>VKKW01000205.1:0-367898 GCA_018350135.1 Citrus trifoliata | reverse complement strand
TCCATTTTCTGTAATTCCTCTCTATCTGTATTTTCTCGTTTTAATAAATTCCCATTTGGCCCCGTTAGTCTGAGTAGCTAATTTTCCTTTCAAGCTTGGGTTGAAGGTGAAGTCTCAACATGTGTCATGGGCTTTATTTGGTAAATTTATTTTCTCTTCCCCTCTAGTTTTTGTGGATGTTTTGACTTCTCGTCGACAAATAATACTAATCTTGTCTAGTATCGCCTTGGTTTCACCGGCCCTCTAGTACAAGGTTATTATTATTTGGCACGATAAGTTCTTAGCACCATATTGATTAGAGCGTGGTTCATGAGGTGTGGATTCCCCCCTCATGATTTAATTGGCATTAATACGGATTACTTAGCCCATGATGCATGTTGATACGGATCCAGATACCCAAGTACGTCAATTTAATAGATTTTATCTTCAATTCATTCTCGCCATTTCAATTCCAGTTTTAAAATTTATTCTCGCCATTTTAATTTAAGTTTTAGCATATTCCAAATCATTTCCACCATAAATCCAACCACCCATTTACAAAATTAATTCTATACACAATTAAAATCCACCTCCTCGTGGATCGACACTCGTCACCATTAGTCTATACTACAATAGATTCGTGCGCTTGCGAGTACATTAAAATTTGCATAACAAGTTTTTGGCGCCGTTGCCGGGGGAGGTAAGTAATTTTAATTCATAGAATTAATTTTTGTGAATAATTTCTTTTAATTAATTTTCTTGTAGTTTGTTTTTATTATTTAAAAAAAATTAAATTAAATCCGCATTTAAAGGTTAGTATTTCTTTTCTTTTCTTTAAAATTCTGTAATTTAATTTTCAATTTATTATTTTTTTTCTCTTTGTAATTTTTTGTTTATTTTAATTTAATTTTTAGTTAATTTATTTTACGTATTTGTTTCTGTGTATTCTTATAGTAGGTTGTAATAGCACGATAAGGTTAGTATCGTAATCTCTTGCTCTTCTTTATTTTTATTTGTTTTGTTCCCATCTTTATTTTTATTTTATTTGTTTGCATGCATGGTCGTAAGTCATTATCACCTAATATTGAACCTATAGACCTTGAACTAGAAAAAACACTTCGCACACAAAAGTACATTAAAAATAAATTTGGAATGGATTTGCAACTACAGGAGAGGCCATTTAAGGACTATTTTAGTCCCTTAACTAATTTGAGCACATCATGTATAAGATACCCAAATGTAGCTGCTAGGAGTTTGAGTTAAAATCTAGTGTGCTAAATTGTCTCCCCACAATTTTATGGCCTAGAAAATGAGGACCCTTATAATCATTTGAATGATTTTCATGCCATTTGTCAAACATTTAAATATGAGAATTTTTCAGATGATGATGTTAAACTTAGACTATTCTCATTTTCTTTAAAGATAGAGCTCGTTCATGGTTAAATACTTTGCCTGCTAATAGCATCTCATCATGGGAACAAATGGTAACAAAATTTTTGAATAAATATTTCCTAGTGCATAAAACCAATGCTATTCGCAGGGAAATCTCGGAGTTCACCCAGAGAGAAGACGAGCAATTTTTCGAAACGTGGGAGAGATTCAATGGGCTACTCTTGAAGTGTCCACATCATGGGTACGAGAAATGGCACCAATGCCAATACTTTTTGGAAGGATTATTGCCGAATGTGCAAGAATGGCTAATGGCAACAAGTGGAGGAGAGCTAATGTCAAAAAGTGCATCAGAAATTTGGGAATTCTTCCAGCGACAAGCGGATAATTCCCAACAACGGAGTCGATCACTCAGGAACACTAGAAGAATTAAGGGAGTAAATGAGGTTCAAATTGGCGAATCAACTTCGGGAATCAAAGAAGTCAAAGCGATAATTGAAGGTCTTGCTCTACAAATAGCATCGTTATCGACTGCTAAATCAACAGAGGCACACGACCCTGACTCATACTCTGATCAAGCCAATGCCATAGGTGTAATGAGAAAGCCATCAAATTACAACCCATACTCCAACACATATAACCCTGGATGGAGAGACCACCCCAATTTTTCATGGTCTCAAGGATTCCAACAGAATGGACCAACAGCTCCAGCCCCACCAATGCAACAAGTTCCTCAAGCCTCTCAGCCCCCATTCAGACCATACAATCAAAACCAGAACTACACTCAACCCAGACCATGGGAAGATTCATTCCAGAATCTCAAGAATCTTACTCACTCCACGATTGCGCAACAGAACCGCACCATTGATGGATTACGAAATGAGTTGAGAGCGGGCTTCAACTCACAAGCTCAATCAGTTTCAAGCCTCGAGAAGATGGTGGGACAACTTGCTTCTTCGGTTCAGACCTTGGCAATGACTGTTGAGAAGGGTAAATTTCCAAGTCAACCAGTGCCTAATCCTAAAGGAGTACATGAAGCAAGTACCAGTTCACCACAGCAGCATGGAGAGGTCAAAGCAGTCATGACCTTGCGAAAAGGAAAAGAAGTCGACAACAAAGTGGAGATGCCGGTGACCAAAGAAAATCAAATTGTACCTGTGAATGTTGAGGACTCATCACCGGAGGAGAAAAAAGAAACTAACCCACAAGAATACGTTCCCAAAGCTCCATTCCCCCAGAGGTTAGCTAAAGGTAAGAAGGGAAAATCCACAGGTGAGATTCTCGAAATCTTCAAACAGGTAAGTGTTAATATCCCTTTGCTTGATGCTATTAAACAAGTTCCATCTTATGCCAAGTTTCTTAAAGACCTTTGTACTAAAAGAGAAATATGCATGTTCAAAAGAAGGCATTTTTAACTGAAAACGTTCGCTCTATACTCCAACATAAAATTCCTTTAAAATGCAAAGACCCAGGCTCCCCCACTATCTCTTGTAGCATAGGGAACCACACAATTGAGAATGCTTTGTTGGATTTAGGAGCTAGTGTAAATTTGTTGCCTTATTCAGTATTTGTGAAACTTGGACTTAGCGAATTACACCCAACTCCAGTGGTGTTACAACTTGCAGATCGGTCCACAAAAATACCTCGTGGTATTGTGGAGGACGTGCTTATCCAGGTAGACAAATTTTATTTTCCTGTTGATTTCATTGTCATTGACACTCAACCAATACAGGATTCAAGGAAGCACATCCCCATTATCCTAGGCCGACCTTTCTTGGCAACTGCGGATGCTCACATTCAATGCAGAACTGGAAATATGCAGTTGTCTTTCGGCAATATAACTATGGAACTGAACATCTTCAACATTGTCAAACAACCTCACAGTGCAGGTGATGGAATTGTTGATGTGGATTTAATTGAAGCATTAGTTGATGACACTTTTAGTTCAAACCTCAGTGATGATCCTTTACAAACATGTTTAACTCACTTTGGTTTGGATTTTGATATTGACAGATCGGTTGAAGAGGTCAACGCCCTACTTGACTCAGCACCATCTATGGACACTAATCAATGGAAGTCAAGAGTTGAACAACTAGCACCATCAGAGAAGAAACTCATCCCATCATCAGAATCACCACCAAAACTTGAGCTCAAACCATTGCCCAACACATTGGAATACGCATTTTTGGGGGAAGAAAGTGCTTCTACCGGTAATCATCTCTTCATCCCTCAATGACGAACAAAAAGGTAAGTTGTTGGATGTTTTAAAAGAGCATAAAGGAGCATTAGGATGGACCATAGCAGACATAAAAGATATAAACCCTGCAGATTGCATGCATTACATTCACCTTGATGAAAATGCTAAATCTACTAGGGAAATGCAACGTCGGTTAAATCCTAACATGAAAGAAGTTGTAAGAACTGAAGTCCTTAAGCTATTAGACGCAGGTATCATTTACCCAATTTCTGATAGTTCATGGGTCAGTCCTGTACAAGTTGTCCCCAAAAAGTCAGGAGTCACAGTAGTTACCAATGTTGATAATGAATTGATACCCACTAGAGTGACTACAGGATGGCGTGTATGCATTGATTATAGAAAGTTGAATTCTATCACACGTAAAGACCATTTTCCTTTACCATTTATCGATCAAATGCTTGATAGATTAGCAGGCCATGAATTTTATTACTTTCTAGATGGCTACTCAGGATATAATCAGATTCCCATAGCACCAAAAGATCAAGAGAAAACCACTTTCACTTGCCCTTTTGGCACTTTTGCATATAGGAGGATGCCATTTGGATTATATAATGCACCTGCTACATTTCAACGATGCATGTTGAGCATTTTTTCTGATATGGTTGAACGTTTCCTTGAAGTCTTTATGGATGATTTTTCTATCTTTGGTGACTCGTTTGATCAATGTTTACATCATTTAACACTAGTTCTGCAGAGATGTATTGAGAAGAACTTAGTCTTAAATTGGGAGAATGCCATTTTATGGTAAAACAAGGTATTGTTCTCGGTCACATCATTTCGAGTAAAGGTATTGAGGTTGACAAAGCCAAGGTGGATCTCATTTCTAATCTTCCTCCACCCAAAACAGTCAGAGAAGTAAGATCTTTCCTTGGGCATGCTGGTTTTTATAGACGTTTCATTAAAGATTTTAGCAAAGTTTCTAGACCCTTATGCAATTTACTTACTAAGGATGTATCTTTTGTCTTTGATGATTCATGTCTTGTTGCGTTTGAAAAATTAAAGCATTTGTTGACATCATCACCCATCATTCAGCCCCCAAACTGGAGCTTACCATTTGAGCTCATGTGTGATGCATTTGATTATGCAGTAGGAGCAGTATTAGGACAAAGAGTTGATCGAATTCCCCACGTTATTTACTATGCTAGTATGACATTGAATGATGCACAGTTGAACTATTCAACTACTGAAAAAGAAATGCTAGCAGTAGTGTTTGCATTGGAAAAATTTCGATCTTATCTCATTGGTTGTAAAATAATTATATTCACAGATCATGCTGCTCTGAAATATCTTCTCACAAAGAAAGATGCAAAAGCTAGACTAATTCGTTGGGTGTTACTTTTGCAGGAATTTGACTTGGAATTCAAAGATAAAAAAGGGACAGAAAATGTTGTGGCGGACCATCTCTTTCGTCTACATTTTGACACAATTACAGAGCCATTACCATTGAATGAGTCATTTCCAGATGAACAATTAATGAATGTGGAAGTATTACCTTGGTATGCTGATATAGTTAATTATCTTGTTACAGGTAAACTTCCAGAGCATTGGACCAAGCAAGACAAGGCTAAATTCTTTGCAGAAATAAAGAATTTCTTTTGGGATGACCCATATTTGTTCAAGTATTGTGCAGACCAAATTGTTAGACGATGTGTCCCAGAAAGTGAAATTCAGAATATCCTTTCATTCTGCCATGAACAAGCTTGTGGAGGCCATTTCAGTGCTAAGAAACACAGCGACTAAAATTTTACAATGTGGTTTTTATTGGCCAACTATATTTCGAGATGCTTACACTTTCTGTTCTTCATGTGATAGGTGTCAACGAATGGGGAGCATTACGCGAAGGAACATGATGCCACTAAATCCAATTTTAGTGGTTGAGATTTTTGACGTATGGGGTATCGACTTCATGGGACCCTTTCCCTCTTCTTTTGGTCCATCAATACATATTGGTTGCTGTTGACTATGTATCAAAATGGGTAGAAGCAATTGCATGTCGAACCAATGATCACAAGGTGGTGATAGGATTTTTGAAAAGCAACATTGTTTCACGCTTTGGATTCCCTAGAGCGATAATCAGTGATGGTGGTGCCCACTTTTGTAACAAAGCATTCAAAGCTCTTTTGACAAAGTATTCAATCACACACAAAGTGGCGACTCCGTATTATCCGCAAACCAGTGGCCAAGTTGAGATCTCCAATCGAGAAATAAAGCACATATTAGAAAAAACGGTGAGCCAGACAGGAAAGATTGGTCATTAAGACTTGATGATGCATTATGGGCATACAGAACGGCTTTCAAGACCCCGATTGGGATGTCACCCTACAGGCTAGTGTATGGAAAAGCTTGCCACCTACCTGTGGAACTCGAGCATCGTGCATATTGGGCCATCAAGAAATTCAACTTTGACATGCAGCAAGCCAGCTCAGAAAGAAGATTACAACTGGCAGAACTTGAGGAAATTCGCAATGATGCATACGAAAATGCCAAAATTTACAAGCAGCGAATGAAAGTCTTCCACGACAAGCACGTTATGAGAAAATCTTTCACTCCAGGTCAGAAAGTGCTTTTATTCAATTCTCGCTTGCACCTATTCCCAGGTAAGTTGCGCTCTCGATGGTCTGGTCCCTTTATTGTTCATACTGTTTTTCCACATGGGGCAATTGAAATTAAGGACCCAAAGAACGGTGTCACGTTTAAAGTTAACGGTCAAAGATTAAAGCCATATCTAGAGTACCAACCACATGGAGAAGACACCGAAATAACTTTGAGTGACCCACCAGAGTTGAATTGATTTTTTTTTCTTTTCGTTGATTTGATTTTGTTTTCTTTCTTTATATTATTCTTTTGCTAATTGAAATTATTTTTGCATAAGTGTGTTTGTTTAACTATTACGTTCTCTCTTATCATTCTTAATCATGAGTACCTTACTTAGACCGTTCCTCCTGAACATTCTTAAACCACTTCAACGTGTCAAAACTCATCTCAAAAGGCAGATTCAATTTTGTAAAACACAACGCATTTGGGCTCTACAACCACCAGAGTTAGTAGCCTATGTTGAGGGTTTAGAACGCCAACTTAGAGACATTGAGAGAAGTGTTTACGACATCCAGTTGGAGCTTGAGGTAAATTCAATAAGAGGACGATTTTAATTTTCTTTGTGTGTTTTAATTTGTTTTTTCTGTTTGTGTGCTTTAGTTTGTTACCCCGGTGAAGTGGCGGATAACGGTACTCCGTGACAATCAAGTCGGTTACTTCAGTTTCCCATAATAACTGACATTCTGAGGCGAAGGTATGGATAGAAACGAGATCTTAGCGAAGCTTCACAAGCGATTCCCTTCACTTCCTCAGAATGCCCTCCTTACGATCTACAAAGCTCGGTCCGAACGCATGCGATTACTCATGAAGAATAACATACTTGCTGACATCCGTTGGTTAATCGAGGCGAAAGTACGATTGGCAGGTGAGTTACCTCAAAAATTTATTGCATTCATGCCTGGTTGTGGTAAAGGAAATTATACAAGAAAACGACGAGCTCGAAGAATTTCTGTTGCTTGTCATAAGTGTGCCAGAATGAGTTGCGGTAGAAACCCATGTTCTTTAGGAATGGTGTCTGATAACAAGGAAGATAAGATTCAATTCATTAGGGATGGCTTGAATAAGGAGTCATTAGACGATATCCTTTTGTCTCTTGAAACACATCCCAGTGGATATGTGCAAGGAGCGATTCTCCAGTTATGGCCATTATTCCAGAAAGAGCATGCACGATATAGTCTCGGGAATCTGAATATAAACGACCTTGTTTGCCAGTTTATAAGAAAACTGGATGGGAAGCCTATCCTCGACCCATAGAGGGCGTTCAAGCCGTTTCTGGACGTAAAACCAGAGGAAGATGTGAGCCACAGTCGCAACTACCTGTAAATATCCTTTTACTTTATTGTTATTTTATTTCATTTCACTGTTGTTTTATTGTTTGCATTATTGTCTTTAATAATTTAATTACTGTTTGCTTTTTCCCTTTTACTGTTTCCTTTTTGACTCACGAGCCATGTGCTTTATGTGTTATTTGACATTGACATGCTACCTCATACACAGCTGTGCCCTACTGTCACCAAGACTCTTAAATGTGATTTCTTTTGTCAAGCACTCACAAATTCTTTTTGAGAAGTATCACAATGGCAGATACTCCCAATAGACAATTCAAGAACATTTGTGTGCTTTCTGGATTTACCTATGGTAAACATAAAGAGTTCGTTGAGGCAGCCATAGATCTTGGTCGAAGTATAGCAGCGAGAAAATTACACTTGGTGTATGGAGGAGGTAACCGAGGGTTATCAAAAATGGTCTCAGAAGCAGCTTTTATAAGAGGAAGTCAAGTGTTAGGCATCATCCCAAGAGTCCTAAAACCATTGGGCAGTTCGTCTGACTCATCAACTGGAGAAGAGTTAGTCGTCTCAGGTATGCAAGAAAGAATAACTGAAATGCTTAGTTATGCTGATGCTTTTATTTTCCTTCCAGGAGATCTTGCAACATTAGAGGCACTTATCACACTAGCATCTTGGGCCCATCTGCACATCCACCAGAAACCCATCGGTTTGTTAAATGTCAATAACTTTTATGATGGCTTTATCGCATTTCTTAACCATGAAATAAAAAACTACTTCATTCCTTCCCATGCGAAAAAACTTTTTATTTGTGCTCACACTGCTAATAAACTACTTGATATGTTACAAGCTTATAGACCGGAGCCAAACCCCTGGACCTTTGTGTTGGAGCGACTAAATAATGATGGTAACAGTAGCGGCAGTAAGAAGTACAAATTAGATTTAACTCTTCGCTTGTAAATATTTTCTTCTGTGTTGCACCACCCAGGTGATGTCTTTTAAACTCTACTTCTTTCCTTTCAAACATTGAGGACAATGTTTCGTTCTGGTTGGGGGGAGGGAATAGTCGACAAATGTGGAATCTTGGTTAAGTTTTTACTAATTTTTTGTTGTAGAAACTAACTGTTGCTAACTTTTTGTGTTGAAGATGGCTGAATATGGAGTGTAGTTACTCTAGAAACGCATCTTCATTGTTAAAAAAAAAACCAAAAAAAATAAAAAAATAAAAAAAACAAAAAAAATAAAAAAAATAAAAAAAATTATTTTTCTTTATTAAGTTTTGATGTTCATTTTTCTTCTTCTTTTTATTTTCTCCTCTATAAATATACATTTTCCAACTTTTGAGTCGAAGATGGTTGAATATGGAGTGTAGTGCCTCTAGAAACGCATCTTCTTTAAAAAAAAAAATTTCTTTTTTTCATCATTTTAAGTGTAACTTTTCTAATTACACTTTCTGCATCATTTTCACATTTCTGCATGCATATTTTCCTTTCATGTTTAGAATAGGTTGGGGGGTAGAATGTTGTTTAAAAAAATAATAATAATAAAATAAAAAAAATTGTATGATTTGTTTTAACATTGGATGACATGATTAATTTCAAATTTTAGTATTTGTATTATCTTTGGTCTTAAGTGATGTTACGCTATGCTTGCTACTTTACATGCTGATGTCGGAGAATATGAGTTGCTTGAAGGAATGAACATGTCATAAATAAGTGCCAAGTGAGTTGTTGAGCCTATCATTTTCTTGGAGAGTAACCCTTTTGCCCATTCTCTATACAGCTTAGTAGTTTATTATTTTATACACGATCTCTATTTTTCTTTTGAGTTAACCCTTAAAAAATATATATATATTGTTGTAAAATCAAAAAAACAATGTGTGTTGCTACATTTGGAGGCCCATCTAACTAGTAGATATGGACGATTATTTAGAACCCTAAAAGACGATGGAAAGGCCATCTTTGATCCGTTTGAGCCTTTCTAGCCATCCCTTTTATTAAATATCCATTGTTAACCCTTTTGAGCCTTAAAAAGAAAACAAAAAAAAAAGAAAACAAAAAAATTTCTTTGTCAACTTATCATCTTGACCCACTCCGATTTGGAGTATTACCCAATTTCTTATAAGTTCTATCACCTATTTATGTTTGAGAAAAATGTAAATAAGTATTTTATTTTTCAGTGAAGTTATACAAAAAAAAACAATAAAACAACAAAACAAAAGTTGTTGTTTCAAAAGAAAAATAAAAAAAATAACAATAAAAGGTGAAATCCACCTTGCATTTTCTGTAAAAACAAAAAACATAAAAAAAATCTCTGCATTTATTCTCAAACATACACTTTGTTTTCCTTATTTCCCTTTTTTGTTAGCCTTGTCCTTAGCCTACGTTACGTCCTAATAAAAGTCTTTCTTGATTTTAGGGAACTATAGTCTGAAGTAGAAGCTAATTATATGGGCTAAAAATATGTAGTAATGCATAAAAAAAAAGATAAATAAATTGGGTTGACTAACATTTTTATTTGACTTAAGATCGTATTATTTCTAAGCTGAGAGCATATTTATTTCATTTTGGTGAGAGCATGTGATATCACTTCTTTATTATTTTCTCTCTCAAGTACCATTCATTGGAGTGGCTATTTTTATTGGATTTAATTTCTTTGTGAGAGTGTCACTACTTCCAGTGAAAATTTGGGGTTTAACATGTCATTCTTGAAAGTAGCTATAATAAAGTCTACTGGGCTGATTCATGTGGATGGTTGATGTAGATGTGATGTTTCTTTAGACTAGAGATAATGCTTATACTTTTATTTGATCACTATCATTAATCTGATTGAATAAATACGAGTGTTCAAAAAAAAAAAATAAAAAAAATCATTTTGAATTTGAATTTTGTTTTCGCTTTATTTGCTAGGGACTAGCAATAAGCTGGTTGGGGGGTGTGTTGAGTGTTAGAAAATGCATATTTATAAAGGAGAAAACCGTTATTTTACATTTCAAGTCTTACTAACAACCCTTACTTGTATGTATTTAACCTTCTTGTGATT
Organism: Citrus trifoliata; assembly: GCA_018350135.1. NCBI lineage: Eukaryota > Viridiplantae > Streptophyta > Magnoliopsida > Sapindales > Rutaceae > Citrus > Citrus trifoliata. The sequence continues at coordinate 357,350 of VKKW01000205.1, read as the reverse complement.
TAATTACATGTGTTTTATTTTAATTAAGTAATTTATGTATTTTAGGGGCATTATAATCATTTCACAATAAAGGAGAGATCAGACGGCAAAACGGACATCACTTTTGAACTCAGGACAGTCGAAAACCTTAGGAGGAGTATAAAAGGAAAAATGGCACTATTCACATGTACGATACTATTCACGGGTACAGTACTGTCTACGTTACTGTTCACGACACTGTTCACATAGACGGATCGATGACGTGGCATTGACCGGTGATGTGGCATTGACTGATAAGGTGTCACGATCCTGTTAGACTAAAATTCTTATATACTGTTGATGGTGACGTGGCAGCATATCAGTGGACGAAAAATCTCGCGTACGGTGCATGCATCACACAGGATTATTTTCAACCAAACCGCGTTACTGTTCATCCGGGTCAAACCGTGTTACTGTTCATCCGCGTGGTCAAACCGTGGACTGTTGATGATGACGTAGCGCAATCCTGAGCGTCCAAACTGTTTTTAATCCGATGGCCATGATTCACTCCATGTATCTATAAAAAGAGGGCCTCCCCCCCCTAATTTGATATTTCTGAATCCATTTTTGGGATCCATTTTCTGTAATTCCCTCTCTATCTTGTATTTTCTTCGTATTTTAATAAATTCCCATTTTGCCCCTAATTCAATTATGAGTAGCTAATTTCCTTTCAAGCTTGGGTTGAAGGTGAAGTCTCAACATGTGTCATAGGCTTTATTTGGTAAATTTATTTTCTCTTCCCCTCTAGTTTTTGTGGATGTTTTGACTTCTCGTCGACAAATAATACTAATCTTGTCTAGTACCGCCTTGGTTTCACCGGCCCTCTAGTACAAGGTTATTATTATTTGGCACGATAAGTTCTTAGCACCATATTGATTAGAGCGTGGTTCATGAGGTGTGGATTCCCCCCTCATGATTTAATTGGCATTAATACGGATTACTTAGCCCATGATGCATGTTGATACGGATCCAGATACCCAAGTACGTCAATTTAATAGATTTTATCTTCAATTCATTCTCGCCATTTCAATTCCAGTTTTAGAATTTATTCTCGCCATTTTAATTTAAGTTTTAGCATATTCCAAATCATTTCCACCATAAATCCAACCACCCATTTACAAAATTAATTCTATACACAATTAAAATCCACCTCCTCGTGGAATCGACATTCGTCACCATTAGTCTATACTACAATAGATTCGTGCGCTTGCGAGTACATTAAAATTTGCACAACAATGTGCTGTATTGAGATTTTGATGATTGATAGGGGGAGCTTTTATTCTTTTTAATGATGAAGGGGGAGATATAATATGTAAGGGGGAAATATGGAAAATTAAAATATTCATATGTATTACTGCAGGGGGAGTCTTTTAAACCTTTTTTAAATTAGTTTTTTTTTAACCTTGAATTGATTAAGGGGAGCTTTTCATAACTAAATCAATTTTCTATAATATGTTTTGTCATCATAAAAAAAAGGGAAGATTATTAGCCTATATGGCTATAAATATTGATTTTGATGATAATAAACCACATGTGTTAATTAAACAAAGATTTAGATTGTGCTTTTATAATAAGAAAATGATTTCATGGAGTTAAGTTGTTTTTCAAGTTGTGGATTAAAATGAAAGAATTTTATAATCTTTATTTTTAATAATATTGTTTTTGAATTTCGAATTTGGACCTATTTGAAAATATTTAAATATTTTGGGCCATTCTATAATTTCACTTATGTTGGGTGATATCATAATTTCTGAAAGTTTTGGGATTGATAAAACATTATTTAGAAATTCTGAAAATGGACCTATTTGAAAATTTTCATAACGTTTTGGGCCATAATATAGTTTTATAAAGTTTTGAGATCAAGATATAATTTTTAAAAATAGTTCACTGTAGCAGTTACTATAGCAAGAGGCTATTCGGATCCTGACAAACGATAGATTGGATTTGGACAGTAAACTTCTGGGACATAAACGGCTATCCGGATTTCACAAGCGGCATACCGGATGTTCAAAAAGTAAAATTTTAGCTATAATGGTAACATTAAGCGGCTAACTGGATGTCCATAAACGGTAAATCGGTTATCACCAAAATGTGCATAATAGGCTAGTTTTTTATCTCAAACTAAATAAACTCAAAACCAATTCATTTTCAAGCTCTCTTGCAAAGAAAATAAAAAAGCACACAACATTTATTGAGCTCTCATTTCGCAAATCATAAAACCTTGAATCATCTTTTGTTCTTCAATTTGTATATCTACTCTTTAAGAGAGTTTTTATTGTAATCTTCAATTCCTTATCTTAATTGTGAGTGTTTGAGTGTGTGAGACACTTGAGTGAAGAAATTGAGAGATAATCTCTTTGTTGTAAAGGTTCATTGACACCTTGAAATCGATTGTAAACATTTAAAACCCTGGAAGGTTTGGATAGTGAAATCCTCAATCTTGGATTGCTTGGAGGCGTGGACGTAGGCGGGGATTGCCGAACCACGTAAAAATTCATATCTTTGTTTCTCTTCTCTCTTACTCATTTATTATCGTGCTTTTATTGAACTTATTGCTTTCGAATTTATTAAGGCGTTAGATTGGATTGTTGTGTGGTTTTGTTAGGATAATTTTTAAAATACCAATTCACCCCCCTCTTGGGTTGCACACTTGTATTTCATTTAGTGTGTCACAGAATTGATTTCATATAATTGCTTAAGACCTGTTGGCTGATTCGACTATGTTCGCCATGTCGGCAACTTATGTTTGGGAGGAAGTTATGTTGTTTTCTCCGTTGGGTTGGCTTGCCTTTTTGGTAACGATGAAATAAATGGGGATGCGAGGAAAGTTCTTGATGTAAATGTGGCTATCGAGGAAAAGAGTCCTGATATTCCTCTTCCAGAGGGGACTCCCATTGACTTTGAGGCCAAAGAGACTGTTTTGAGCCTAAAGTCTCACTCCTATGGATCTATGGAATAATATATCCCAAGAAAGATTGATAAGAAGAAAACACAGCCCGATGAAAAGATCCCTATTGAAAGACAAAGTAGTGAAGCAAGCGAGGTTGCTAGGGAGCAACATGTGGAGAAAAATGTTGTTGCTAGGCGAGGGACTTCATTTAGGGGTAAGAAGATGATGGCTAATCCTACACAAAAAATTTATGGCAGGAAGCATGGGAATGTTGGTTTGCAAAAAGGAAAATATTCTGACTTTTTGAAGGACGTACAAAAGAAGTAACCATGCAAAGTTTTTCTTCTAGCTAACTCTGAGGAATCCGATGGTATATAAGTTTCATTGATCTTGCTTGTGTTGTTTTTTTTCTTTTTAAAACTTTTATGATTTCTAGAGGATCGTGATGAGTATCTTTTTTTTGTTCACTAAATAAGTAGTGATGAAAGAAGCCCATAGGAATAGTGGCAAAAAGGCTTCATCTAAGAGTAGCTCGGGCAGGGGAGCTTTTTCCATTGAGAAGAAGGATAATAATGCTCATGTAGGAAAAATAAAAAAAGGAAAGAACAATGGTAAGGGTTAGAATTTTCTATGGTTTTTTCTTTTGTTGTTGATTTTTCCATTTATTCTTATCTGGTTTCCTGTTTTGTCTTGATTTTGTAGTTACTTTTCCTAGTGGAACTTCTCCTTCGGGGAATGTTGAGTAGGGAAAGTAGGGCATGTTTGTGGAGGAAGCAACTCCTACAACTATAGGATCTTTCGAGGGAGGTATAATTGTTCCAGCTATGGATTCAATTAAGGTGTTTGCTTCCGAGCTTTTAAAGTCTAAAGTACTGAGCTTCCTTGTCTGAAGCATAAAGCTTATCTTCAGAAGAATTGTGCTTAAAAAACGATAAAATCAGGCGTGGAATTCATTTCTTGATGCTTTTTGCTAGTGACAATTTTCTTTCCATATTTTATTTTAAGTACATATTAGTATTTAGTAGGGAAGTTCTTTATTTTCCTTTGGTTTTGATTTTAGTGGATGTTTTCAACGTTGGAGAAGGTATATGTCAATCTTTTGACAATCATTCATTCTTACTAGGAATGAGAAGGGTATCTTAGGTATGAAATATCCTTCATTTGAGAAAAAGAAGGTCGTGGATGATTTGCCAAAGGATCTATAGGATGTTGAAGTAGCAGTAGTGCTCGGAATTTCCATTGCATCTAAGATTGGAGAATCCTTTAGTATTACTTTCCCTAATTCATCATTGGATGCAATAGTTATGTAGGACTTGTTGGAGGTGGAAAAGCTCATTGGTTATAAGCGTGAGGCAGAGATAGAGGGACACTTCACGCATTGTATCTAGCGATATATGAAGGAAAATGCTTCGATTATTCACTTATATTTTAGTATAGAATTAAAGATCGTAGAATTATAACATTTGAATAATGACTACAAGGGCTCTATATAGTCTTATAAGAAGTTGTCATCTGAGTTAGATTGTGCCAAATTTAGAATTGTGAAAAGGAACTTCTAAATTGCTGAGTTAGAGAGAAAAGTCAAAGAGGCCGAGAAGGAGCATTCTAAGTTGCTCCTTTTGAGGCAGAAGAAGTAGGAGTGAGAGAAGGTAGAAAGTTTCCTTAGGAAATAATTGGCTAAGGACCGAGAAAGTGTTTGTATTGCTGAGGAAAAATTGTATGTTGTTAAGGAGGTTTTTGATCAAGCATCCAATGCATAAATGCGTTATACTATCGTCATGGGTGGCGTGGTGGCCGTTATAGGAATGATGTGAAGTCTCGAGAGTTTGACAAATCAGTTGGTTATGAACTCGATTGGCCATTGCATCATCTTGGTAAGGATGTTTCTACTATTGATTTAAATAAAAAAGGTGGGATAATTTCTGATGATGATGAGGATGGCTATCAAGAAAGTGTGATTCCTGATCCGGATCCAGAGGATGGTTTTGTGAAACTTCAAGTATTGTCTTATTTAATATTTCTTCAATTACTGTTTTACCTTTAAATGCAATATATGCACTAGCTTTAGTAATAATGATGTATACCAACATACCAAAACTAGTTGTCATTCTATTAATAGATGTAAAAATTGATATATAGAATAACTTTTTATTTAATTAGAAATCATATGAAGTAGAAGATATTTTAGCCATTTGAATCAAGCTCAAACTTTCTTATCGCATAAGTAATCCCTAAAATAGAAACACTAGAAGAAGAGTTAAATTTTTTGGCAACATACTTGATCAATTGGGTGATTTTTGTTGGGAAAGGAGCACACACAAATAGCTGTAAATTAAGAGGAAAGAAACTGCTTTCCTTTTTATGTGATTCAAATAGGATATTTATCATAAATTAATAAGTAGAAAATAAATCAATACAATCTAATATAATAAATCAACCACAAGAGATATCGATTTTTACATAAAAAATTCAAATCGAGAAAATCCATAAGACCCTATTTTGATATAACCATCCATTATATTAATAATGGGATTACATCATAAATTTTTCTCTTAATAACACTAGAGATTAACAACATCGCTCAACAATTTCAGCTTACAAAAATAGCGTAATATCTTCTACCTAACAAGTGAGTACCTCAAATAATAATTGATGGGAGGTTAAAAGAGAAATCAAGGCTAGTAAGAATGTAGAGAGCAATATTAGGAACTTACTACTCTAAATTTAGGAGAAAATAGAATTAAATTTTCCTTTCGATCGTCCAATCAAAGATTGAAACCCTTACCCCAAACCAAGTCCTTACCCCAAATCAAGTTCACACCATATATTTTTCTTTTCTCTCATTTTTTTCACGCTAACAATGCCACTGCTTGCCTCTTGCTTTCGCTCTTGTTAATCACGTGATTTTCAAAGCCAATTTAATGGCTAAATTCACTTAGACCTACAATCTTCTTTTAATCGCTTACACACCCAAACCAACTCAGAATATGGGCTTTGACCGCCAAATGAGATGGACTCAACAAATCTGCCCTTTCAGATCATGTAGGAGCACCACCAGACACGCTTTTTTAGCACAAGTTTTTAGCTTATCCTCGGGCAACGACTTTGTCATCATATTTGAGTTGTTTTTTATTGGTGAATTTTCTCAAGCGCTAATGGTTTCTTCTCAAGCACATTTTGTATCCAATGATAGCGTACATCAATATTCTTTGTCAGGTAATGATACTCTAACTATCACAGTACATAAAAAAATTGTCTTATTTCACACCCAATTCTTGGAGAAATTTCTTCATCTACAAGGTTTCTTTACAACCTTTAGTGATTAGAATATATTCTACTTTAGTGGTAGACAAAGTGCTACACTACTTAAGTCTGACTTGCCATAAGACTTATTTCCTTGCAAAAGTGAGAAAATGTCCTAATAGATTTTTTGAAATCAACATCTCCTGCCATATCTGCATCTGCGTACAATTGTAACACGATTTTATCACTACCAATATATATGCCCTAAAGCACCTTTGGGATACTTGAAAGTCCATTTTACTGTTGTCCAATATTCTTTGCCTGGATTGGAGAGAAATTGACCAACTATATCAATTGCATGAGTAATATCTAGTCTTGCAAAAACTATGACATAAATCAAACTGCCACCTGCTCAAGCATAAGGAACACCTCTCATTTCTTTCTTCTCTTAGGACAATGTTTGGAGATAAGCTTGAAATGACTTGCAAATAAAGAACAAATATATTTTACTTTTTGGTTTTTCTATCATGAAAAATTTTCATGTGAAGGATTTGTTTTACTAGTCTCAAGTCCTTCATTACAAGAGACTTGCTAAGCTCTTTCTTTAGATTATCAATCTTACTAACATCATGCCCAACAATTAATATGTCATGTATATAAAGCAAAAGAATGATAATGTCATTATCAACAAAGTTCTTCACAAAAACATAATGGTCGCACATAAAAGAATCAAACTCCTTGTTCAACCAGCTTGGTTGCAAACTTTTCTTCAGCTTGTACACAAGTTCTTCTTTGCCTTTGACACTAAACACTTTAAGTTGCTTCATGTATATTTCTTCCTCTAAGTTATCATGCAAAAAAGCTATCTTTACATTAAGTTGTTCAATGTCCAAATTCAAGTTAGCTGCTAATCACAGAGTAACTCGAATAAAAGATATCTTTACCATAAGAGAAAATATTTTTTCAAAATCAAACTTTTTTTCTGATCAAAACCCCTTACAACCAGTCTAGCTTTGTACCATAGTTGTAAGTTATTTTCTTTATGTAACCTGTAAATCCATCTGTTCTTTAATGCCCTCTTTTCCTAGGAAGCTTTGCTAAGTGTTGTTTTTATTCAAGGATCTCATCTCCTCTTACATGGCTTGAACCCATTTATTTTTACACTGATGACATATAGCTTCTTTGAAACATTTAGACTCCTCGCCATCTGTAAGCATTACATACTTATTCAGAGGATATCCAGTATAAGGTTATTGTTCTCTAGTGGATCTCCTCAATTCTGGTTCAATTGGTTGTATAGTTTATTCTAGAGCTACTTACTCAATTGGTTCTCTAAACAATCATTATTATCTTCTCCAGTTGCCACATGATCATTATGAACTATAGGTGGAGAAACTAAAGTTAGAACAATAGGAATCTCTAGAGATGACTAAAACTCATCATTATTCTTTTTTATTCAAAAAACACAGCATCTTTATTTTTTATTAGCTGTTTGCCATTGGATCTCATAATCTGTAATCAAATTCTTCATGTCCATGGCTAAAAAAATGTATTCCTTAGATTTATCATCAAATTTCGATCTCTTATCTTTAGGGATGTGAACATATGCTCTGTAATCAAACACACTCAAGCATTTATAAGAAATATCCTTTCTAGTCCAAATTCTTTCAGGTACATGTTACGATAAATTCATATGCTATTGGTGTCAATGTGCAAGTGTACACAACAAGTTATATAATGATGAATATTTAAGATTGTCTTCACAGGGATTGATGTTACCAGATATGCTACAACAATCTGTAATAGTACAATGGTTGTTTTAAATTAAAACAAGAAAATTGATAAAATTAAATAATTAAATAACTAACTAAAATATAAAATGGAATAATAAAAAATAAAATAAATAAAATTGTCATGTTAAATACAAGAGTAAAACCAATGAGAATGAAGTAGTTGAGTGATTAAACTCTCTTAATGGTTTTGACTATTTCTTCAAATGTTAGGCTTGGTTGCTACAACATTTGTTATAGCATTGGGCAAAATCCTAATATATATTCAGATGTTGTATGTTGGATGTTTTATATCTATATGCAACCTAGTAGTGACTAGATGTTATGTCAATATAAGATATAACATTACACGCTTAGGTTCTTATTACCCTACAAGGTGAATCTCTATGTCTAGTTCATCACTAATTCTAGATTAGGCATGACTTTTTAGAATTAAGTGAAACTCAAATCAGGAAAACTAATCTAAGACCAAATATTGCTCTGATATGTTCCACTAAGATAGGCCCTTTTGTGGCTTTTTCTTAGTTTGTATCAATAAATGGGTGGTCAGCCGAAATAATGAATAAAATAAGCTTTACCAAAATAAAATGCTCTATCAAACGTGCAATAACATATAAATTTATTCAAGAAACCATCAAGATTTTTTATTACTCAACCACAATTAAATTAGTTCATGATCTGTGAAAGTAAAATAAACAAAAAAGTTTTAGCCATCAAATACATCCCCATGATTAAAGAGTAAACAAGACAACAAGAGAAGAATAGGAAAGAATGAATTTCGATTGACTTCTGCAAATTCTCCTTTGACGCAGCCTCAATTCTTGCTCTTGAATTCTGTTTTGTCTTTTTTTACTTTTGGTTTTTGTTCTTGGTTGATGGCCTCCCTTTTCTTTATGTGTTTGTTGCTTTTTTAACTGAAAATTAGGGTAATTGGAAGTTTAGGGCGTGTATCTTCCAAATTAGGAAACTTCAGATTGTAATCTGTTAAGTGTCTCGCGCAAAATCATTTTTGTCAATGCTCCAGGATTGCTACAACAATGGTTACTACAACAATGACAACAATATCTGCACTATTCTGGGCTTGCTTCAATTCTTCTACAGCCATGTTCTTTTGTTCTTTTTGCAAGCCCATTGCAACAATATCATTTCCTTGAAATTTGAGCTTCTAATTACTTACAATTATGCATAAGATTTAAGTACACAATTATTTGAATTCAAACAAGCTTCATTAAAGTTAAACTAAAATGGATGTTGATACAAGCTATTATTAAAATACAACAAAACACATTATTTACTCTCTAAGTGAGTAATCTTAATTTAAGTATAAAAGTGCCATGATAACTCTCATTTTATAGAGTTATCACTCCCCCAAACTTAAACCATTACTGTCCTCAAGTAATGACAGTAAGATTAACAACTGAATCACATAATCACACATTAGTAACATAACCCTAACATCAAGCTTGCAAGGATTTTTTCAACCCTCAGATCACACTCTTAACCACACAAAATTGCCATAGCAGTTTAGTTCTAGACTTTAGGCTTTTATTTTGTCCAAAGAGTGTGTGTTCCCCTTTGATCAAATTCGAAAGATGCTACAGCATTGCATCGATGTTACATACCCTTCCGAGGTAAAACACAAGTACATTCATACATGAGGGGAATAGAAATCACAAACAAGTTCAAAACTATGCTATTGTAAAATAGTCTTTTTTTAATAGATTTCTCTTCAATGTATCATTGATTTTTCTTCAATGTATCATTGATTGTTCAGGTGAATATATATCACTTGTGTTGATGACACCTAATTACTCATTCAATGTACAAATCAGAGTTGTTGCAGCAATGCTCACGACACGGTCTTATCTTTAGACATCTTTAACTCAAGGCTGAACATGAGGCTCATGAACAGACTTGACTACTCAATATCCTAGACAGATGACCTCTTTCTAATTCTTTTTTAGTAGATGCTACAACAAAGCTCATAACTCTTGTGGCCTATGGACTCAAGTCTACATATAGGGTTCATACGCAGCCTGATTACTCGGCAATTTTAGCTAATGAAACAGATTTTATACGAGTACAATTCAGTAAAATTTTCCCCCAAACTTGAAAAGTTTATACTTTTTTTTGTGTTTTCTACCTCTATTGCAGCATTCTCATAGAACTCAGTTAAAGCTTAAGTGTTAAGACAAAATTCTCAACCCTCATCCATCAACTATCCATTTCTTGGCAATCATATAAATTTGCATAACACTCACTCTATCTTCATTGGGGTTTTTATTAACTCCATACAAAACTAGAAAACATAGCTACTCACCTGACAAAACACACAATTCACAATCCATACACACACGCACTAACACAACATCCCCAAACATTAGAGGTGTTATGTCGTCACAAATACACAAAACAAAATAAAATATAAATACATAATTTGACACGAAAGAAATACAAAATAGCAATTAAAAATAAAAGTCTTAGAAATTAAATTGGGCTGGCAAGGGTACTCCCCTGTTGAGATATGAGTTGCTGTAACACGAGCTTAAAGGTTCATTGTTTTTTTGTTGAACTCCTCAAGCAGTCCTTGGGTGAACTTTGTAGTGGGACAACTAGTTGCTTTTTCCTTTTGTTCAGAATTGGACTAGTCAGCGGTGTTCCAGCCGGTACAACATCTTTGGTTGAATGGGTCTTATCCGCTTGTGATCTGGTTCTTCTAGTGCTGCAGCACCTCTAGAGGCAATGGCCCTTTTGCGTTTGCTGGATTTTTTAAGAGCTGTGAAAGAAGATTTGATTGGAGTTTGGTATGTAGTAGATTTTGCTGCAGCAGAGCTCTCAGCAGTGATTTCAACAATGATGTCGAGTTGGCTCTTCTTCTCTGTAGTTGTTCGAGTAACCTTGGTAACCACTACTTAGAGTTTTGCATTAATGTCCTTTGGGTCCTTCTTTGACTCGTCATCATCCAAAACTTTTTCTTTACCCTTGCTGGAGAGGACTGGACTTAGGGGGTCAACATCTTACTCATCATCTCGAATGATATATTTTTGCCTTTATTTGAGAGACACTATTTGAGGTACCTCTTCTCTCTCCTCTCTTGGCCCTCCTTCTTCTTCTTCTCTTAGTGAGCTATCTGTTTTAGATTCAATACCCTCTGCTTCCTTTGGTGCGGGCTGGTCTTTTTCTACTGATTATTTTCCCTATCATTTTTTGTTGCAGGTTCCTTACTTTCTTCTGCTGTAGGTTCCTTACTTTCTTCTGCTGTAGCTGCTTTTGTAGTTTTCCTAAAGTTGAACTGCTGTAATAGGGAATCTGGGAAGTTTCTGTTGTGGTTTTTCATGAAAACAACAAATTGATGCAGACGGTTTTCTAAATGAGTCAAGTCTAGAATCGATCATTTTCTCTTCGCTACGCCTCTACACACTAAGTGATATTGTCACTCAACTCTTGTAATCTCCTTTCAACCTCAATGACCCTTCTTACTCCTACTACAGCAGCGGGCTCTAGTGGTGCTGCAGCTAATTCACCAGCAATTCTTTCGATGGTTTGAGCAGTGAGAGCTCCTTTATTTTTAATGTGTTCATCTTGAGCAATAGGGCTCACTCAAGAGACAAGGCGTATGCTGGTGATAAGGGACGGGAACAACATGGCAACAGTTTTGTGCTTTTTTATGGCATATTTCCTAATCTCCCGCTCTATATTTGCCCTAACATCAATAGGCAATCCTCTAACTCTCACATATAAGAGAATCAATCTTTCTTGTGACATGGTGGTTGTGTATGTTGTGGGCATCAATCGAGACTTCAAAAATTTTACCCAAAACTTAGCAATTGGTTTTAAATATATCCTGTTTATTATTCTCACTTCCCCATTTGCCCATGAACTATCATCTACAGTTAGGGTTTTTAGCACACTATTCTATTTCTTAGGGGTCATGCTTTTAACTATTTTCGAGTACTCACAATCAACATCAGAAGGCAAATCGTAAAAAAGCATTAATGACTCGCGGGTCAAAAGGTACTAGATTGTTTCTTTCCCATACTGTTCGTAGGTCTTTTCCTAGTAGGTTGGCATAAAGTTCCTTGATAAGCGGCAACACAGGGTCCCTTAAATGGTTACAAAATTCTAGCCAACCCCTTCTTACTGCAGCAGTATAAATAGTTTGAATTATTCCTGAAAGTTGTGGCGGGAATTGGAAACCCTTTTCTTCCAAAATCTTCCTTGGCTCTATAAATTCTGCGAACTTTTCTTCAGCTTAGTAGCCTTGGAAGCGTGATGGATCTTTTAGATGACTTGTTTTCTTCTTATATCTCATGATTACTGGAGCACTTTGAATATTTTTTTGGATAATGATGACTCAAGCTATAAGAGAGAATCGTGAATTTTGAGGACTGCTTCCGAGGGAGTAAAGAAAAGTTTAGTAAGATTGCAATTGGTACCGTGAAACCATTATATATAAGTGATGGTAAAAATAGAAATAAAAGGGAAATCAAATTAAAGAGATAAAATTGGAAATAGGATTTTAAATTTTAAAAACATATCCAATTTAATTAAGGAAATGATAGTGATTCGAGAATTTGGGGATTATGCAATCCCTTCAAATTGTTTTTTTTTTATTTGCTAAGCCAGTTGTCGAAAATTTATTCCCACTTGGTAAAAGTAAATCTTCCATAATTTAGGCATTGTAATGGTGAAAGTTGTTGCTATAGTTGATAATCTTGTGTTGTAGCACTCTACAATAAAGTTTCTTGTTTCATGAGAAGCATCTGTTCATTGTCATGTGAGGTGTAATGCTATAGTAACTTGTGTCAACTTCTTAGCCCAAATTTTTTTTTGTCTGTGCTGCAATAAAAGGAAAAAAGAAATTGAATAATCAATCTAAAATGACAAAAACTATAAATGATAAATATGTAAAGTTAGACTTAATGTATAAAGAAAAATTAAAATGCTCCCCTCATTATTGGGTTGCCTCCCAATTAACACTTGATTTTAGTTTATTCAGCCTGACCATCCTTGAGTGCTCATAATGATGGATCCCTTAGGAACAAGTCCTCCTTTGAGTGGTCCATAGCAGTATCAATGTAATGTTTTACTCTGTGCCCATTAACCTTGAATTTTTGGTCCGTCCTCTCATCTAAGAGGTCCACAGCTCCATAGGATAAACTTGAACAAGTATAAAAGATCCTGACACTATTAGAAAAATGGTCTTTTGTGACACTTGTCTTCTGACACTTTATTATAAAGTATCAGTAATTACATGTATTTGGGGCATTTTTCATGTTTAACAGATAAGTATCACAAATTGCTAATACTATGGTGTCAGTAAATTAAATATCACAGATTCGTGATACTAAAGTATTAGTAGTTAAAAAAATAAAATTTTAATTTTGTATTTAGTAATAATCGAACCGAAGACCCCTAAGCCATAACCTTTTGATTTTATCCCCTATACCACTTGGCCACAAATTGCATTTTTGAACTTTTAAATTAATAAATAAATAAATATTAAAACTTAAAAGTTAAAACCTAAAAATTTTTCATGTATGGTATGTGTCAAATCTAAAACCTAAAAATTTTTGTTAAGTCAAAAATCTATCTCACTGCCGCCGAAGCTTTCTTCCTTCTCTCTCCTTCCATCTCTCTCGCTCTCTTTCTCTCTCTAACAATGATCTACCTTGAAAGCCGCCTCCGTCAACACTTTGAAAGCCGCTGTCCTTAAGCTAAAATATCTCTTAAAAGAACCCAAAAAGTGTTGTGAAGAATTTGGGCAAAGCTAAGGTTTTAAAGTCCGAATTAGTGTTGTGGTAACTCTTTGTCTCATTTTCTATTCTCATTATTTAAGTATTTATCTGTTAATTGATTGATGTTTAGGAGTGCAAATGAGAGCTTGCACTTGTTTGGAAATCTAGCCATCTAGGGTTTTTGTTGTTTATAATCTAATTTATTGTTTAATAAAATAAATAAAACGCAGCTTTATTATAGGTGCAATTCAATTTATTAAGTAGAAGAATGATTACAATCAGTGATTATGGATTTAGGTTGAATGCAATTTGTTAATTAAAAGAATAATGGCAATCGACAATCATGGGTTTAGTATGTATTATATATTTTGTTTAATGGTGTGTATGAAAACCCAAAACCTAAAATTTTCTTAAGTAAAAATCTCAATTCTCCCTCACGACCTATAAGCCCATCACTCTCTCTCTCTCTCTCTCCCCTCTTTCTAGCTAACAACCCAAAACTTATTGTGAAACCGCCATATCAATCTTTCAATGCTCATTAGCTAGCTGGTTATTTTGAAAAGTAAGGTTATTGTTTGCTTTTATGTCTAATTTTACTTTAAACATGGGGATTGATGATATTTGAGTTTCTGGACACTTGATTTTGAGGTGAAAGATTAATTAATAGTTTACGAAATTATGCTGAAAATTTGAGGATTGATAGACTGTTGTTGTGAACTTTGTTGTTTCCGAACTTGACGAAATGACTTTCAATTGATTTGAAAGTTTGATTAAACTAAGGTGGCGTTTGTTTTTTAACTTAATGACTTAAAGTGACTTAACTTAATTAATTAAGTTAATTAGAAGTGTTTGTTTTTATAACTTAATGAGACTTTTTAGATAATTTTGACTTAATAAAATAAGCCAATTTTTTTGGCTTTTTACTTAATGGAGAAATTTGAATTAAGTCAATAACTTACTAATGTAAAAAATATCCATGTTTTATAATTTATTTTTCATGTCTATCCCAAAACTCACCCATAGACATTTACCCCACATAAAAATATCCTTATTTTTTCTTTCTTATATTATATACGATAAAATTTAAAATTTATAGTATTTTATATATTAAAATTTTAAAATAATTATGTATTCACTTGAATATAGTTTTACTTATAAATGTTAAAAATATTGTGGTATTTAATATATTATTTATTTAATATTCAAATTTAATAAGGATACAAATGTAAAAGTACATATTTTCAGCTTTTTCAGTTGAAAAAAACAAACAACTTAATACTTATTTTCTGAGATTCAGACGAAAAAACAAACATATTATTCAGATTCAGACATTCAGATCTATTCAGAATTCAGACTAATTCAGATCTATTCAGATTTCAGACAAAAAAATAAACGCCACCTAAGTTTAAATAAGAACATTTTAATTATGGAAATTTTGGAATGAATTGGGTTTATATTTGATTTTGAATGGATTTCTTAATGTGGTTGGTTGTTGTCCAATTTTATTAGAAATTACATATATACCATGTTTGATATTGCAAACGTATAGTCTAACAGAGTTAGAATAAGCTGAAATTCAGATAAACTACACTTCTATTTGCATATTTGAAATCTGGAAATTTTTATTTTGATTGAACCTGTAATTTATTTTTAATGATTTTTTAAACTCTGTTACCTCTGCAGTAACTTCTTTTGACAGAACTGTTCATTAATCTTTGATCCTATCAAACACCAATCTAATAATATCGGAATAGTCTCAAATTTTAATATGTTGTTGACTTATATGTCCACTTAAAATTTGGAAAGTATCATTCTGATATATTTAGTATTTAAATTTAATAAATATTCAAACACATGTTGCTACTTTTATAGTTTCATATGCAATTTTAACTTATATAGCTTTATCATGTGTGAAGCAAATACAGAGTTGTCCAAATGACTTAGAAATTTTATTTGTGGTGCATTGACATGTCTAATTATGTTTTGTAAGTTTCATAGCATTCCAAATTGAATTCAAGAAAATCTTAAATTCAAGCTGTCAATGTTTGCTATTAAATCTTATTAGTGATAAATCTACTAACTTGCAGTATTTTTCAAGAAAAAAAAATGTGTCAACACTGTGAATTGCAATGGAAGAAGAAAGTACCAAAGGCATAAATCTTTTTTCATTATATTTGGGACTATTCTTAAAGGTTAGTCTTTTCCTTTTTTTCCTGTTTTTCTTTTTTATTTAAGGTAATCATATTCATTTTAATTTTAATTACAATCAATTTGGCTCTGTTAGACAACTCGCACCCACCAATCCAACAACAAATGAAGATAGCAGTTTTTAAATGCATTCAGTTTTTGATAATAGCAAAAAGAAAAAGGAAAAATGATACTAGTTTAGGCTTTAGGAAATTTGCATCATCATTCTTGCACTGCAGCTGCCTCTATCTCGGTGCTCTCGGAGAAGTAATCTTGCTTGATTTTGCGTGATAGTTGATACAAGCCCGTCCTAGCTATTGCAAAATTGACACTAAAAATGTTCCATTTTTTCATATTGTAGTTTGAAAAGTCTGCAGTGTTTGCTAAGCTGATGCCCCATTTGAATGTTGGAGCCCAAAAATGAATGGTTTTAAGACCAGCCAAGTGGTTCCAGAAAGTTAGGAGCTTGTTAGCTATTCTTTTTAATTGAACTAATTTAAGTTGAATATTAGCCTGATTATTGATTTCTATGGTTTGCAATTGATTTGAGTTTGACATTCTTGTTTTGTGTTGGTTTGAGTTTGACATCCCAGTTTAAGACTTTGAAGGCTTCCAAGAAATGATTTTGGATGATGAGCATTTGAGTAATAGTTTGGAAATTAATTGACTATATCAAATATATACTTAGTGTAGCATATTAATTTTAAGAACTATGGAGTATTCCATGAATATTCTAGTAAATGATTATGTTATATATGCATGTCTTAATATATAATAATTATATTTTGAAGTTTTTTTCCCTTTCTAGGTTTAGGAAAAATGTTTAAAGTGACTTTGAGTTATGATGTCAATCAAGTTAAAGCAACATTACTTTTGAGTGGAAATATATAATGATTATATTTTTATTCTACTTTTTTTTATCTTCTTAAAGTTTTATAATTAGGCAAAATTAGTGAATACTTAATTACAATTTGGGGTGATATTCTTTAAATGATTCACATGAATAGATTTAAGTAGTATAATAAATCTCATACTCACTTTTTAAAGGCTTAACTAAGTTTGCAAATATTATTTCTTTTAGTAGTAATAATTTTGGATCGAACTCTCAAATTATTGAAATATTTTATGTCCAAACTTTATTATGCCTAATATAAATATGAAGATTCATAGTTATTTTATGCCTAGTTTAAGGAAACTGCAGTTTGAGGACTTATTTTTTGCCTTGTTAAATAAGCTTTTAGAATGAATAAATTGAGGAAATGAGTGGTGATTTATTTATAATAGAGCATTTGTGATAGCTTTAACTATGCACAAAAATCATTTGGTATATGTAGATAGAGAAACATGCTTGTGCTGAAAGTAGATATTATATTAAAAACTTCTTGTCTGCTATAGTTTGCTATATATAACATTTACCAAAAGAGAATAATTGAGTTTATTTATAAATAGCTAATGAGTTTTTTTTTCTTTCGTACAAAATAATTTTATTTCTGTTAATTGTTGTTTCTCTAATGGCTGGATATTGGCAGCTAATTTTTTTTTCTTTTCCATGTATTCATATGCAGATTTGATCAATGTGTTTGAAGTGTTTATTCTTTACTTCACTTATATCGTAACACATACAATCTATTGAATGGAGAAGCTGCTGGTGTGATAATGCAATTATAATACTCATATTCAAATAGTGAAAGACAGTCATCCTTCTCAATTTAACTTCTAGATTTATTAAATTTAACCACAAGTATTAGGCATTTGATTGGATGGTAGAAATTTTTATGTATTGAATTTGGATTATTTAGTTATGAGAGTAGGATATCTCATATTTTTGTTATTGAAGTTTTGGAATTTGTAATATATACTAATAATATTTAAATGTGAAATGAAAGATTTTGTGATATAAATCAATTTCTTTTTGTTATTTTGTGGTGCCTTTTAATTTTACCAATAAATCAATAGGCAATAATCCAATTCAATTTTTTATTTTTTAAAAATAAATTAACTAGTGATACCATGGTAATAGTAATCATAGACACTAATAAAATATCAATAACTACTAACACTATGGTGTCATAATATCAGTGATACTGTAGTAATAATAATCACTGACACCACTTACAAGTGTCACTATTTTTCTGACTCCTAGATTACTGACACACAATTAACAAGTGTCAGTGAAAGTAATTTCTGACACTATTCTAAAGTCAGTAAAGACCATTTTTCTAATAGTGTGACCATCTAGATTTCAATTTTCCTAGAAAGAGCTTTAGTTTTGAGTTGTAAAGCAAAACCCGATTGCCTGGAACAAGTTCCCTTTGCTGAATTCTTTGGTCATGCCATTGTTTTTTTGTTTTCTCCTTATAAATCATTGCATTTTCATAGGAGAACAACCTCAACTCACCCAACTCACAAAGTTGAAGTTTTCGATGCTCTGCTATAGCATGCATGTCCATGTCGAGCTCTAGCTTTACGCTTTACGCTCTAGCTTTAATAGCAAATGGCAAGCTTTGCCATAGACAATTCTGTATGGAAACATGCTAAGTGGCATCTTGTAGGCTATACAGTAGGCCAATAAGGAATCATGTAATCTAATTGACCAATCTTTTCTAGTAGGGTTCACTACTTTTTCTAAAATCCTTTTGATCTCTCAGTTGGATATTTCTACTTGACCATTGGATTGTGGGTGATATATTATAGAAATCTTGTGTTTAATTCCACACTTAGCCATTGCTCCAGCAAATATCCTATTACAAAAATGAGTACCTTTATCACTGATGATGACCCTTGGAGTCCCAAACCTTGAAAAAATATTATTGTGATGGAACTTCACCACTGTTTTGACATCATTCATGGGTAATGCTGCAACCTCCACCTATTTAGACATATAGTCTACAACAACTAGAATATATAAGTCCCCAACAGATGGTGGGAAGGGACTCATAAAGTTTGTCCCCTATACATTAAAGAGCTCAACTTCCAACATGTTTGTTAATGACATTTCATGCTTTTGAGATACTTTCCCTGTTCTTTGGCACCTGTCACAACATTTAACAAACTGATAAGCATCTTTAAAAATAGAGGGCCAGTAATAACCTGATTACAAAACTTTGGCAACTATTCCGTGGCCTCCAAAATGTCCTCCTATGTTGCAGCATGACATGAATGCAATATGTGTGGAATTTCTTCATCTGGTACACATCTTCTGATCATATGGTCTAAGCACATCTTATATAAATATAGATCATCCACTAATAGCTTCTAACATTATGGAAAAATCTCATTTTCTTTCTGATAATTCAAATCAGGTGGTAACAGTCCACTCACAAAGTAATTAGCAAAATCTGCATACCATTGGAGTCCAGACTGCTACAACATTTGTACATGTTGTAGCATTAGCAGTTGCTCATCAGGGAATGTTTCTATGATGTTCTGTTTGATAAAGGTGCTTGCATATACTTTGAGCCTTAAGAGATGGTCTGCCACTTAGTTTTCAGTCTCTTTTCTATTCTTAATCTTTAGGTCAAACTCTTGTAGCAAGAGGATCCACCTTATCAACCTTGGTTTGATATCTTTCTTTGCAATCAAATACTTTATTGTTGCATGGTTCGTGTAAACTGTGACTTTTGTGCCTATTAAATAGGCTCTGAATTTGTCAAAGGCAAATACAACTACTAACAGCTCCTTTTCAGTGGTTGTATAATTAATCTGAGCATCAGCAAGGGTTTTACTAGTATAATAAAAAGAGTAAAAATTCTTGTTCTTCCTCTGCCCTAGCACTGCTCCAATAGAATGGTCATTAGCATCACACATTAATTCGAAAGGTAGACTTCAATCTGATGCTATAACAACGGGTGTTGTAACAAGAGATTTCTTCAATTCACAAAGAGCCTTCAAAGCAATCATCATTAAGTTGAAAGGTCTGTCATGCTCCAGCAGCATGCATGAGGTTTAATTGGTCTGTCATGCTCCAGCAGCATGCATGAGGTTTAATTATTTTAGAAAAGTCTTTAATGAACCTTTTGTCAAACCCAACATGACCTATAAAGCTCCTAATATCTTTGACTGGAAGTTTATCTATCACTTATATTTTTGCCTTGTCTACCTCTATCCCCTTCTCAGAGACTTTATGTCCTAAACTACACATTCTTGTACCATAAGTGACATTTTTTCCAATTAAGTACCAAGTTGATTTCCTCACATCTCTTAAACATATTTTTTAAGTTGTTCAAGCAATCATCATATGTTTTCCTAAAAATCGAGAAGTCATCCATGAACACTTCTAGTGTTTGCTCAACCATGTGTGAAAAGATGGACATAATACACCATTAGAAAGTTGCTAGGTAAGAAATGTGGTGGGTGCCTAAACTGCTATGCTGCAACAGACTGTGCATGTTGCTTCTCTTTTGATCTATTATGGTTTGTCATTGTTGGTGCTGCATCTTCTTCTTTAACAAGCACTGAATCATGTATTTCTGCAGTTGTTGTAGCTTGACTACCCTTATCAGTATATTGGGGAATAGTTTGTTGTGGCTCTTTTTCAATTTGAGTGTCCTCTTCAGTTGGAATAGGTTCTATTATTCTTTTTGGCATACCAACAAGAATATCAACACCCTTTCTAGACCTTAAGTTAATCACCTTACAATGTTCTTTTCCTTCCCTCATTAGATCTTCTATGTTGCTAGGTAGACTGACATGAGGTCTATTACTCAATGCTATAGCAAGCTGCCCAATTTGATTTTCTAAATTCCTTAGTGACACAACCTAATTTTGGACAACTGTTTTATTCTTCACAATGTATTCCTTAAGCAAAGCTTCAAGAAAACTTAGTTAGTCATTACTTATGTTTCTATGCCCTTGATTTGGCTGGTGAAATCTTAGTGGTTGTGTAGGTTTGTTCTGTCCACTGGGTACTACAGCAAATTGATTTTAATTGCTCTATGAAAAGTTTGGGTGCTGCCTCCATCTAGGATTATAAGTGTTTGAATATGGATTGTTTTGATTTTGCCTATTAAAGTTGCCCACATAATTAACTGAAGCTAGATTCCCAAGACAATTATTAAATAAATATCCCTCTCCACAATAAACACAAGAGACTTCAACAACTTGGTTAACGGATGTTGGAGCAGCAGTTATAGCTATTAATATATTTGGCAGTGAAGTTACTTAGGCTGATAGTGCTGTAAATGCATCCACATTGTGTACTCTTATTGTCCCTCTCATTGCAGTTTGTCTGGTTGATGGCCACTGATAATTGTTGTTAGCAATTTTCTCCAAAATTTCATGAGCTTCATTGTAGGATTTGGACAATAAAGCTGCATTTGCTGAAGCATCAACCATCAATCTAATGCTTGGATTTAATCCATTGTAGAAAGTTTCTATTTGTATACAACAAGGAATACCATGATGAAGACACCTTCTGAGTAGCTCTTTAAATCTTTCTCATGCATCATACAAGCTTTCATTTTCAAGTTGATGAAAAGATGTGATCTCATTCCTCAACTTTGCATTCTTGGTTAGTGGAAAGTATTTCATCAGAAATTGATCAGGCAAGTCATTCCATGTTGTGATGGAGTCTGGTGGTAAAGAGTTCAAATATGCCTTTACTCGATCTCTTACAGAATATGAAAAAAGTATGAGTTCCAAAACATTGTGTGATGTTCTGACAATTTTGAAACCATCACTCTCCTCCAAGAACAGTTTGAGGTGGAAATGAGATATTCTTATGGCAATCTGTTGAATTGCCCCACTATTTGCAACATTTGAAACATCATTAATTTGATTTCGAAATTGGCAGCTTGCACTTCAGGTCTAACTATTCTAGGATGTATAACTTGAGGAGTCAATGCGGCATAGTCTGTAATAGCTCTTTCTTTATCACCTGCATATAGATAATATTGTTGTTCCCTGGTTGTCCCTGATTATTCTGCTCATCTGACCTTCTTGACCATTGATTGGCTGTATTTCTCTAAGAGGGTTCAAGTTCCCCATATCTTGCAAGTCATCCATTGGTACAACAGTATTTGATTGTCTTTGCTTTCTTCTTAATCTCCTTGTGATTCTTTCAATTTTTGGATCAAACTGAAATTCAACAGGTTTATATTTGCGCATGCAAAAGTTTCTTCTTAACAAAATGAATAAATTTAAAATAAAATCAAGATTAATGCCGTTAAGATTAATTTTACAAATCACAATGAATACTCAATCCCCGACAATGGCGCCAAAACCTTGTCGCAATAAATTCAAATGTTGTTAGTGTCAATGTGCAAGTGTACACAATAAGTAATATAATGATGAATATTCAAGACCGTCTCCATAGGGATTGATGTTACCAGATTTGCTACATCAATCTGTAACAGTGCAGTGGTTGTTCTAAATTAAAACAAGAAAATTGATAAAATTAAATAACTAACTAAAATATAAAAGGCAATAAATAAAATTATCAAATCAAATACAAGAGTAAAACCAATGGAAATGAAATAGTTAAATGATTAAATTATCTTAATGGTTTTGAATCTTAGGGTCGGTTGTTATATCATCTACGATAGTATAGGGTAGAATCATTATATATTCTCAGTTGTCGCATGTTAAATGTTTTATATCTATATGCAAACTAATAGTGACCAGATGTTACGCCAACATAAGATATAACATTACACGCTTAGGTTCTTATTGCCTTACAAGGTGAATCCCTATGTCTAGTTCATCACTAATTCTAGATTAAGTATGACCTTTTTGGAATCAAGTGAAACTCAACTCAGGAAACCCAATGTAAAACTAAATATTGTTCTAATATGTTCCACTAAGATAGGCTCTTTTGTGGCTTTTTCTTAGCTTGTATCATTAAATGGGTGCCCAGCCGAAATAATGAATAGAATAAGCTTTACCAAAAAAAAAATGTTATAGCAAACGTGTAGTAATATATAAATTCAGTCAAGAAACTATCAAGATTGTCTATCACTCAACCACAATTCAAGTAGTTTATGATCTGCGAAAGTAAAATAAACAAAAGTGTTTTAGCCATCAAATACATTCTTAAGATTAAAGAATAAATAAGACAACAAGAGAAGAATAAGAAGGACTGAATTCCGATTGACTTCTGCAAATTCTCCTTTAATGCAGCCTTAATTCTTGCTCTTAAATTTTGTTTTGTCTTTTTCACTTTCGGTTTTTGTTCTTGGTTGACTGCCTTCCTTCTTTGTGTATGTGCTTTTTTTATAGCTGAAAATTAGGATAATTGGAAGTCTAGGGCGTGTATTTTCCAGATTAGGAAACTCAACCACAATTAAATTAGTTCATGATCTGCGAAAGTAAAATAAACAAAAGAGTTTAGCCATCCAATACATTATCATGATTAAAGAGTAAACAAGACAACAAGAGAAGAATAAAAATGACTGAATTCCGATTGATTTCTGCAAATTCTCCTTTGATGCAACCTTAATTCTTGCTCTTAAATTATGTTTTGTCCTTGTTTACTTTTGGTTTTTGTTCTTGGTTGATGGCCTCCCCTTCTTTGTGTATGTACTTTTTTTATAGCTGAAAATTGGAATAATTGGAAGTTTAGGGCGTGTATCTTCAAGATTAGGAAACTCATATCGCAATATATTAAATGTCTCACGTGAAATATTTTATGTCAATGTTTCAGGATTGCTACAGTAATGGTTGCTATAACAATAGCTATATCATATGTACCGTTCTAGGCTTGCTTCAATTCTTCTGCAGCCATGTTCTTTTGTTCTTTTTGCAAGCTCATTGCAACAATATCCTTTCTTTGAAATTTGAGCTTTTAATTACCTACAATTATGCATACGATTTAAGTACACAATTATTTGAATTCAAACAAACTTCATTAAAATTAAACTAAAATGAATGTTGATGCAAACTATTATTAAAACGTAACAAAACACATTATTTACTCTATAAGTAATCTTGATTTAAGTCTAAAAGTGTCATAATAACTCTCATTTTGTAGAGTTATCAGTACATCACCATCTAATGAAGCTGAAGGAGAAAGGTTAATTAAATCAATTGTAATATGCATAACTTCTTCCCAAAATGATTTAGAAAGCTTAGCATAAACAAGCAAACACTCAATCCTTTCTTTAATTGTTTTGTTCATCATTTCTTTCCGCAACAACATTCTACTAAGGGTATTCGGTACAATCTTCTCAAGTTTGATTCCATGAGATCTGCAATACTACTCATATAGTCTTTATACTCACCACTATTATCTGCCTTGCCATATTTTAATTTCCTTCATATCCATCTCTCAACATAAGTATAGAACTTAAACATATCAAACACCTAGTTTTTAGATTTCAAAGCAAAGCCACTCTTCTCTAGAAAAGTCATTAATTAAAGTTACAAAATAAAATGCACCTCCGATTGATTTATATTGCATCATGTAAACATTAATGTGAATCAAATCAAATATATGCGACTTTTTAAATGGTGAAAAACTTTTAAAAGCCACTCTATGTGCCTTTCTAGTTTGATAGAAACCTTTTTTCTAGCAAGAGTTTCTAACAATTTCTTACCAATATGACCAAGACTTTTACGCCACGTCCCAATATCAGAAGTTTTTACAACCACATTCACATATTATTTCTTAATCTGGATACTATCCTATAGAAAATGTTCACTTTTTCTCCTTAACTACACTAGGAAGCTTTGGTAAGCTTTCATTTTTCTTCACCAAATTGGTTATAATAACCATCATTATCAAGCTTGCCTATAGAGATTAAACTAAGGTGAATATCCGGTATATGTCTGACATCTTTACGCAATAACTTATAGTCAACACTAGTTTTTAAGCATATATCTCCTATGCCCACAATCTTAGATCCCATTATTTTCTATCCGAACATGACCATAATCACCATTACTATAAGATCTAAAGTAATCATGATATGTGGTATCATAAAATGAAGTACCCGGATCAATCACCCGATCACTAGTACGGTAAATGAGATTTACAAAGCTCTCATTATAAACAATACACATATCACTATCAATTATAGCTGCAATGTTCTCAGTCATTTTCTTTAGTATCACCCTTTTTTTGCCTGTTTCTTTTTCCACAATTTACACTTCTTTTTTATATGACCCATTTTCTAACAAATAAAGCACTTGACTTTTCTCCTCTGTAACTTAGATCTACCTCTTGGGTTATCATTATTCTGCTAATAGGATTTCTCCTTTGGCTTCTCCTCCATGTTTCTTGCTTTTTAGAAACGAGTGCATCAACTTATAGGGAACCACTTCAACACTCTTTGTTCTAGATTCTTCATTTATTTATAACCTTATCAAAAGTTAATTTTCAATTGGTGCTGAATTATTCATTGATATCACTAATGTTTGGCAACTGTCAGATAAAGAACTAAGCAACAAAAATACTTGCAACATCATCTATAATAATCTTTATAGTAGCTAGTTGATCAACCAAGCTCTAAAACTTACCAGTTTGTTCAATTATACTGCGTCCCTCTTTGTATTTCGAGTCAACAAACCTTTCCATCATATTGGTTTTATTCTATACTATTAGCTGCTTATAAATTGTCTGGAATTTTCTCTAAAGAATTAGCCATAGATTCCTTCACGACATGGTGGTATACACTTTGATCAATCTATGACCTTATAGTATCTATAGCCTTCTGGTTCAATTAAGCCCATTTTTTATCATCTAAATCAATGGGTGCCTTCAATGGTATCATGTAACTCTTTCATGTACAGCGAATCCCCCAATCTAGACTTCTAAGTACTATAATTCTATGACTTTAATTTAATTATAAACGCAAAAGATTCCTCCATTTCAACCACACAAGTAACAGAAACACTCAACCTAATTCTCTGATTCCACTCTGGTAGGAATAGAATCCACACAAGCAACTATAAATTAAGCAGAAACAATTTTTTTTCCTCTTTGTGTGATTAAAGTAAGACATGTACCATAAATTAGTAAGCAGAAAATAAATCAACATAATCCAAAGCAATAATCAACAACAAGAGATATAGATTATTACGTAGCAAACCTAAATTTAGGAAAACCATGGGACCAATAGTTTGATATAACCTTCCACTTTATTAATAATGAGATTACAGTACAAATTCTTCTTTAGATAATACTAGAGGTTAACAACGTAAAAAATCTCAACAATCTCAGCTTACAGTAATAACCTAATATTTGTCCCTCTAATAGGTGGGTATTTCAAGTAATAACTAACGAAATGATAAAACAAAAATCAAGAGTAGTAGGAATATAAATGGTAATGCTAGAAACTTATGACTCGAAATTTGGGGGAAAGCGGAGTTAAATTCGCCTTCTATTTGTCCAATTAAAGATTGAAACCCTTACCCCCAAATCAAGTTCACGCCACTGTTCTTTCTTCTCTCTCTCATATATTTCACAATATACATGCCATTGCTACCACTTGCTTTTATTCTTTTTAATCACTAGGAAATAGAACCGTGCTTCGCGCAGCTTAAAAGACAAATTCTACATAAATAATTTTAATATGATTTTAATCAAATTATTCTTTCATCAAATTTAACTACCCTCTATTTTTTTAATAATTTACTCATAATACTTCTTTCTCTCTCTCAATAATAATGATCTAAAAAGTAGTATAATATTATTTGAAGAAGGTGAAGCCACTTCTCAATATTGAAAAGAAAGAATAATAATCTTGTTCAAAGAATAAGAATCTCATTTTTAAGAGCCTTTTAAAACTCTTAAAGCGGTACCAAAAGTTCGAATGAAAGTGTCATCCTCTCTCTTCAATATTAAACAATGAGAAGTGTTGTTTCCTTTGAAAAATCTTAGTTAGAGCCTTTAAGATAATATTATATTGTTATTTTGTTAAATCTTATTATTATAAAACAGAAATAAGTGCTATAATTGCTATTGTCTTGATAGAAGAAATTTATTTTTTATTTAAAGAGTTTTTTGAAAGAGTGTTTACCTTTTCACTCTTCTATTTGCCACATAAATAAATAAATAAGCATTTAAAAAAATAAAATTATTAGAGTAATAGTCTTATTAATGTGACTCTTCAAATAAAAAGATTTAGAATGTTTTGTTCTAACTCAAATATTTTACCACTAAAACCACTTGTTCGGTGCTGAGTATGTTTCCAAGAGTAAAGCTACCATTCTTTCCCAAGTTGAAATTACACCGTGATTTTCTCCAATTGTGTTTTCCCAATTTTATTTGACCTGAAGAGTGAAAAATTTCTTCCCAATGGGGGAGCTCGGAAACATTAAGATTCTCAAAATCTATGAGCAACTTGTCCTAATAATCATATGGCCCGTCATTAATTACATTGGGTTTCATTTTTCTTCCGATAGTCGTGTAATGATAATACGCATGACACTTGGGAAAGAGCGGCACACAAGTTACTCATGCTCTCTTGAGTCTTGCCATTCGATGTTTGACTTCTTAAAGCACCAACGTCAGTCAAGTCCCAGAAAGAAGAGCCTGCAATGGATTCTTAATTTTTAAATGCGTAATAATACTAATAATAATAAGGTGAGTTATGTTCTTATCTAATTCTAGGAGAAAGAAAAGCCTGCAATGGATTCTTCATCACAACGGTAACTTTTGCTTCTCAGTCAAATCAACCTCATCACCATCCACATCCTTCCACTTAAAATTCCAAACCAAATTAGCCACAAAATACTCCAAATGAAGCATACCCAAACCAAAACCGGGGTAGATTCTCTTGCCAGCTCCAAATGGCATCATCTTAATTTCCCTACTCCCCGTTATGTCAAAATCTTGATCATGGTCATTCAAAAACCTCTCGGGCTGAAATCCCATCGGATCCTCCCAAACTTTCGGATCCCAACCCATGTCGGCCACCATGAAATTCACACTCCCGTCCTTTGGTATCACATACTTATCATCAAGCACGAAATCCTCTGTCATAGCATTGTGATGCCACATCACTTCCTCTAATCCCAACTTTATATATATATATATATATTTGAAGAAGCCAAAAGGCACTCAACAAAAAGTTGCATAATTAAATATGAGATTATGACATTAAAATTAGGCCCTAGTGCCATTGTTAAGGGAAGATGAAAGAACCTCTCTTCCTATGTTAATTAATTCATGTATTTTAAGCCACTAAAGTTTAATTGCTAGCATAATAAAATAAATGAATGTTTCAAAAGATTTATAATTAATTATTGTTAATGGTTATATATTGTTGGATTTAAATAGAAAGAGGAAGAAATATGTACAAAGAATATCCACCAATATTTTAGATATTTTAAATAATAGAGAATATAAAAAGATGAGATTGAGGGAAGATGAAAGAACCTCTCTTCCTATATTAATTAGGTGATGTATTTTAAGACACTAAAGTTTAATTGATAGTATAATAAATTTTGAAGAAGCCAAAAGACACTCAACAAAAGGTTGCATAATTAAATATGGGATTATAACATTAAAATTAGGTCATAGCGGCATTGTTGAGGGAAAATAAAAGAACCTCTCTTCCTATGTTAATTAATTCATGTATTTTATGCCACTAAAGTTTAATTGCTAGCATAATAAAATAAATAAATGTTTCAAAAGACTTATAATTAATTATTATTAATGATTACATATTGTTGAATTTAAATAGAAAGAGAAAAAAAAGTACAAAGAATATCCACCAATATTTTAGATATTTTAGATAATAGTAAATATAAAAAGATGAGGAATGATATATATTAATAAAGTTACTATTTATTAAATGAGTTAAATACAATTAAATTAATTATAAGAAGATGAAAAGTTAAATCTAAAAAAAATTCTCTATTTATTAGATAATAGAGAATATACAAAAAAGCAAAATGGTGATTCCACATCACCTCCTCAAGTCCTAACTTTATATAGATATATAGATTTGATTTTCAAAACCAATTTAACGATTAAATTCACTTAGAACCACAATCTTCTTTTATCACTTAAACATCCAAATGAGATAAACCTAACAATTTTCTCGCCTACTACAAATCTTATACTAACCCCTATAAATTAAAAATAAATAACCGTGATTGCAATGGGAATCCCACTTGGTGGCCTTGTACTTGTTTGAATAGCCTCCACTAATCCTATCTTGTTTTGAGAAGCATCAATACAATTTTTATAAAGTTAATCTTCATAATAAAATTCAATGGAAACTATGGAGACCATGTCATCTCTTCTTTGAACTTCAACTCATGAGCTCGTACGTTCCGTACAGGAGTTATCTTTTATTGATAGATGTTGTATACTTTTATTCAA
The DNA here is from genome assembly GCA_018350135.1 of Citrus trifoliata. Taxonomy (NCBI): domain Eukaryota; kingdom Viridiplantae; phylum Streptophyta; class Magnoliopsida; order Sapindales; family Rutaceae; genus Citrus; species Citrus trifoliata. Next base: position 328,217 of record VKKW01000205.1, on the reverse strand, counting down.
TGTTTGATGCATGATATCCTTGAAGGAAAAATGCACACTAATCTTTCAAGGGTAATATAATTTTACCAATAATTAATGCCAATATGATAATATTTTAAAAAATAAAAAAGTCTATATGATAAATTAATAAATTATTTATCTAATTAAATTAAAAAATATTTTCTTTAACCTATACCGTTCAAGGTATCTCGATATCGACATAAAAGTAAAATTTGATATAAACAGGAAGCTTCAAGCTCGCATGAATTTTGTAATTTACCGTGGAAAAATTACAGAGCTGTCATTGGTTGGTGACTTAGCCAGCCTCCTCGCGTGTGATTTTATCCTTCTTAGTCTTCTCGTCAGTCTTTACACAAAACAAAAGATAGAAGCTACACCATATTCTTGCGGTTGTCTCTTCGATCTGTTTGGTAGCTGCATGAATTTTATTACAGTCTTTGATTGATTGATTGATTGATTGATTGATAAGGATGAGCACGACCCAATTCGCAATGGTTAGTTTTTGTTCTGTCTGAATTTTTTTGAAACTCTTGTTGCCTTCTCCTGCAACATAGGCATTCAATTTTAGGCACTTCGTTCAAAAAGCCTTATTAAGTGATTCCATTTTCTATGTTCAGCCAAATGCTACAAGAAAATTACTTTAACCAATTAAGGGCATGTTTTTTACTGTTTATAGTTTAAATTTGCTTGAAAGTTGTTCAAAGAGTAGCCATTGTTCTTTTCTTTTTTGTTAATGCATGTGTAATGATGAACTTGTCAGGTGGAGGAGTTAGCTTTCCTTGTGAAAGACAACCTTCCAAGCAAGCATCTTGTACTCTCAATGGAAGAGGCCTTGGTCAACTTCCTTCAGGATGATAACAGGTAGAAATGCTTAACAAAGCTGCTGCTTATACTTTCTTGGAATTAATAATTTAGTTGTAACAGTGATTTGCTGCTAATAAAAATTTACGTTGCAGTGCAGATGGGGTCCTTGAACTGGAACCAATGGACTCCTACAACCGCCTTCTCCTGCATCGACTAGCTGATATATTCGGGTATTTCTCTTGTAATGCCTTTTTGCTATCAAATTATATTTATGTTATCGTTTAGCCTAACTGTGTAGTGATTTCTCTTTTTGTTTTGCTAGATTTGCCCATGAATCTGTCGGAGAAGGAGTTGATCGGCACTTGATTTTAGAACGATGTTCGGAGACATCAATGTATGCCAACACAGATGAATCCCTTAACTAGTATTTATTAGTTGCATATGCCCAACTTTTATCTGTTTTCTCTGTGAATCATACTATTTTCTGTTTTGATTGAGGGCTGAACTGCAAATAATGATATGTATATACCAACACAAGGTTGTGTATGACTTCTAGTTATACTGATTGCTGCATCATTTTGGAGCATGTTGCTAGGACGTGGCAATTATTACATGTGTGACTTGATAGAGCATCGGAGGATCGCTTGCAGTTCCCATGATTGCAGTTTGTGCAGGTTTACCAGAATAATGAGTGAAAAGGCATGCACAACTTGAGGGAAATGATATGATGAACTATTATACATGAGCTTGGATATATTTAGTAACTTTACAGTTCAATCAGGATTCAATATCAAAATAATTTTTCTATATGAAGATGACAGAACCGAATTGGTTAATTGATTTAAAACAGTGCCACGTGATTCTCTCAATTACTGGTGGTTCCATTAGAAGAAGATGAAGATGACATGATGCTCAGTTTTACTAAGAATTTCCAATTTGTCAATTCTGTAGACTTTCAAGTTTTGGAAAGTAAGAAGAGTATTCTTCTTGTAAATTGAGCTACTAGTTTGACTTATATAGCATCATGTGGTTTATTCTTGGTTTTTATGATGTCTTTGGGTAGAAAGAAAAATGAAAACCAGTATTATTTCATATTATGTTACAAAGAAGAGATGTATTTACTTCTTACCTAGTTATGTTAGAGGATTTGTTTCATTATTTGCAATTCTGATTTTCTGTTCTCATTTTTTGTATACCGACATAGTAATCTTATGTTGTTATCATTCATAGAAGTGAAAATATCTGCTGCAGTAATAGTGAGGCGCTTCCAATAGATTACCTTGACCTTGTGGGTCCTTTATAGTAGTTGGAGGCATCACCTCTTTTTATGGGTAGAAATTGGATTTGGATTGCATGAGAAAATGTTGGAATAGAGAATCAGGAGGCAGACATGGATTGGCGCTGTGGGAGCAAGGTGATGGATAATTAGATTCACCCAAGGGAATCATACAGAGAAAACTTAAAGTTCACATCCATGTACTCTCGTGGAGTTATGCATAGCATGGTGATAGTTTAAGACCTTGTTTCCGTGTAACTTGTCTAGAAGTTATCTTCCTTTCTGAGAGTTGAATTTCAAAAGTGTCATGGTATCTTCCAGTGAGATTTATACCAGGTTTATGTACATAAACTTTATTCTATAAAAGGTTAATACACCTATGGGGATCAAAATTAAAGTGTTTCTGCATGATGAAGAGATGTGGGACGGATAATTATCACTTTACCATTTTTGTAAGGGTTGAAGAGTTTCCTTGATAGGGCTAATTTAGTTGATCAAGTTGTGGTGAAGGACAAAATAGATGCATGTTAATGGGACTTGTGGATCTTCAAATTGACTCTCAGAAGCATAGCAGATATTTAACGGCATACAATTAAAGCACATGTTGAAGTAGAATCTCTCGGTTTGGGCAACTTAAAAATGTTGATAGAGAAATTAAGGTTGGCCATTCTTATTCCCTCTATTTGTTGCTAGATTTTGGAGATACATAATACCATGGATGGTGAATTAATCCTTTATTTATTCTGATCTATTGCGCTGGATCGATTGTATTTTATCAGGCTGTGTTAAATTTGAATTTTTTCAAACCATCAATTGGAACAAGTGAATTTGATGTTTTAGACCAATCTATTTCTTGAGTGCTTTCTTTGTTGGGCTTCTAGGGCCTATAATCATAGCGTTGGGTGATGGCAATAGGCAGTCATTGCCCATATTTCAACCTCTTCCCCTTGTTTCTTTTCTCCCTGAGATTTTGAAATAGTTTGTTTCTTGCGAGGATTTTATATTCTGCTTAATTCATATCAAACAGTGTTGATATAAGGACAGAAGACAAGTTTGGCTATAGTAATATAAGGATGGGCTATTCATGAATTGTCATGGCACGTTTTCAAAAACTAGTATCTTTTAACTATTCTTGGAATTTGAAAGCACCATGGTTTAAATGATCTACAATCAGGGTTAGTAGTTCATGCTTTGTTTGGGGGCAGAACACTAGTTGTTCCAGTCCATTTTCAATCCAGCGGCTACACTTGATTCTTATTCACTTTTGATTGATGAGCAGCATGGTGGTAGAGGCGATGGGTTCAATTTGATCTTGGCTCGGAGAATACTGTGAAATCAGCCCTTCTGAGGAGATAGAGGGCTGGGATGGCAGATATTATTGGTTTTGAAAAGTGTCAAGTCCTTAGGCATTAAATGGAGGAGCTTACAAAAGGTAATCATGGAAGAATGGAGCAAAACATGACTCTGCTGGAAGGGTGGGGAAAAGATTGGTAGGACGTTGAGGGTTGTTATGAAGTTGAAGGATATCAAACGGAATGTTAGAGATTGAATGTCCAGAGTAAGGCAAATGGCAGCTGAAAAAAAAAGGAAAAAAAAATGAAAAAAGAGACCACAGGCATAAAGGCGATTCACTGAAAGCCAGTGATGTTGGACTAGAGTTAGAAGGATGCAGTTGCTAGCTGAGTTTTGTGGAAGCATATTGGTTCATTTCTCTTTTAGATGGTTTCAATTGTGTCTTTGTAGGTATTTGTAGACCTGCTGGCGGTTTGGACTGATCCATTGTGATTGAAATTGATTTGTATTGGAGATGTGGGTTTTCCCTATGTGCAATTGTGGTGATGGTATGTAAAGACTTTCCTATTGAAGGCTGAAGGATTTATGAATCTCTTCGGTGATGGTGGCTTTCACTGATGATTGTTGATCCATTTCGGCTAGTTGATTGGTAGTTGGAAAATGGCTGTCTTATTTGGTAAAACAATAGGTTGTCTCTAGAAAAACAACTCATCTTTTGTTGTCTATTTTCAAAACCATTTATCAATCTTTATTTTAGTTTCAGCTTGAGCTGTAATAATTATATTTACTTAGTTATTTATTTATTTTTTTTGGTGACGAATTTGGATAATCAAATTTCTCTGGTTCTTTTCTGGTGTTTGTAAGTAAATGGTCATTGTTCTGTGGAATGTTAAAACTGGAAACATTGTGTTGCTACTTTGCTTAGAATACAGAAACCTTCTTGGTACTGATAGGTTTATAAAAAGAAACTTGTTGATAAATGTTTAGAATTGTTTAACAGCAACAATACCAGTTAAATTTGAATCTAATGTTTCACATATAGCACTAAAGGTGTTGTTGGAATATGAAAATGTGGTTTTGGTTTTCTTCAATCTGAGCATTTATTCAATTGCACTACTAAATTATAATTTTTCTTTTATGCATACCTATCATTTTTTATGGCAGACCTTCCATTCTTGTTAGTGATATCTTGTGGCAATATGGAGAGCCTCAGTCTCTAACTACATCGCACCAAATATTGAGGAGAAAAGAGGCTCCACCAGGTAGAACATTTCCTGCCCCTCTTATGAAGAGCACTATGCTTGCTAAGAGCTACTCATCCTAAAATTGGAACTAGGCACAATTGGCCATTCACGAGTTTGATTATTTTTCATATATTACCAATTTAGTTTTTCTTTGTACCATATAGGTCTCCTTTAGAGGATTAAAGGGCATGCTACGCAACATCATTATTTCTAACAAATATTATGTGCAATTATTTATTTTATTTCATTTTTGAACTTTGATTTGGGATGAGACTGATAGTATAAATTTTTTTTGAGGATGTGAGGGATACACTGAGATTGTTAGAGATATTGCAAAGGGGAGAGAACTCATAAGATCGAATAATAATGATTCTGAATCTTAAACTCTAATATTGAGATGGCTTTCTTCTCAAAGAAATATCCCTTAGGTAATTCAAAAGCATGTAATACAATGTCTTTGTTTGTTACAACTATTGTGTTCCAAAAAATTTTTGACTGTCCTGATTTAGGTTTAAGAGAGTGTAGGAATATAATTTATAATTGTTTACTAAAATACATGCTCTGTTCGGATTTTTCAGTTCATGTTCGTGGCTTGATTTGGTAGCTAATATTGTTTACTTTGTATTTATTAGAAAGATTGACAGAATAATTTTGTTATTATAAGAATTTTCCTTGAGTAGCTTCTATTCAGTAAACTATAATTGCTGAATCCCTCCATCACCATTGTTACATAGCTCACTCTAAAAGGTTAACCCCCTCAGTAACGAGCTGGTTTTGGCTGCTAAGGCTGCACAAATACAATTCGTGAAGTCCGTCCTTAAGTAGCTTGTTGAGGATCATAGGACGCAAGCCTCTGGAGCCGATTACTAAAGCCTTTAAAGAATATTGTTAAGCTTTCCCTGTGACTGTCAAAGCATTGACGAGAGGTCTGTTCTGTGTTGAAAAAAAAAATGGAATCTGCTTTATGCTGAAAAAAATGTGGTTATGCAGACTTATAAATGGAGGGCTAAACCCTTCATTAAAAGCTTGGAAATTTAAAGAAAAGGATAGTTTCCCTGTCTTATTCATGTCACATTCAAGTCATGATCATTTGAGGAACACAAGTGAGCGCAGCATTACGAGACACTCTTTGTTAACATGTTCTATTTACTGTGGAAATATTTTCTCCAGCTATGTCAACTAAATGACTTTCTATCTATTATCCCAAATCTATTTAATTGAAAATTTTCACTAGGAGATGGAGTTGTGGCAAACAACAGTGATTTTGTTATACATGCAACTTTTAGGAGGATTACAAATATATTATGACTGAGACTGTTTAATTTGTTATTTGAAACATACTAGGTTTCTTTTGATCGATTATCATGTAAAGTTGTGAAATTGTGGGGATTTCAAGTTTTCTGTCGGTAACTTTTTATTTTTTCTTCCTTGTTCTTCCTCTTTCTTCCAGTACTGCATACTGAATATCATTCAGGTAACTTGAGAGATTTAACCATGAGTATTTGTTTCAGTGTTAAAAATACAATCTCCTTCTGTTGAGCATTCACTAGCGGTGAGAGAAGCAGCATATTTGGCTGCGCGTGAAAGAATTTTTTCAATGGATGCAAGAACAGTGGCAGACCCAGTCAGGCAGAAGCCACGAAGTGTTCCAATTGTTGCTCAGAGAATGATTGCACATGCATTAGGCCAAAAAATGAAATCCGGAGATCAAGATACTGCTGTTAGGGATGAAATAACGAATGAGAAGCTGGCCAATGACGTTAACATTCGAGAGAGTGATAAAGCTGGACCCAATACAAGTTTAGAAGCCTATCAAGAAACCACATTGCTGCCTGGACAAAATGTCAATTCACTTGATAAATCCAATAAAAAAAAAGGAAAATCCACTGTATCATCACAAAGTGATAGAATTGCACCCCAAGAAACATCTGAAAAAAGTTCTAATGGTGTCAGCATATCTCGAAACGGAAGAAGTACAAATAGTTCCAACAAGGAGTACTTGAAAGAGGAACGGTTGGGAGCTGCAAAGAGGTTGTTTGCTCATGCCTTAGGTTTACAGTCAGCCAGAGATAGTTTTCATTTGAAACTTAGTGAGACAAAGCAATCTGAATCAGAGTAGGCATTCACTACTGGCTACTGGTACATGATGATGATAGAAGCCATTGCTGATATTACTTCAAGAACAAATGAAAAGTAAAAGGGAGTTAACCCTTGATGTTTCACTAGTTGCTTGCATCATCGGTGATAGATTGCAGACAATGTTGCAGCGAGCCCCTAAGCGGCCCCTCCCCAAAATGTTTACCAGGTTTTCCTGAACATTTTGCCCCCTTTTTCTTTTTAATGTGTCTGTTCAAAAAGTTGTCTTAAACATATTTGTAATACGATGTAAAAAAAATCTTTTGTTCTGAATACGAAATCGATATTCTTAAATGTTCGTCTTGAAGTTTGTGGTTTTTAATAATTTCACTTTCATGGGGTTTTGTTGTCTAAGAGTTGTTGATGTTTTGGGCACTTGAAATTGTTTAAATTTTTTGTCGGCATCATTTATTTTCTGGAAACATCCTTGAATTTTGCAAGGAGACTTGTGGTAAATTAAATGAGCCCACTGTGTATGAGGTAAAAATAGATAGGAAAGCAAGAGTGCTTGATTATGTCTTTGTGGTGTTCACTCTTATAGAGCCAAAAGGCTGTCTGAGGGTAATAATATTAAAATAGATGCAGGTTTCTTAATTCCTGAAGAATGAAAATTTAGTCCTGTGTGTTTGGTTAAAATGTTGGCAGGCAAGGTCATATTGATGGTAACGGCAACTGTATGATTATGATGATTGATATAAAAAAAAAGTCAATTTATATTAGTAACAAATATAAATCAGATAAAAGTATTACATTTGAGTTGCTTAAAGTAACAATACAGTAATATAATTATAAGATTGATTATGAATTAATAAGGCTTATGGATTGAAGATGAATATTAAAGTTTGAAGGATAAACTCTTCCATAATATTAGTTAGGGGAAAGGACACCTACACCCAAGATTTGAAAAAAATAATCATGTAAATTCCTCAGTTTTTAATAATGGATACCAAAATCTCATTTTGAGTATAATATTCTTTATAGATAGTAACTAAACAATTGATGTTAATAACTTTTAATAAATACAAATATAATTAAATAGTTTAATTTTTCTAATATACTCATAATATTAGAATATTTTAATACACAAAATAATTTTTAAAATGTAAATTATTATATTTATTTTAATAATATATCTGTATTTATTATAAATTTTTTAATATATCTTTGAGTTAAATAGATTTTACAATTAGTTAAATATGTCTCATGTATTGATAATATTAAAATTATTTTATATAATATTAAAAAAATTAAATTTTTATATTTTTTAATATTATGTTTCTATTTACTATAAAATTTAGTTTAATATAATAATTTCTTTAAACTGAAATTATTTTAAAATAATCTCTTTTTAGATTTATTTTAATATTATTATTTTTATTTATTATAAAACATTGGTATCAAATTTTTTGAATTAATAGAGGTAAATGATATTATAGTCAGAAGGAGGTTTTGGTGTGCTTTAATGAAAACTTAAAGTTTATATAACCATTTTTCCAAATCTTATAGGTCAACTTTTCCCTATTATTTATAAAATTGGAGCAAATAAGATTTAGGGCTTAATTATGTGTCATCTTAGAAAGATGTGTAAACATATAGACGTTAGTGATAGATTACGAAAGGTGATGTAGATTAATTGATAGTTCTTTTTTAAAAAAATCAATATTTATCCTTCATGAATTAGATTCTCTTCTGATCTGATGTCAAGAGAATTCATTTGCAGGGGGTTGAACCCATGAACGTGACAGATAAATAGAAGTGATGTCAACTAAGCAGATAGAAACAAATAATAATAATAAAAAGATTTTTTTTAAAAAAGCCTTCAATATTTTACTCTTATGGGTTAGGAACCTCTCATAATTTGAGACCCAAAGACTTTATTTAGAGAGGATTGTTCTCACTACCAAAGAGTTGCTAAACTTAACCGGTAGTAAAAATATGATAATAACAATTGTTGCTATGCAACAACAAATTCAAAACTTCACTTAAAAAAATTAAATAAAAGAATTGAAACTAATTTAATGTATTATTACAATTGTCCTTTACGTGGTTTCAAATTGTAAATAAACAAGTACATATTACTGAAAAATATTTGTATGGAAGATATTTTTTTAAGATATAATGAGAGAAGTTTGTCTTAAATGGCCCAATTTTTTTACGATGTAATAACTAAAACTAGTGACACAAATTTAATTATGAATATATAAAAATAGCCTCTACTATAAATACATAATAACCTCTGTGTCTCGTCTGAAAAAATGTATTCAAAACTTCTACAATTTATATCTCATTATACATACTTACACTACAAATATATACTTGAAAACATAGGTGTAGTGCTCAAGAGTGGCTAATTACTTCTGTCAACTCTAAACACTTCCCAAGATCACAATCAAACAAATAAGATGCACCAAGAAACAATCCAGCAGATTACACACAAGGTCTAGAACTAAAAAGAATAAAGAAAAGAACAAGAGTTAACGTGGTTCAGCTAGCTTCAAACCTAGCTTACATCCACGGAAGAAACAGAACCCATTTGCATTTATTGTTCACAGAGATTACAGAGAGCTTCTCAAGCTGATTACAGAGTCTTTCAAGAAGCCTATGTTTCAATCTTAGCAACTCACAATAACTCTCACTCACGCTCTCTCTCTGTTGGCAGAATCAGCTGTATTTAACAGCTTGTTAACGAATCAGTAACGAACCCAGAAGCCCACGTGACTGGCACGTGAATTAACTGATTCTAACGAACCAAGAAAGCAGCTTATCCGTGCACGTGAAACTCTCGTGCATCACTTAAACTAAAACGACCTTCACCCATGTCGTTCTCAAGTGTAAGTGCGTTGCTTTCCAAAACGCGACATCAGCTGGTCGTTTTACCACTGATTTGCTTCACAATACAACAATAGGCAACATAAACCTGCACAAAATGCAAGTCATTCAGCAATAGGTCGCGTGGCTCAACCTCAATTGACTAGAACCGATCTACAAGAAATCCTGCGAAATCTTGAGAGAGAAGGAATAAATAGAAAAATAATGAGCTTGCGACTTCAGTGAGTGTGTGTGTGTCTATATACATATATAAAATAGCGTACTAAGGTATATACATAATCATGTGACATAATTTCGCACTGAATGTAATGTATCAGCAAACATGGAAATCATACATACATGACAAAATTGCAACAAATAATACCCATAGAAAATAACTCTCAATACTCGTCAGGATCATCATCGCACGAGTAGAGACGAGTAGAGCAGGGAAAAATCCTCTCAATACCCGGCAAAATTTAACTACATCGCACTAGCAGAATAACCTAACTCTCAATATGCATGCTCAGAGCTTATAAGGAAGGGTGCATTTATGGTGACTGGCTATCATATCTCATGACTCAATCAAACATATAATATGCATACATGTAATCATAACATGATATTAAATCATATTATCAAATATAAATGTTTCATGGAATACATAATAGTAACAATGGTATTCACTCACAAATCATGTTTCACTCCAGGTTTCGTTAGGGCTCTTGTGGGTTTCTAAATTCTTAAATTTCTCCTAAAATACATGATTAAAAACAATAACTGTTAGAACTGATATAAAAACTTATACATATAATATAAATTAAATCATAATTACTTAATTTTCATAAATCTATTATCCACTGACTCATTGAATAAAAATTTAACTGTCTAATTCTATTTCCCATAATATTTCCCTCAATTCCACCTTTCAAATTCTTTCCCACTCTCAACTCCTTAATTTTCTGTTTCTCTTTTTTCTTTCTTTTTCTCTTTTCCCTACTCTTGGCTTCTTCCTCTTCTTCTTTTCTTTACCGCTTATTTCTCTCGATTTCCTTTCCTTTCTTCTATTTGTTTTCTGCTCTCAATTTGATAGAATGAAGCCAGCTCACAATATTCTTCACTTATATAGCCACCAACCCATGAATCCGAGCAAGGAGGTGAAAAAACTCAATGAAGCAGATAGGTGATTGAAGTGAAGCATTTAGGTAAAGCATGCATGTGAAATTACGAAGCAAGCAGCTAGCTGGCTTTAATTCAATGAGCCATGTGTGCCTCTTAATAAACAAATGGTGCATGACACAAGGTGTGTTAACTTGGTTTGTCTTTAGAATGTTCCATCTGTGGCACCTTCCACACTTGTACATAGCTAGGAAATCTATGAATATTGCTAGAGCATTATAGCATGTAGCTTGTATACATAGTTCTCTAGAATACTCTAGGCATTGCTAAATATGGGAGCTCTCTCCAAGGCATGAGAACTCTCTAGACTTAGAATATTTTAGAACTAAGCAAGCCTCCTTATAAATAGAGTTTGACATTTGCCATTTGCTGCAAGAGTAGCAAGCAACTCAAGCAACTTGTAAGCTAGTTCTCAAAGCTCTCTTGTATATACACTCTTGTGAATAATATGCATTTTCTTTAGCCCAATTGCTCACTCCTCTCTAGTTCTTTTGTAAAGCAACTTAGCTTACCTAGCCGAGAAGCTCAAGGCTTGCTTAGCGACTTTTTGGCAAGAGTTGTTTAAGTGTTGTGTAAGTGTCTTGTGAAATATACTCATCTAGTGACAAGTTGCAATCTCACACTGATAACTCTATGAAATTAGAGTTATCATGACACTTTTAGACTTAAATCAATAATTTTAGAGAGTAAATGATGTGTTTCTATTGCATTTTTGTTACATTTTTCATAAATATTCATTTTAAGTTAGTCTTAATAAGTTTTGCTGAATTTAAAGTAATTCATGCTTAAATTGTGTGCATAATTATAGGTTTCCAGAAGCTTAGAATTCATGGAAGGAATGTTGATGCAATAGGCTTGCAAAAATAAAGAAAGAACATGACTCCAAAAGAATTGAAACAAATCTGGAACAATGCAATTGCTATAGCAACCATTTCTGTATCAATTCTAGAACAATTCCGCGCGAGATACTTGCAGAATTGCGATCTGCAGTTTCCTAATCTAACTTATGTGCGCCCTAGGCTTCCGTTTACCTTAATTTTCAGTTATAAAAGAAGCACACATCATAAGGAATAAGGAGGGTCGTCACCCAAGGAGAAAAACACAAAAAAACAAAAGAAAAACAAGATTTAAGAGAGAGATTAAGGGCTGCACAAAAGGAGAATTTGCAGAAATCAATTGGGAGCTCAATCCTTCTTATTCTTCTCTTGTTTTTGTGTTTTCTATTTATTCATGGGGATGTGTTTCATGGCTGAAACTTTGTTCTTTAATTTTCTTTTGCAAACTATGAACTAAATTTATTTGTGGTTGAGAGATAAACAATCTTGATGGTTTATTGAATGAATAAATATGTTGCTGCATGTTTGCTATAACAGTTTGTTTTGATAGTATTTATTTTTATTCATTATTTCGGTTGATTACCCATTTAATAATACAAGTTAGGAGAGAGCCACAAAGTGGACTATCTTAATGGAACATATCAGAGCAATACTTGATTTTAAATTGAGTTTCCTGGATTGAGTTTAACTTATTCCGAAAGGACCATACTTAATCTAAAATTAGTGATGAACTAGACATAGGGATTCATCTTGTAGGGTAAATAGAATCTAAGCGTGTAGTGCTATATCTTCTGTTGGTATAACAACTGATCACTGTTAGGTTACATATAGATATAAGATATCCAATATGCGACGGCTGAGGATACATAAGGACTCTACTCCGTGTTGTAGCAAATACTGCAGCAACCGAGCTAACCATTAGAAAATAGTGAAGACCATTAGGAGAGTTTATTCACTCAACTACTATATATTCCTATTAGTTTTATCCTTGAGCTTGACATGATAGTTTACTTTATTGCATTTATTTATTGCGTTTTTATTTTAATTAGTACATTAGTTTAATTAATTTTTTATTTTATTTTAGCACAAAATCTGCACTGTTAAATTGCTGTAGCAAATCTGATAACATCAATTCTTGTGGAGGCGATCTTGAATACTCATCACTTTATTACTTGTTGTGTACACTTGCACATTGACACCAATAGCATTAATATTTATACCCAACACACACATTGCAAACATACAATTGGATCCTTGTGGGTGCTATGAATTGTAAACGCTGAATTGAGGAAGAAGTTTTTCAGATGTTTAATTGTGGAAGAAGTTTTTTAGACAAGTAGAAAAGAAGTAAAACAGTTATAATGCTTGTAATTATTTAAAGAAAGTAACAAGTCTCTTAACTTTTATAATGTAGGCAAACTTAAATATGAGCCTATATGGAATTAATCACAGGGACTTTTTTTCTTTTTCTATGTAAATGTAAAAATTCTATTGAAAAAGGAAAATCAAATTACAAAGAAAATAGGTATGTAGCAACTAAGAAAATCAATACTCTTGCAACCCCAAATTTTTTTGTACAATCTCTTAAGAATATTTTCCATTAGGAGGTAGACTATCCTACCAAATATACACATCACAAGATAAACCAACATTTGTCAAGTAATCAGCCACTGAATTTCCCACTTTATAATTACAAAGGCTTGAATAAATACATTTAATATAAAATTAATTATAGGGTGGCCATACAGTGGATCTGAATGAATATGTTTGGATATATGAAATGAGAAGAGAGGACATGAAAGAAAAGGAAAGGAAAGGAAAGGAAAAGAAGGGAACGAAATAAAAGGAAAATAAATTACTTCCATGTCAAACCAAAAATTGAAATATGATTGACCCTATTTTTTCCTCATGTTCTTTCCCTTCTCTCCTTTGCATTCCTCTCCTCGCTTCTCATTTCTTATATACAAACAGAGGCTTAATATGAAATTAATTACTAGAGTAGTTATAGGGTAACTTAAATTTTTGGCATAAAAGTTTGATATAAATTTTGAGCCATCGATTTCAAGTAATCTAATAGTAGATATTGAAAGTCAAACTAGCAGTTAATAATGGTTATTCATCTACCCTTCGATTGCTCGAAACTAATATGTGTCAAAATTTTAAGTCAAGAATTTAAGTTAAGATAACCCCACCCATCTTTACATTTATATATAGACCTTTCCTAATAAGGACATCTAATGATGCAATGAAATATAAAAAAGGAAATACATATTTCAATACTTTGCAAACTGTATTTTTTGTCTATTAGTAGCACCCTCATTTTAACAAAATGAGAATGTACTCATTACAAAATTATTCTATAGAAAGTGAAACACAAAATTATTCTATAGAAAGTGAAACATCTTTCATACTAGATGCCATGTCAATAATAAGGTATGTAGCATGATTATTGATTGAGGGAGTTTTATTAATGTGGCTAGCATCAATTTAGTTGAAATTTTTAATTTTTCAACTTTATTTAGAGTGGGAGAATAAGGTCGAATTGGTAATTGATTGTCACAACTATTCGGGATTGAAAGGTAAAGTTAGTCGTCATTGAAATCACATACTATGCTATTGCTTGGTGGAATCAACTTATACGTCTTATTTTTCACTTTAGATGTAAAAATATTGTGTTTTGAATACATTAATGAAAAAACAAATTTTGTATGTTGGTGATTCTAATTTTAGTAATGTATTTAATGCATGGAAGAAAATGGCATTTCACAATTTTTTTAGGCATAATGGTCTTTGTGGTGCTGATACATGCGAGGCATATTCTTTTATAGCGACCCTAGCAGTTTGATAGACGTGTTATTCATGATAGTTGTACGAATCAATACTGTATTTTAGGTAATGAAAATCCTATTATTATTGTACCTTTCTCTGTAAGACAAGTGTATGATGATCAAATGAAGTTAAAAAAAAATGAGTGACTTGAAAATGGAGAATGAAAGTTCTATTATAAACTAGATCCCTGTAATTGAGATCAAATCTACCCAAGATCTGTTCTTGAACTCAAGATACAAGATAAACCAGAAAGAAGCATGCACACAAATACAATGATAAAGAACAGAAACAAATCAAAGACACAATGCACATCATATAAGTGGTTTAACACAAATTGATGATGCCTACATCCATTGAAGAAAACAAACACTGAGTTTTAACTTATTTGATTTTAAGGGTTACAGAGAATGAATGATGATTACAAAGAATACAAGGAATTATTTCTTTCTCTCTCCTCTCTTCATTATTCTCTCAACTCAGTTGCTGAAAGTGACACTAGAATCTAACTTTATAAGAACTGTTTCTGGGCTTGTTACTCCAGCTGGTTTCCCGCTAAAATTAACTGCTATAACAATCTTAATCATGTGCACGATATGTGACTTAATTAGCAAGCTCAAAACGCCAAATGTCCATATCATTTCAAGTTACATTGTTAGCTTTCATCATGTGCATAACACATGTATTATCAATTTACTAATGCTCTTGAATGACAGTCTCGATCTCGACGGTTTTGCACTTGAACTTCAATTAGACGACATATTATGCGCACATGCAAATGACATATCACATGTCAGAATTGAATATTTGAGTTCACATTTCAGCAATCTCCACTTTGAACTCAATACTATAGTTACTCCTCAATGCTTTCTTCCTTACCATTTAAAGCTT
Organism: Citrus trifoliata; assembly: GCA_018350135.1. Classification (NCBI taxonomy): domain Eukaryota; kingdom Viridiplantae; phylum Streptophyta; class Magnoliopsida; order Sapindales; family Rutaceae; genus Citrus; species Citrus trifoliata. The sequence goes on along the minus strand of VKKW01000205.1, from coordinate 312,924 downwards.
CTCAAAACCTTGTAAATTCTCGCTAAGTTCATCCAGAGACTAAACTTAGAAAATGGTACGATCATGGTCAACCAGATTTTTAGTAGCTTTACAGTACACCTTGACACTTCAAGCCTTACAAAAATGGAGATTTACATTAATATGTTTAATCCTTTCATCATATGTCTAGCTTTTGCTGGATGTATGGACTCTTGACTGCCACAATGCATAGTTACTATGCCTTGTTTAGCCTCTAATTCAGTAACCATTCCCCTTAACCAAATGACCTCTTTGAAAGCTTCTGCAAGTTCTGTGTATTTAGCTTCTGTAGTTGATAAAGCAATTACACTTTGCAATGTTGTTATCCAGTTGACAGTGCAACCTCCTATAGTAAACAAATAACCTGCTAGAGAACTTATTTTATCAAAATCCTCAGCAAAATCAGAATCAACATAGTCAACCGAAGTCAAAGCCTTCTTCAACTGACCCACCATACTCTAAAGTGCCCTTCAGGTACTTCATAATCTATTTAACAGCTCTCTAGTGATCAATCCATGGATTTGTCATAACTATGTTCATCACACTTGCAACGTGTGAAATTTCAGGTCTGGTAAGCACCATCGTATACATATGGCTCCTAATAGCAATTGAGTATGGGATTTTAGTCATTTCTTATTGTTCTTTATCAATTTGAGGACATTGAATAGTTGACAATCTAAAATGACTTGCCAATGGTGTTTAAATAGGTTTGGAATCATACATGTCAAGCCTAAGCAGAATCCTTTTGATGTAGTTTTCCTGAGTCAGAAACATAGCTTTAATTTTTTTATTTCTAATTATTTCCATCCTAAAAATCTTCTTTGCAGCTCTAAGATCTTTCAATTTAGACTCACTTCTCAATAAGCTTTTCAAATAATCAATTTCTAATATGTCATGACATGTTATCAGCATATTATCTAAATATAACAGAAGATATAATATCATTCCTTCATTTATCCTTTTGTAATATACATAACAATCATAATTGCATTTTTTATAGGCATGTTTAATCATGAAGCTATTAAACCTTAGGTACCATTATCTAGGTGATTATTTCAAACCATAGAGGGACTTCCTAAGTAAACAAACATTATCTTCTTTGTCAGGTACTAAATACACTCTTTTCTTGTAATTCACAATGCAAAAAAATAATTTTAACATCCATTCGTTTAAGATATATATTTGAAACAGCAACAAGTACAAGAATTACTCTGATGGATACATGCCTCACTACTAGAGAGAGAACTTCAGTAAAGTCAACTTCTTCTTTCTGTTTAAAGCCCTTTACTACCAATCTAGCTTTGAATCTTCTTGGCTTTCGTATCGGGTATTCCTTTTTTTACCTTAAAGATCCATTTGCAACTTACAGTCTTCTTCTATTATGGTTTTTCAATCAGCTTCTAAGTTTCATTCTTTATTATAGATTTAATCTCTTCATCCATTGCCCTTTTCTGTTCTAGTTTATTCTTGCTTGTGATTGCCTTTTGATAAGTTCTTAGATTTATCATCATTAATATCATGAGCAGCTATCAAAATATAAGTAACCAGATCTACAACTGCATACCTCTTAGGTGGTTTAATTGGTCTTCTCTTTTTGTTTGTTGCTAATGGGTTAATATCACTTCACTCTCAGTTGATTCTGGCTTTTCCACAACATCAGATTCATCACCAAAATTTTTAGATTCTTCTTCAATTACTGGTTTAGCCTTCTTATACTCAACAAGCTCCACATCAAATTGAAAATTGTCATGTTTACTTTCTTGTTTATTCTCATTAGTTTTAGTACTTCTTGTCTTGTATAACATTTCTTCTTCATTAAAGGTTATATCCTACTTAATATTCGTCATAGTGGTTTAAAGTCAACACACCATAGTCTATAGCCTTTAACAGCATTAGGATAACCTAAAAATCTAAATTTCAAAGCTTTTGCTTTGAATTTTCCTTGCTTCATATGTGGATGTGCTTTATAGAAAAAATTCTGAGCTTAGAATAGCCAACCACTTTTGACCAGAACTCCATTAGTGTCTTACAACTTATAGCAAATGATGGACTACTATTTACCGAACAACAGGAGTGTTTAAAGCTTCTGCCCAAAGAGTTCTTGGTAACTTTAAGTGAATCAACATGCATCTCACTTTCTCCATTATTGTTTTTTTCATCCTCTCAACTATACAATTTTGCTAAGGTGTATATGTCATAGTTTTATACTTCAAGATGCCCTCACTAGACTCATTGTCAATCACCTTTTTTTTTAGCTTTCAATTTCTTTGTCCTAAGAGTTGACTTAAATTCTTCCAAATAAAGAGTTTGTCTCCCATATAACAAGGCATTAATAAAGTGTTTATATGACTTAGGTAGAGCTAATCCACAAGAGTGCTTTACTCTCATTACTTAAAAGCTTTATCAATTTTATCTAGAGCATCACAAACTTTATTAAAATCAATGTGCTCAACAAGTGATGATCCCTCACTCATCCTTAATGAAAACATTTTCTTCTTGATAAATAGTCTATTTGCAAGGGATTTTGTCATGTATAGGTTTTTTAGTTTTGCCCACAACCCAACAATAGTTCTTTCTTTAGCAACTTCTCTTATCACAAAATCACCAAGACTAAGAATAATGGTACTTTTTGTCTTCTTATCAATCTCAAGAGTTCTTAAAGAAAAAACTTATTTTCCCTTTTTCTTGGTGGTTGGTTCAATGGCATCCTCCAGACCTTAAGTGATTAACAAAGCCTCCATCTTGATCTTCCATCTATTGAAATCATTTTGCCCAATACTATTCTCAAGATCTATCTTGGTTGCCAATTCTTGAGTTTAAAAATAAAGGACAAGGCTCTGATACTAATTTATTATGAATTTGATCCTTGTAATTGAGATTAAATCTACTCCAGATCTGTTCCTTAACTCAAGACACAAGATAAACCAAGCAAGAAGCACATACACAAACAAAATGATAAAGAATAGAAACAAGTCACTAATTGATAATGCCTACATCCATTGAAGAAAACACAAACTGAGTTTTCACTTCATTTATTTCAAGAGTTACAAAGATTGAATGATGATTATAGAGAATACAAAGAACTATTTGTTTCTCTCTCTTCTCTTCACTATTCTCTCAATTTAATTGCCTAAAGTGACACTAGAATAAGACTTTATAAAAACTATTTCTGGGTTTATTACTCCAGCTAGTTTTTTACCAAAATCAACTACTATAACAACCTCAATCATGAGCGTGATACGTGATTTATTTAGCAAGCTCAAAACACCAAATGCCCATGTTGCTTCAAGTTACATTATTAACTTCAATCATGTGTATAACACATGTATTACTAATGTCCTTAAACGACAATCTTGATCTTGTCGGTTTTGCACTTGAACTTCAATTAGATGACATATAATGTGAACATGCAGATGACATATGATATGTTAGAATTGAGTATTTGAGTTTACATTTAATCAAAAGGAGTTGTATCTAAAAAGAAAGAAAAAAATAAGTGAAAAAGGAATCTATGTTTATATATATATAAAGTAATATGCATAAGTCGCCTTTGGGGTTTAAAATTAATATCCAGGATTAAAATTCGAGATAGATTTACGATGTTGTAAATGACTTTAGAACACTATTAAAGTCGATTTATGATGTCATAATCCGGCCCTGAACTTTATTCTTATATATATATATATATATAGAAAATGATAGAGAACAAATAGTTCAATATGTTTCTGCACATTGGAATGAATGTCAAAAGAATTATTCAACCATCAAAAAAGAAATTCTTTCCATTGTTTTGTGCATATCTAAATTCCAAAGTCATTTATTAAATCAAAATTTTTTACTTAGAATAGATTGCATAGCTGCAAAACATGTTTTAGAGAAAGATGTACAAAACATTACATCAAAACAGATTTTTGCACGTTGAAAAGCCATTTTAAGTATTTTTTATTTTGATATTGAATTCATTAAAGGTGATACAAATTCTATTCCTGATTTTCTAACTCAGAAATTTCTTCAAAACAGATAATACCGCCAAAAAGAAGAGACAAAGGAAAAGGCATTGCCAAAGACCCTAAACCTAAAGCTGCTCTTAAAGACTCCCAATCTTCTCCTCCTAAAGAAAAATTACTCTCATCCGGCATGCCAATCAAGTCTTGGATTGGCATGATTGAAGATGAAGAAGCAAAGTCTAAAGCCCTCTCTACACAAGAACAAGTAAATCAATGGATGAAATCCATTTCAAAATCACCTGAGCTTATGCTTACCCTACAAAGCAGCTTTTCGCAAAGCCAAACACCTTCGAAAGACACCTCTGAAAAAGAAAGCCCAAAAGAAATTTCAAAACCCAATACCCAAAATATTGTTGTTTCAGGTGAAAATTCATCATCACAGATTGTTCTTTCACAACCAACACAAAAGACTTCGGTTTGGTTTGATAAAGCCCATTCCCAAAATATTTTAACTATAGAAGATGGGTTTTACCATTCTGATCCATTTCAAACCCTCACAAAGTCTTTCCCTAAAGGCTGGTTTTTTAAACCATAGGATTTAACAAAACCCTAGCCTTATTATCAAAGCATTTTGGAAGCTACTGAATTAGTTAAATTCAAACATTTTTTCCTCAGTGACTCCCATTCTGAGCCAGCCTATTCCACGGCTACAATTTTAAAAGTTTTGAGCCCAAAACAATGGGGTGATCTACTCCATAATCAAAAAAATTTCCCTCCAATTTTCAAATGCGTTTACCGCACTGTGTAACCTATTTCTACTGGGATTATCAACAAGCCTGGTACAACACATTTTTCATCCAAAACCCCAAAAAATCCCATTCATGGTTATTTTTCTTTAACTCTAAAATAACCGTACAAAGCCTTCCTAATTGGTTTAAATAATGGTGGAACTATTTTGGCTCAATCCCTGATATCTTGACACCAAATGCCACCCACTGTTTAAATTTATTCAAAGCCCATTATACTCCCTCTGAATCCGAGAGACGGTTTCCCCCATTTCTCTGTTTCTGTACAAATTTCTTTCTCCCTTGAGTTTGGATGTGGAACCTCAAATATCACACCCAAGAAGCCCAGCTTACCCTTCAAAGAACCTTTAAAGTCAAATGGTGGTCAAAGTTTGACGAACAGTCAAAATTGACTGACACCTTAGTCCGAAATTGGCTCTCTGCCAATGGTTTTCTTCAACCAACCATTAAACATTCCAAAGCCCAACAAACCTTCTTGAGCTAAAAATCCAAAGCTCAATCTCTCTTTGCTAGTGCCAAGACTGAAGAAGAGTACTTCACTGTAATGCAACAGCTTCTCGCCACCAGGTCAGAAACATCTATTGCAAGTTCCTCTTCAAGTACTTCAGGAGATGAAGAACCTTTTATTTCCCTTGGAGATGAAAACGAAGATGACTGCTTTGGTATTTTTTCTCCAATAAAGCATTAAAGCTTGTGTAAAAAAAAAAAGTAATTCTACATTTCTGCAATATTAGATATTTACTTTCTGTATTTTTATTATTCTTCGGGTGGTCCCCTGGACACAAGTGAGAGCGCACATGTCTCTTCACCCATATTTTTCATGTATTTCAAAATATGTAAAGACTACAGTTTCGCTACGGTCTACAGTGCAGAGTTTCAAAGATTACTGTATGCTACAGCTTCGCTACAGTCTACAGTGCAGAGTTCCAAATATTAATGTATGCTACAGTTCTGCTACAGTCTGTAGTTTAATGTATATAATTCTGAAGGAAGACTGTGACTCCTCAGAATTTTTCATTAATTTTCAAGTTCTCTTCCTTCTCTCTAACCCCTCCCTAGGAATCTGGAATTCAAAGGCACTAAGGAAATTTTTCTTCGGGGTTAGTTCCTTGTCTGAGAATTAATTTCCCTTCTTCTTTCTTTTAAAGCATCAAGAAACAAAAGCAAATGTAAGCATTGCATTTTCGATTTTATTTTAAAGCAATTGTAATTTCATTTCAAGCTTTGTATGCATGTTTAAATTTCTGTACTTTAAATTTTAAAGCATTTAAATTTTATGCATGCATTGCAGACTGATCTGTATCAGATCTGCCATACAAATTATACGTTCCTCTAAGGCAAAAAGACCGGATCTCTGTCCTTAGTTGTATTTCTTTTCTCCCTCCTCCTTCAGAGCACCATTTCTGGGATCCAGATCTGGTACTGTGTATGCATCTAAGCCTTAGATGTATGTGTTGCTAGGCTTGCTAAAAAATTTAATAAATATTTGGTAAAGTATTAAAATCTGACCAACCTCGTTTAACGAATCTAATTCACATTTGGTAAAGAAATATTACTTGAGTATATCGACGGGAATCCCTACGACGTAAATTCCAGAGGCGAACCCGAATGGGCGTTAGTCTGGTCTGTACTGTGGGTAACGAGTCACGTGCATCAAGTAATTTATAAAATTTGAATAACCCCGTTCCAAAGCAGATCTACTTGTTTTAAAGAATTTAATCATAGTTGGTAAAGCAAATTAAAAGGAACCAACCACAATCCAAATCGTTTTATCAATAAAATAAAGTTTTCTTTCGAAAGCACATCCATCATTCGATCCTTATTTCCTTCTGGTATCAAAGATCATCTTCAATCATGTCAATCCAAGACTTGATTGGCATGGCGGATGAGAGTAATTTTTCTTTAGGAGGAGAGGATTGGGAGTCTTTAGGAGCAGCTTTAGATTCAGGGTCTTTGGCAATGCCTTTTCCTTAGTCTCTTCTTTTTGGCGACATTATCTGTTTTGAAGAAATTCCCGAGTTAGAAAATCAGGAATAGAATTTGTATCATCTTTAATGAATTCAATATCAAAATAAAAAACTACTTAAAATGACTTGCCAATGTACAAAAATCTGTTTTGATGCAATGTTTTGTACATCTTTCTCTAAAACATGTTTTGCAGCTCTGCAATCTATTCTAAGTAAAACTTTTTGATTTAATAAATCACTTTGGAATTTAGATATGCACAAAACAATGGAAAGAATTTCTTTTTTGATGGTTGAATAATTCTTTTAACATTCATTCCAATGTACAGAAACATATTGAACTATTTGTTTTCTATCATTTGGGGACGCCTGAGAGATTCGAACTCTCGCGGGGAAACCCCATGTACCTGGCTCTGATACCAGAAGGAAATAAGGATCGAAGGATGGATGTGCTTTCGAAAGAAAACTTTATTTTATTGATAAAACAATTTGGATCGTGGTTGGTTCCTTTTAATTTGCTTTACCAAGTTCCTTTTTGTTTTATAAATCTTTTCTTTGGAAATCTTTGGAAGTTCCCAACAATCAATTGCTTTATCAAAGTTCTCAATAATGAATTATTCTGAACTCACAACATGCTTTAAATCACTAGTCTTCCCGGAAGAAGAGCTAGAAAAGGACGATGTTCTACAGATCGGAGGATCCATGGTTCAAAACCTATGGTCTATTTTTGGTTTGGTCAAAATGGCTACAGGTATGGATTTACAGCCCTCAGCAGAATCCTTATCCTAAAACGGGACTTACAACCAGTAAAAATTCGCCACAAAAACAAAACTTCAAAATAAAACACAAGTTTTAAAACATGAAAACTCTAAATAATAAAACACTTTCCTTCCCTTGGCTCTGATACCAGAAGGAAATAAAGATCGAAGGATGGATGTGCTTCGAAAGAAAACTTTATTTTATTGATAAAACGATTTGGATCGTGGTTGATTCCTTTAGAAATATGATGACCAAAGAATCTGATTTTTGTTTAAAAAAAAGAAACTTTAGAGTAGAAATTGCCAATCCAGCCTTTCTGGTGGCAAGGTAAAACGTTTTTATATGTTTGAAGTGTTGATCGATTGAATTTGAAAATATCAACACGTCATCAATATAAACAGTGCAAAAATCAGAGTAAGGATTATAAATGTCATTCATAATTCTTTGAAATTCTGAAGGTGCATTCTTTAAACCGAAGGGCATAAGAAAATTTGTGAGAGGTCCTGAGTTCAATTCTCGGAATGCCCCCCATATTGAACTATTTGTTCTCTATCATTTTCTTTTTGCTTTAATATGCCTCCATAACCTAAATCAGATGCATCTGTTTCAACTATTTTAGGTAATGCAGGGTTTGCAAGAAATATACATGGAATGTTTTTTACAGAATGCTTTATTAATCTAACAACTTTTGTATGTTCATCTGTCCATGGAGCAGGATTTTAAACTTCCAAGAAATCTTTGTAATTGGGTTTTATCAAGAATTTTATCAAGAAATTTATCGGCAAACAAAAGTGATCTTTCAATCAGAGTGATTGTTCCTTTAGAAATATGATGACCAAGGAATTTGACTTTTGTTTGAAACAAAGAAACCTTAGAGCTAGAAATTGCCAATCCAGCCTTTCTGGTGGCAAGGTAAAAAGTTTTTATATGTTTGAAGTGTTGATCGATTGAATTTGAAAATATCAACACGTCATCAATATAAACAATGCAAAAATCAGAGTAACGATTATAAATGTCATTCATAATTCTTTGAAATTCTGAAGGTGCATTCTTTAAACCGAAGAGCATAACAGTCCACTCATACTGTCCAAATGGAATAGTAAAAGCAGTTTTGTAACGGTCTTTTTGATGTATTTGAATTTGCCAAAAACCAGATTTCATGTCAAATTTTGAAAAAATAAGAGCAGAACATAATTTTTGAAGCAAATCTTTTTTATTAGGTATGGGATACCTAATCCATTTTAATGCTTTGTTTAAGGGTTTGTAATTTATTACAAGCCTCGGTGTGCCTCTTTCAATTTCAGAATTTTTATTCACATAAAAAGCGGCACAAGACCATGGGGATCTGGATTTTACAATGAGTCTTTTAGACTCCAAATCTTTAATTTCACTTTTACAATGCTGTTCTAAATCCATATTCATTTGAATTGGTCGAGCTTTTGTAGGTATTTGTTTCTCATCAAAAGAATTTTCATAAGACAAATCAACCATATGTTGTTTTCTGTTCCAAAAAGCAGATGGCACATCAGCACAAATTTCCTTTTCAATGAGATCTTTGAAATCAGAGATTTTCTTTTAGATGAAATCATTTTGTAATTGGCTTTCAATTCTTTGTAAACTCAAGTCCTTTTGTAAAAACATTAAATCATTATTCTTTGACTTAAGTAGGTTGTTGTATGATTCTGATAAACAGAACAAGCTTTAACAATATTCAAATTTATTGTTTTAGGCTTTTCAATAAAAGGGAAAACAAGTTTTTAGATTTTGCTTTAAAGGAAATACCATTGTAAGTGACAGTATAAGGTGTTATTCGATTTATGAAGGGAGTTCCCAAAATAACAGGATGATGAATATCATTTGTAAGCACAAAAGAGGTTTTAAATTCAAAACTGTCATTAAGAATGGAAGCATCAACTTTAGAGCTGATTTTAAGTTTTGAATTATTGGCAGCAGAAAGCCTTTCTTTTGTTTTCTCATGAAATCTTTTTGGAACAATATCTTCTCTAATACAATTTAAATCAGCACCAGTGTCAAAAAGAGCAATGGTGTCAATTGCAAAATCATTAGAAAAGACCAAGATTGTTTTAACTAAATATTTTCTTGTGGTGATCTGTTTTAAAACAAACAAAAAATCATTGGGAACAGATTCGATGTTTTCAACATTTTGATCACCATTAGAATCTATTTCCTTTTCAGAATTATCCTCCAACTGTTTTTGTAAAAGAAGTTGGATAGTATCAGAATCATTTTTCTGCTTTTCTTTTAAATTTTTTATTTCAAGTTTGATTTCTTTGATTTCTTTTTGAAGATCTTGAATATTAGGAATGATTTTCTTTAAAAATGAATCTGAGTCAGATTCACTACTGCTAGATGCAGAGTCGTCTGAGTCAATTAGCTCATCCACTTGGTAAGGGTCACTGTCTCCCGACATGGAAGACTCGGACTCTGAAGACTCTATAAGAAGAGGGGCTAGTTTGGAAAGGATTTCTTCATCAAGATCAAGCTCATGAAGCTTTCTGTTCATTCTGCAGTATTTTGCAGTATGACCTTTTATGCCACATTTGTGACATATAGCTTCCTTGTAATAGAAAGGAGTCTTTGGTTTGGCTCTAAATTCTTTCTTTTTAGAGAAATTGGGCTTTTTATAAGGCCTCGAGGGTTTCTTATAAGAAAGTTCTCTAAAATCACGAAAGGGTTTCCTATAGTTTTTAGATTTGTAATGTTTCCTGCGAGGTTTAGAAGAACACTCACCATTACAATCTTTGGAGGTAGAAGTTTTAAAGGAGTCATAATTGAATTGTTTACAGAAATCGCCTAACTCATGTTTAGACTTCTTAAGCTCCCATTTGAGTCGTTTCTGTAACTTCAAATCTTGACAAATCTTTAAACCTTCTTTGTTGACAAAACTGACAAGTTCACCGTAGGTGAGCTCATCATACGGGACACGATTATTGTAGAGGGCTTTGATGGAATTCCTAACCTTTTCTCCTAAAAGGGTAGGTAATCCTGCTAAGAATTTCTCTTTCCAAGTAGTATGATTTGCATCATCTCTGAGAAAGAGTAGAGTAAAGAATGCGGTTTTGTAGCTGTGGAATTCACTAAGTTTCCTACATCTCAAATTTTGTAGTAACTCAGCATTTTTGTCTCTAAGGTGGGAAATGTCACCTATGAAATGAAGGGATATAGTCACAATTAGGGTAGCTACAGAATCCTGGATCAGATGAATCGACCATCTCTAAGAACAGCTAAATGGATGGAAATGCTTTCGTAAGAAAACTTTATTTTATTGATAAAACGATTTGGGAATCTGGAATTCAAAGGCACTAAGGAAATTTTCCTTCGGGGAACTTAGTGAATTCCACAGCTACAAAACCGCATTCTTTACTCGACTCTTTCTCAGAGATGATGCAAATCATACTACTTGGAAAGAGAAATTCTTAGCAAGATTACCTACCCTTTTAGGAGAAAAGGTTAAGAATTCCATCAAAGCCCTCTACGATAATCGTGTCCCGTATGATGAGCTCACCTACGGTGAACTTGTCAGTTTTGTCAACAAAGAAGGTTTAAAGATTTGTCAAGATTTGAAGTTACAGAAACGGCTCAAATGGGAGCTTAAGAAGTCTAAACATGAGATAGGCGATTTCTATAAACAATTCAATTATGACCCCTTTAAAACTTCTACCTCCAAAAATTATAATGGTGAGTGTTCTTCTAAACCTCGCAGGAAACATTACAAATCTAAAAACTATGGGAAACCCTTTCGTGATTTTAGAGAACTTTCTTATAAGAAACCCTCGAGGCCTTATAAGAAGCCCAATTTCTCTAAAAAAAAAAGAATTTAGAGCCAAACCAAAGACTCCTTTCAATTACAAGGAAGCTATATGTCACAAATGTGGCATAAAAGGTCATACTGCAAAATACTGCAGAATGAACAGAAAGCTTCATGAGCTTGATCTTGATGAAGAAATTCTTTCCAAACTAGCCCCTCTTCTTATAGAGTCTTCAGAGTCCGAGTCTTCCATGTCGGGAGACAGTGACCCTTACCAAGTGGATGAGCTAATTGACTCAGACGACTCTGCATCTAGCAGTAGTGAATCTGACTCAGATTCGTTTTTAAAGAAAATCAATGTTTTGACTAAAGACCAAGAAATGTTTCTTGAACTTGTAAAATATATTTCTGATCCAAATCTTCAAAAAGAGCATCTTGATAAACTTTTGAAAACCTTGGATTTTAATAAAGCCGAATCTTCCAAAGTTCCAATTGTTAAAAAGAATTCTTATGATCTTACTGATATTTTGAGTCAAAAGAAAACAAAGAAAATCATTCCTAATATTCAAGATCTTCAAAAAGAAATCAAAGAAATCAAACTTGAAATAAAAAATTTAAAAGAAAAGCAGAAAAATGATTCTGATACTATCCAACTTCTTTTACAAAAACAGTTGGAGGATAATTCTGAAAAGGAAATAGATTCTGATGGTGATCAAAATGTTGAAAACATCGAATCTGTTTCCAATGATTTTTTATTTGTTTTAAAACAGATCACCACAAGAAAATATTTAGTTAAAATAACCTTGGTTTTTTCTAATGATTTTGCTATTGATGCCATTGCTCTTTTTGACACTGGTGCTGATTTAAATTGTATTAGAGAAGATATTGTCCCAAAAAGATTTCATGAGAAAACAAAAAAAAGGCTTTCTGCCGCCAATAATTCAAAACTCAAAATCAGCTCTAAAGTTGATGCTTCCATTCTTGATGACAGTTTTGAATTTAAAACCTCTTTTGTGCTTACAAATGATATTCATCATCCTGTTATTTTGGAAACTCCCTTCATAAATCTAATAACACCTTATACTGTCACTTACAATGGTATTTCCTTTAAAGCAAAATCTAAAAAACTTGTTTTACCTTTTATTGAAAAGTCTAAAACAAGAAATTTGAATAACCGCGTTCCAAAGAAAATCTACTTGTTTTAAAGAATTTAATCATACTTGGTAAAGCAAATTAAAAGGAACCAACCACGATCAGAACGCGGTTATTCAAATTTTATAAATTACTTGATGTACGTGACTCGTTACCCACAGTACAGACCAGACTAACGCCCATTCCGGTTCACCTCTGGAATTTACGTCGTAGGGATTCCCGTCGATATACTCAAGTAATATTTCTTTACCAAATATGAATTAGATTCGTTAAACGAGGTTGGTCAGATTTTAATACTTTACCAAATATTTATTAAATTTTTTAGCAAGCTTAGCAACACATACATCTAAGGCTTGGGTTCATACACAGTACCAGATGTAGATCCCAGAAATGGTGCTCTGAAGGAGGAGGGAGAAAAAAAATACAACTAAGGACAGAGATCTGGTCTCTTTGCCTTAGAGGAACGTATAATTTGTATGGCAGATCTGATACAGATCAGTCTGCAATGCATGCATAAAATTTAAATGCTTTAAAATTTAAAGTACATAAATTTAAACATGCATACAAAGCTTGAAATGAAATTACAATTGCTTTAAAATAAAATTGAAAATGGAATGCTTACATTTGCTTTTGTTTCTTGATGCTTTAAAAGAAAGAAGAAGGGAAATTAATTCTCAGACAAGGAACTAACCCCGAAGGAAAATTTCCTTAGTGCCTTTGAATTCCAGATTCCAAGATGCTATGGCTCTATCAGAAGTTCCTGATTGGGTTTTATAGGCATTAGCTGCCATGGTTATCTGTTGCAACAATCCTAGAATATTGTATTCAGACATACCATCAATATTCCACTCATAGACTTAAGATGCATTAAACCGAGATTGATTTAAAGCACTTGGCCTATTATCTATTGCTAGATCTGGTGGAGTTATAACAGTAGGAAGGGCTAAGTCCCAATGGATTTTGTGGACTTTTGGAATAGGTTCATCTTTGAAGGCTTCGATGTCTGAAGAGGCAATAGAAAACTGGTCATGATCTAGTACTCCAATCTTGCTAGATTGAGGAGTATCAGGAGCTATTTGAACTTTGCTAGATGAGGAAGAAGTGGATTCTATCCTATTTAGTTGTTCTCTAATGGCTTTAGTAAAATCTGATTTTGACTCTTGGACAAGCTTTTGGCTAGTTTTCAAAACCTGGAAAGGTTTGAAAATAGGTTCCTTAAGCTTTTTGTCATAATCCAATTTTGAAGGAATAGGAGAAATAGAGGGAACATAAATGGTTGACTTTTGAAATTGATTTTCTATCCTAGTCAACTGCTTTCTAATAGTATTTAAGTTAGTATTACAGAAATTATTCTGTTGGATAATACTACTTAAATTCGCATCAGAATCATTTGGTTTTGGGATTTTGTAAGAAGAGGCTTTAATCTCAACAGGAGGTTCACCTTGATTTATGGTTACACTTCTGATGGGTGGATGTTCAGACTCAACTGTTCTATTGCTATCAGAAAGGTTCCATTCAGGAGTTTTCTTCCTAATAGTAATAGGGTTTGACTCTTTATAAGGATAACTAATGTTGTGATCAGAAGCATATATCTCGAACCAATCAAAAAATAATATATGAACTTGATGTAAATTAACAAATTCATAATAAGCTTGTTGGATTTCTTTTCTTTGATTCAAAAAATGTTTGGATAACCAAAGTCTTTTTTCTTTGTTTGAATCAGAATAAAAATCGTTATGAAGAAAAGTTTTATCCAAATCAAATTCTTTTTCAATGACATTTATGACATTTTCTGTAACAGCAGAAAATGTAGGAGATGTTGAAGGAGAAGGTTCCTTCTCTTCCTGACTTTGTTCACGTTGATTACTAGTGTAGATCGGATGAGGAACACTAGTGGTATAATCAACTGAACGAATAGAAGTGCTAGGTATATCTGAAGTAGAAAACCTAGGTTGACTCTTTGTGAGTTGAAAAGGAAGATTTATAATAGAGGGTATCTTTGTAAATTTCCTTTCTAATGAAGGAATGCTTGAGCACGACTCTTTATCAGAAAATCTGGATGAGGTAGATCTCCTAAATGATAGTTTGACTTTACCATCAGAATACTGAGTTACATTTTGCAACTCTGTATTTGGCTCAAGTTGTTTTACTCTTTTTTTTTTACTCTCAAATAGTTTAAGTTGTTTTATCAGCCTATATCTAATGATGAATAAAATTGTATATATTTTTTTGTGTCTGTTATTGACATCTTTAGTTAAACAAAGTGAGGACGTCCTCGCTAGAGAGGGTATAAAGAGAGAAAGAGAGATAATCATTCTTAATTCTAGGATTTAAGACTAAGACGAATTTACGGTATCATAAATAATTTTATAATGTTCTCAAAGTCGATTGACGAAGTCGTAAATCCATCCCAAACTTTAATCTTGTATTGAAAAACTTTCCTATATATAATAAAATCTCACGATAGTCATATTGTTGGGATTACCTAATTTCACTATTATAAAAGCTTATGACTTAGTGTAAGTAAAAGAGAGGTAAATATATTAACAATTAATTTATGAAGCATGTTAATTTTAGGGAAATTTACAAAAATAACCCAAAAACTTTTGTAATTTTTACAATTAGCCCTCCAAACTTTTTCCTATCAACATTAGCCAAACACAATGTTTTTTTCCCAAATTACCCTTGTTTACAAACCAAAAGCAACTTTCCTTCTCCCCCTTTATCAAACCAAATGCTGGCTTGCACTCTTGAATGATCACCGGTGACGGTAAACGCTGAAGGCAAACAGTAAAAGTGAACTCCGATAAAACACAGTATAATCCATCCGAATCCAACACCAATCCGCATCACCGAGTGGGAAGAGTTATTTTCTCAACTTGCGAGAGTTTCAATGCGATTGCGTCTGTCGCACTAAATTTGTGCAACAGGTTGCCCGTCGCACCTATTGAGTGTTAGAAAATACATATTTATAAAAGAGAAAACCGTAATTTTACACTTCAAGTCTTTCTAACAACCCTTACTTTTATGTATTTAACATTCTTGTGATTTAATTACGTGTGTTTTATTTTAATTAAGTAAATTATGTATTTTAGGGGCATTATAGTCATTTCATAATAAAGGAGAGATCAGACGGAAAAACAGACATCACTTTTGAACTCAAGACGGTCGAAAACCTTAGGAGGAGCATAAAAGGAAAAATAGCACTATTCACATGTACGGTACTATTCATGTATACGGTACTGTATACGTTACTGTTCACGGCACTGTTCACATAGACGGATCGATGACGTGGCATTGACCGATGATGTGGCATTGACTGATGAGGTGTCACGATTCTGTTAGACTAAAATTCTTATCTACTGTTGATGGTGACGTGACAGCATATCAGTGGACGAAAAATCTCACGTACGGTGCATGCATCACACAGGATTATTTTCAACCAAATCGCATTACTGTTCATCCGGGTCAAACCGTGTTACTGTTCATCCGCGTGGTCAAATCGTGGACTGTTGACTGATGACGTGGCGCAATCCTGAGCGTCCAAACTGTTTTTAATCCGATGGCCATGATTTACTCCATGTATCTATAAAAAGGGGGCCTCCCCTCCCTAATTTGATATCTCTGAATCCATTTTTGGGATCCATTTTCTGTAATTCCTTCTCTATCTTGTATTTTCTTCATATTTTAATAAATTCCCATTTTGCCCTTAGTTCAATTATGAGTAGCTAATTTTCTTTCAAGCTTGGGTTGAAGGTGAAGTCTCAACATGTGTCATGGGCTTAATTTGGTAAATTTATTTTCTCTTCCCCTCTAGTTTTTGTGGATGTTTTGACTTCTCGTCGACAAATAATACTAATCTTGTCTAGTACCGCCTTGGTTTCACCGGCCCTCTAGTACAAGTTATTATTATTTGGCACGATAAGCCCTTAGCACCATATTGATTAGAGTGTGGTTCATGAGGTGTGGATTCCCCTCTCATGATTTAATTGGCATTAATACGGATTATTTAGCCCATGATGCATATTGATACGGATCTAGATACCCAAGTATGTCATTTTAATAGATTTCTCTCAATTTATTCTCGCTATTTCAATTCCAATTTTAGAATTTATTCTCGCCATTTTAATTTAAGTTTTAGCATATTCCAAATCATTTCCACTATAATTCCAACCACCCATTTACAAAATTAATTCTATATATAATTAAAATCCACCTCCTCGTAGGATCGACACTCGTCGCCATTGATCTACACTACAATAGATTCGTGTGCTAGCGAGTACATTAAAATTTGCACAACAGCACCAAGAGTGAGTTGCACCGAAATTAGTGCAATAGGTGCCATTCGCACCAAGTGACAGATAATGCATTGAATTGCTTAAGATTGATGTTGCGAAACAAACTATCAAAATACGTATTCAGTAGCCTTTGCACCTTTTTGTTATTTGTTAGTGCGGTATCTACACCATAGAAACATTCAGCAACTAGGCACCATTCTCCAATTGACAAGCGTATCAAATGCTCACCAATTTAAAATCATAACTGATCCTCTCCCCTGTATTCTCCATAAGTCACTTGTCTAAGCAAAACATTGTGCAAAATTACACCACTAAAGGGAAAGCTTCGCTACTCCAAGAAATGCGTAAATATGTCATCCTTGAACAGACACAACTGTCGTTTTGTTAATTTTTGCTCGATGACTTTTACGACTGTGGAAAAGTTACACATGCTTGAAATTCACCTCGTGAAGTGATCGGCATAAGATAACTTCATCCTTCCCAGTTTGTTTCTCCATACTTCTGATTTCGTCATATATCTGTAATATTTATAATATTATTACGTTCCATTTATAACAAAAAAAGGGAAATTAACTTCACTTTAAAAAAATTGTAATTTGGTGCGACATGATGCCTGTCGCACTTGTCGAACGTGCGACCTGTGACAGGCACGTATGTGAGTGACATCGAGCTTGTCGCGCCTGTCCCACCTGTCGCACCTGATCGTATATTGCGATTCATCACTTAATGTATCCATGCCCATGACAACTTCTTCACCCATGCACCACACCAACAACTTCACCTAACATCCCAAACCCTTCAATCTTCACTCACCATCACCAACACAACACAAAAACCTCAATATATAAGAAGAATAAAAAATAGAAATCTAGGATTTTTTTACCTAACATTTAATTTCAGCTCTTGACCGAAATTTCCGTGATGTTGGCTATCGAGAATGGACTCCGGGAAACTGTCGGCGATGAGTAACCACATTGGGAGAGAATTCAGCGGAAAGAGAGAGAGAGAGAGAGAGAGAGAGAGAGAGAAGAGAGAAGAAGAAGGAGAGGGAAGAGTTATGGGAGTGGTATTTTCGGCACTTGGTAAGATTTTTGGCTAATATTGATAAGAAAACGTTTAGAGGGCTAGTTGTGAAAATAGTAAAAATTTTAGGTTATTTTTGTAATTTCCCTTAATTTTATGAAGCTCTAAACATCCTTGAGAAACTATAAATATTTTGGTTTCAATAAGAAAGTGTCCCTACTAACGAGTTATTATATACCGGCAAGTTTAAAAATATGGTAACAAAATAAAAGAATAAATAATTGTCTCAAATAGCTTTAGAAAAATATTTTATTCCATGATAATCCTTTAATGTAATATACATATTTTTGGAATATATAAATAATTGTTACTATAGAGGTGTTAAGTGCTAGAGAATGCATATTTGTATAGGGTAAATCATCATTTTGCATTCTAAGTCTCACTAACTTTTCTAATCCTTTAAATTTTGATTGTGTTTGTTTTGTTATAATTTGAGTGCTTTTGTATTTCAGGGGTATTTTGGTCATTTTCAAATTAATAAGATTTCGTACAGCAAAACAGATAGTACTTTTGAACTTAGAATAACTTAAAACCTTAGTAAGGGCATAAAGGGTAAAATTATAATTTTGAGATTTTGGCATTGACCAGTTAACGTGGCAATGACAATTGATGTGACATTGATGATGATGTGGCATCACAGTATTAGACTGAAAAGTTGACTTTTGTGTTGACTATTGATGTGACAACTCTAATGATGTGTTCCATTCAATCAAATCTTACCACGTGGTGCAATCCTAAGCGTCCGAATTATTTTCATTTGATGGCCACGATTTACTTATTGTATCTATAAACAAGGGATCCAAATTTGAGCTCCATTTAGTCTAGATTTTGTTGTATCTTATATTTGTCTGCATTTTTTTTATAAAATTACCATTTTACTCCAGTTCAAAGTGAGTAGCTAATTTAGTTTCAAACTTCGGTTGATGGTGCAGCCTCAACATGATCCATGGGCTTAATTTGATAAGTTTATTCACCCTCTCTATGATTTAATTAGATTGTTTTGACTTATCATTGATAAATAGTCTTGTCTAAAGTTTGCACAGTATACTGGCTCCCTAGTGCAAGATCATTATTTTTTGGCATGATGAGCACTTTACTTTATATTTTTTAGAGAAAAAACTCCCCTCTAATATTATTGGTTCATCTTGACTTAGCGTTGACAGAGAATAAACTTAAGTTATTTAGTATTGCCACATTGTCAATAGTAGGATTATTATCACTTAGCACAACCTGTACTTGACACCCAGTTAATAGAAGATTGTTTCCCTAGGTACATTGACTACTTGATACCATATTTGCCAGAATGAGGACTAAAAAAGAATATTAAGCCCAAGGTGAAATGTTGACTATGAATCCAAAGACGGCTTTGTTTGCATTGTTTCATCTTTGATTCTTTTCCGCCATTTTAAATCTTATGATAAATCAATTAAATCTAACCAAATCACATTCAAACTTGGAAAATTAATCATATCATGATTAAATCTACCTCCTCTTGGGATTGTTGCTCTTTACCATCAATTTGTACTACAAAAGATTTATGCACTTACAAGTACAATAAATTTTGTACAATAAGTTTTTTGCATCGTTTCTGGGGAGGTAAGTCATTTTAATTTCTAGAGTTAATTTTTTTTGTAAATATTATGCAAATAACTTTGTGTACAGTTTTTAGGTGTGTTTTCATAATAAATGTGTAACAATGTGATAAGGTCAGTTTCTTAACTTCTCTTCTCTCTTTATTTTCATTAGTTTTGTTTTTAATTTTTACGTGTTCTTTAAATGCACGGTCAAATGTCACAATCACATAATCTAGAACCTATAAACCTTTAACTAAAAACAACACTTCACACACATAAACACATTGCATCAAAGGTTAAAATTGAAGATACAGTTGAAATGGATTAAGAACAACAACTACAACTACCACAAGAGAAGCCATTTAAAGATTACTTTGGTTCATTGCTAATTTGAGCAGATCATACATAAGATACCCAAATATAGCTTCTAGGATCTTTGAGTTAAAACCTAGTGTGCTAAATTGTCACCCATCATTCTATGCCTTAGAAAACGAAGACCCATACAATCATTTAAATTATTTTCATCTTGTTTGTCAAACTTTTAAATATAAAATTTTTTCAAATAAAGATGTTAAGGTGAGCTACGCCTAAAAGCGCATAAAAATTTGGGATTTCTTCCAACGAAAAACAGATAATCCCTAAAAGCGAAGCCGATCATTCAGAAATGTGAGAAAAATCAAGGGAGTAAATGAAGTCTACATTGGCGAATCATGATTAGATATCAAACAAGTTAAAGTATTAGTTAAAGAACACTCTTGCTAAGTAGTATCATTGATGACTATAATCAAATTAACCATGATTCATATTTAGATCAATGGAACAGTAGCTTAAGCTCTACCAATACAATCAGTTCATCAAGCTCCTTAAATTTCTTAGCCACCATTGAGACAGTACAATTAGAATAAGAACACTCATAACCTAAATAATGGGAAGAGTTGCTCTAAATTTTAAAAACTTTGACTCACTTGGTGTTAGAACAATAAAATTGCACCATTGATGAGCAACGAAATAAGATGAGAGCTGGAATTAATTTACAATCCCAATCAATCTCAAATGTCGAGAAGATGGTAAGTCAACTTGCCTATTTAGTTCAAACTTTAGCGATAATTATTGAAAACGACAAATTCCCAAGCCGGTGCCCAGTCTTAAATTAGTAGATGAAATGAGCACCAACTCCCCTTAGCAGCATGAAGAGGTTTAAGCCATTATGGCTTTGCAAAAAAAGTAAAAAAGTTGACAACAAAGTGGAGATGCCGGTTAAAAGGACAACTCAAGTAAATCCTTTGACTCTGAAGACTCATCACCAAAGGAGAAAAAATAAAGCAACCCCAAGAATACGTCCCAAACATCTTTCCTCCAAAGGTTAGTTAATGTAAAGAAGGAAAATTCCATAGGTGAGATTATAAGGATTTTCAAACAGATACGTGTTAACATTCTTTTACTTGACGCTATAAAATAAGTGACCTCTTATGATAAATTTCTAAAAGACCTTTACACTAAAACGAGAAGTATTCATGTTCAAAAGAAGCCCTTTTTAACAGAGAAAGTTTGTTCCATACTCCAACGCAAAGTTTTTCTAAAATTTAAAGACTTAGGCTTCTCCACTATCTCATTTAGTATTGAGAACCAAATGTTTGAGAATGCTTTATTAGACTTAAGAGCTAGTGTAAATATTTTGCCTTACTCAATGTTTGTGAAACTTGGACTAGAAGAATTACACCTAACTCCATTTGTGTTAAAGCTTGCAAATTGATCCATGAAAATACCTTGCGGTATTGTGGAAGATATGCTGATTTAGGTAGACAAGTTATATTTTCCTATTGAATTTATTGTAATTGACACTCAGCTAGTATAGGATTCGCATAAGCATATCCCTATTGTTTTAGGCCAACCTTTCTTAACAACTATCGATTGCCACATTCAATACAAGATTGAAAATATATAATTGTCCTTCGCCAACATGACTATGAAGTTGAATATGTTTAACATTGCCTGTGAGGTACAATTTTCTCACTTAAATATAATAAAATTTATTTTAAGCTAACAAGCCCCTTAAGTTTATAAAATTTAATTTTAAGGAATGATGACATAAGCAATGATATAAGAAATGATGATATAAGCGATGACATAAGTGATGATGTAAGTAGAAGTATGTAGAGAAAGTTAAGAATTCTAGAATTTAGTAAGTTATTTATGAAGGTTAATCTCAACCATTGATCAAGAGTTATGGTTGCAAAATATTAGCCATCCATTAGCCTTAAGAAATCCTATAAATACCCTCTACCCCTTTCATTTTCAATCCAACCTAGAAATTTCATTCTCTTCTATTCTATTCTAAGTCATAATATCAAGAGTAGAGAAATTCTCAATTTAGAAAGATCTAGAGAAGTCAAGGTCAAGATGTAAGTTACACTTCAACTATAATGTAAGGACAAATTCTTTTCATACTTAACTTTAGTTTTAACCATTCCTTTATGTTGTAATGGCTATTATGATGTGAGTAGTTATGTTATGGTCGACTCTGCTGCCTAATCTATGACACTTAATTATGTTATGGTCGGTTCTGTCACCTAAGCTATGATACAAATATGTTATGGTCAGCTCTGCCGCCTAATCTATGATACTTGGTTATGTTATGGATGGCTCTGCCGCCTAATCTGTGATACTTATACTTAATTATGCTATGGTCGATTATGTCGTCTATATTAAATAATCTTGTTCTTAAATAGTGTTATGTATTAATTCTGTTATGCATTTAAGAACTTCAAATGTTATGACATATGTTGTATTGGATACATGCATATCATGGATTATAGTATGAAGAAGATGTTTTAGAAAATGAATTCCTGAAAAATAAGTGGTTGTACTACCAGGTGACAAAGTTTCTAAGGAGGGCAAGCTCTTAAAGCAAAGTAAAAAGAAATCTTTCGGGGACAGCGATACGTAACGCCCAAAAGATCAACTAATGAGGCCCAAAGGCATATTGTTTAAAGAGTAAAAGTGATAGCTTTATAGTGCAATATACTTAGGGCTCTAATAAAGTTTTTTTGTATTTTGTAATTTTCTTTTAAAAACTTAATATGGTCATCCATATGCATCATAATTTATAAATGCATCAAAGTGTTATCTTACTGGCCTTTAGCTCACAAAGTCCTTACATTGCAGGTAATGATGAGTAAAGTAAGCTGGCGCCAAGTCCTAACTAAGACGAAGTGCATATGAGAATAACAGACCTTGGGATTTTATGATGGGCTCAGCTTTGTTTCAATAAAATAAACATCTTAGTTTTATGTAAAATAAAGTTTTTATATGATTTTTGTTTTTGTAAGAAAGTTTTGTTTGTTGTAAACTTTTAGAATTCGTACTTATATTAAACGTAACTGTGTTTTTAAGCATTTTTTTAATAAATATGTTAGTGGAGTGTTACATTGCCAAGCAACCTCACGATCCAGATGAAGAAATTGTTTATATGGATTTAATTAAAGAATTAGTAAATCATACTCCTTCTGACCTTAGTGATGACCTTTCACAAGCATGTTTAACTCAATTTACTTTAGATTTTAATATTGACAATTTAGTTGAAAAGGTTAATGCCCTACTTAATTCATCATCATCCATGGATGCCAATAAATCGAAGTCAAAAAACGAGCAATTGGTACCATTGGGGAAGAAACCTGACCCATCATTGGAATCACCACCAAAGCTCAAGCTCAAATCGTTACTTAGCACTTTGGAATATGTATTCTTAGGAGAAGAAAATACTTCATCAGTAATCATTTCATCCTTTCTTGATGAGAATCAAAAGAATAAGTTGTTAAGTATTTTAAGAGAGCACAAAGAGATATTATGATGGACTATAGTCGACGTAAAAGGTATAAGCCCAATAGATTGTATGCATTACATTCATTTTGATACGAAAGCTAAGCCTAACCAGGAAATGCAACGTCGACTAAATCCTAATTTGAAAGAAATTATTAGAACTAAAGTCTTGAAATTATTAGAACTAAAGTCTTTAAACTATTAGATAC
This sequence comes from Citrus trifoliata, assembly GCA_018350135.1. Taxonomy (NCBI): domain Eukaryota; kingdom Viridiplantae; phylum Streptophyta; class Magnoliopsida; order Sapindales; family Rutaceae; genus Citrus; species Citrus trifoliata. Next base: position 289,526 of record VKKW01000205.1, on the reverse strand, counting down.
ATGTATCATTTACCTTTTTTCTGATAGTTCATAGGCCAGTCTTTATAAGTTATCCCTAAAAAGTCAGGAGTAATAGTAGTTACCAATATCAATGATGAATTAATACCCACGAAAGTGACTAAAGGGTGGCGTGTATGCATTAATTATAGGAAGTTGAATTCTTTCAAGAAAAGACCATTTTCCTTTACCATTATCGATAAAATGCTTAATAGATTAATGGGTCATGCATTTTATTGCTTTTTAGATGGTTACTCAAGATATAACAAGATTCCCATAGCATCAAAAGGCCAAAAGAAAATCACTTTCACTTGCCCTTTTGACACTTTTGCATATAGAAGAAAGTCATTTGGATTATGCAATGCACCTGCTAGATTTTAACTATGTATGGTCCGCATTTTATCTTATATGGTTGAATGTATTCTTGAGGTCTTTATGAATAACTTTTCTATTTTCGGTTATTCATTTGATCAGTGTCTACATCATCTTATGCTAATGTATATAGAAGAATTTGATCTTAAACGGAGAAAAGTGCTATTTCCAATCTTCCTCCACCTAGAATAGTCAAAGAAGTAAGATCTTTCCTAAAGCATGTTAGTTTTTATATACGTTTCATTAAAGATTTTAGTAAAATTTATAGACTCTTATGCAATCTACTTGCTAGTGAAGTAATTTTATCTCTTATGACTCATATCTTGAGGCATTTAAAAAAATTAAAGCGGTTATTAAACTCATTACCCATTATTCGGCCCCCAAACTGAAACTTACCTTTTGAGCTCATATGTGATGCATCTGATTATGTAATAGGAGCACTTTAAGACAATGAGTTAATTGTATTCCCCATGTCATTTACTACGCTAGTATGACATTAAATGAACAGTTGGATTACTCAACTACTAAAAAATAAATGCTAGCAGTAGTGTTTGCATTAGAAAATTTCGATCTTACTTCGTAGAATGTAAAATAATTGTGTTCATAGATCATGTTACTTTGAAATATCTTCTTGTAAAGAAAGATGTGAAGGCCAAACTAATTCGCTGGGTGTTACTTTTGTAGGAATTCTATCTTGAGTTCAAAGATAAGAAAATAACAAAAAACATTGTGGAAAATCATCTATCTCACTTTAATTTTGATACAAATCCAGAACTATTAGCATTGAACGAATCATTTCTAGATGAACAATTAATGAATATGGAAGTACCACCATGGTTTATTGATATAGTTAATTATCTTATCACAACTCAACTTTTAGAGCATTAGACTAAGTAGGACTAAGTAAGAAAAAGCCAATTTTTTGTGGAAATAAAGAATTTTCTTTTGTGATTATCCTTATCTGTCCAAGTATTGCGTAGATCAAATTGTCAGACGATGCATCCCAGAAAGTAAATTTCAAAACATTCTTTCATTTTTTCATGAACAAGCTTGTGGAGGCCATTTTAGACAGCTGCGAAAGTTTTACAATGTGGTTTCTATTGGTCAACTTTTTTCGAAATGCTTACACTTTTTATTCTTCTTGTGATAGATGTCAGCATATATAAAGCATTACATGAAAGAACATGATGCCGTTAAACTATATTCCAGTAGTCGAGATTCTTAATGTGAGGGGCATTGATTTCATGGGACCATTTCCTTTTTCTTTAGCAGTCAATACATGTTGATTGTTGTCGATTACATATCTAAGTGAGTAGAAGCAATTCTGTGTAGACCCAATGATCACAAGGTGGTGATGGGATATTTGAAAAGCAATATTATTTCACGTTTTGGATTCTCTCGGGCGATAATCAATGATGGTGGTACCCACTTTTACAACAAATTATTCAGATCTCTTTTGGCAAAGTTCTCCATCATATACAAAGTGGTTGCCCCATACCATCTTCAACTTAGTGGCTAAGGCAAGATCTACGATAGGGAAATAAGCCACATCTTAAAAAAGACAGTGAAACCAAAAAGAAAAGATTGGACATTGAAACTCAATGATGCACTCTAGGCATATTGAACGGCCTTTAGGACGCCTATTAGGATGTCACCTTATAAGCTAGTGTATAGGAAAGTTTGTCACCTATTAATGAAACTCTAGCATCGTACACACTGGGCCATTAAGAAATTCAACTTTGACATGCAACAGGTTGGTTCAAAAAGAAGATTACAGTTAGTAGAACTTAAGGAAATTTACAATGATACATATAAAAATGCCAAGATTTACAAGCAGCGAATGAAGGTCTTTCATGACATGTAAATTATGAGAAAATTTTAAAACCAAGTCAGAAAGGGCTTTTATTCAATTCTCGTTTCTATCTATTCCCATGTAAATTACATTCTTGATAGTCTGGTCTATTTATTGTTCACATTATTTTTGTACATGGAACCATTAAAATTAAAAATGCAAAGAATGACGTCGTTTTCAAAGTTAACTGACAAATATTAAAACCATAACTAGAGTATCAACCACATGAAGAAGACATGGAAATAAGTTTGAGTGACCTATTATAACTTGATTGAGTGTTTTCTTTGGGTGATTTAACTTTTTGTCATTTTGTTTTATTCCTTTGCTGATTGAAATTATTTATTTCCTATTATACTATATTTTCTCTTATCACTTGAACAATACGTCATGAGCACCTCAATGAAACGAATCCTCTTAAACCACCTTAATCAACTTCTACATGTGAAGCATCACCTAAGCAGCTTGCTCCAAGTTTGTAAATTACATCCTGTTTGGGATCCAAGACCACCAGCGTTAGTATCCTATTGCAAAGAGATAGAAAGACAACTCAGGGAAATAGAGAGTGGTATCTATGATATCCAATTGGAATTCGAGATACATTCAATAAAAGGATAATGGTGAGTTAACATTCCACTTTTTACATCGTGTGTTTTTATTTTATTGTTTGCCTTCATGTGTGTATTGTTTTTGCTAGATTGATTCTTTTATTTAGTGTGTTATCATTTGTTACCCAATTCAGTGGCGAAAAACGATACTTCGTGACTAGTAAAGTTGGTTCTATCAATTTCCTATAAGAACTGACATTCTCCACCCAAGGTATGGATATGAATATAATTCTTGTAAAGCTTCACAAGTGATTTCCTTCCTTCCCTTAAAATGCACTCCTCACCATCTGCAAAGTTCAATTCGAATGCTTGGGACTGCTTACGAGAAATAATATCCTTGTTGATTGTTAGTGATATGCCCTAAAGGCCAATCGAATGGTGTTTGCTTTTAGAGAATTATTATATTTGATTAGCTTTTTGATATTTATAAAACGGCAAAGTTATCAATATTTATAAATTAATTTAATGAATATAATCAAAGAAATAAAATAGTTAAGGAACACATTCTCGAGTTTGTCAAGAATATGAAACATGTATTCTTTGTACTATACTTCTAAAATAATTCTTAGTGGTGGATTTATGATTGGACATAAAAAATTCCTATAAACACTAGTATGTGTTATGACTCATTGTGGTATATGATACGAAAATGGATGGTGAGTTTTATATCATTGACATAAGATGTCAAGTCAAGCACATAGGTACTTGTTACGAGAACAAGTTTACTGAACTTGACCAAATAATAATAAGACATGTGGTTTTAAGTGTTCATGGCTTATTATACATTGTGATAGACACTATGTTCAATAATGATCTTTAGACCTGAGGTATCACATATGTCTTGTACATAGACATCTCTGATATGTGAAAGCATTAGGATTGATTCCTAATTAAGGAAGAGATCTAGCAATAGCTGTCATGGTTGGCTATGTATGGAGACAAGTGCATGACCAATATGGAATTCATCATTTTGTGATAAACAAAAAGGATGTCCCTGTAAGATAATATGAAATGGCATGAGAAATCCTTGGCCAAGGTGAAATATATTTGACGGAGTTCAAAGTATATTTTTCATTCCAAGTTCAATTAGATTTATTTTTGAGGTAAAGTATAAATGCTCAACACACTAAACCATAAGCCATGCTTTTCTCTGGCCATGGATGATGAAGAGATTAGGATATAGAGAAACAATGGAATATGTTCTATAGATCCAGCAATTCTTGTTATTTGGGTGGTTGTGAAATACTGTTAGGTGTCACTCATGACTTGTAGAAACCTTAAGATCATTATTGGTAAAGCGTAATAGCAATGCATCTTAAAGTCATTAGAAAAGTTCTAATTGATGGCCATAGAGTTTAGCATCATTTAATGAATAAAGAATTATCATTAAAATAGTTCTACTACCTTATAACAAAGAACCTAAAAGGTCACACACCTAATAGAAATGAAAAAGGAGTTACTAGAAAATGAGAAGTTAAATTTCCTAATTTTAAGAAAATCGGTACTTATATTATAATTCATTAAGTATAAAATTGAGCACGTAAAATGACCATATTGAATATGTTTCGGTTCATAAATAATTATGGACTTCTAGACCAATTTTGGATTTAGAATTTTTGGCTTTTATTGGACCTAATATGGATTAGGAAAAAGTATATGAACGTGTCACAAAATTAGCCCACTATTAACCATTTGATTTAATCAAAATGAGTTTAATTAATTAAAGACAAAATTAATTAATTTAGTTATTTATTTATTCAAAATTAATTTGATTAAATAAATTATTGAAGTGATAATATCACATCCAATAAAGAATAGCATAGTGGATGGGTCTAGTGATAATGTTTGGTGCCATTATTAAAAGATAATGGTGGCTTTGTTTGGTGGAATGAATAATTATGAACTATCATTCCGTTTTCTTCATTATCTCTCTCATTTCCTAACGAAATTGGGTGATTCCAAATCCTATGAACTCCTAGAACATTTCTAAGTGTGGACTGATTAGAGGCATCACAGTTGCGGTGCTTTAAGGATCTTAAATCGTGCAAAAATAGAAGTTGTTCGTGCAGTGGTCTATTTTCTAGACAGTGTTTGTACCTTACTGTTTTCAGTCATTTTCTACTACCTCATGTAGTTGTTTCTGAAACAAAAATGAGGTAAATTAAACTTTAATATTTCCTCTTGATTTTCATTTTTAAATGAAGTCAATCAGATGTTTCGAGAGCTTAGGTCATCTGTTTTAATTTTACTACGTAAAAGTTGCGATTTCAGAAACCTCATGGACAAATGTTGTCCTTCATTGACATCCGTTGGTTAATTGAAGCTGAAGTACGACCAGTAAAGGAGTTACCTCCTAAATTTATTACTTATAAGCTTGGTTGCTGGAAAGGAAATAATTCACAAAATGAAAAGCTAGACGACACGGAGGTTTTTCTCATAAGTGTGCCCAAATGGACTGCAAAAGATGTCAATGTAAACCTTTAGGAATGGTGTTTTACAATATTTTAGATAAGATTAAATTTATTAGGGATTGCTTGAATAAAGAGTCATTAGATGACATCATTTCAACTCTTGAAATGTATCTCAATGGACACATAAAGAGAACAATCTCCTCATTATGATTATTATTTTACAAAGAAGGTGCATGATATGGTCTTGAGAATCTGACGATAAAAAATTACATGGCTTCTAATCATCGACCCATAGAGGGCATTCAAGCCATTTTTTGATGTAAAACTAGAGGAAGATATGAGCCACAATCACAACTACTAGTATATATATTTTTATTTTATTGCACTTTTATTATTTGTATTATTTCTTTTAATGGTGTGATTTTATTTTTTCTTACTATTTTTTTTGTTTACTTTTAACTTTTGAACCACAAACTTCATATGTCATTGACAAACACATCACCTCATTTATAGTTGTGTATCATTATGCCTATCACCAAGATCTTTAAATATGAGTTAATTTTGTTAAACACTCACAAATTATTTTTTAGAATTGTCTCAATGTCAACAACTTCAAATAGATAATTGAAGAAAGTGTGTGCTTTTTTATTTTCGTTATGGAAAATACAAAGAGTTTGATCAAACAACTATAGATCTTGGTTGAGTACTACCAGAGAAAAAAATACACTTGGTATATGAAAGAGGTGACCGAGGCTTATCAAGACTTGTCTCATAAGTTGCTTACACTAAAGGAAGTCAAGTGCTCAATATCATCTCAAAAGCCTTAAAGCCTTCGAAATGTTTGCCCGGCTCAATATTTGTAGAAGAGCTAGTCATCTCAAATATGTAAGAAAGAATGATTGAAATATTAAATCATACTGAAGCCTTCATTTTCTTGTGAAAATATCTTACAACTCTACAACCATTGATTACATTTGCATTTTGGGCCCATTTGCACATTTATGAGAAGCCTATTGACTAGAGCCATATCCGAGGACCCTTGTGTTGGATTGGTCAACTAATGATGGTAGCAGTATCAGTACTAAGAAGTGCAAATTACATTTAACCCTTCATTTGTAAATATTTTCTTTTGTTGTAGTATTCAGGTGATGTCTTCTAAACTTTACTTGTTTTCTTTTAAATATTGAGGATAATATCTCATTCTAGTTGGAGGAAAGGAATAATTGAGAGTTGCAAAATTATTGATAGTTGTGTTGTTGTATTGTTACTAACTTTTTTCTAAATTTATGAGTTGAAGATGGTCTAATATGGAGTTTAGTTACTCGTGAAATGTGTCTTCTTAGTCTTGAAGTTTAGTTTTAAAAGTAAAAATAAAAATATAATAAATCTAAAATTTAAGGCATTTTATGTGATCTTTTTACATTAGATGACTCTAAATTTTAGTATTTGTATTATCTTTACTTTGAGTTATATTACACCATGTTTGTCATTATGTACATTGATATTTGTGAGAAGTATAAATTGAAAAATTTGATGAGTGAAATTGATTGAGTTATTTAAAGGAATGTGCATGTCATAATGAGCTCCAAGTGTAAATTGAAAATTTTGATAAGTGAAATTGATTAAGTTATTTGAAGGAACGTACATGTCATAATAAGCTCCAAGTGTAAATTGAAAAATTTGATGAGTGAAATTGATTGAGTTATTTGAAGGAATGTACATATCATAAAACACTTCAAGTGAATTTTTGAGCCCATAATTTTTCTTGGAGAGAAACCCTTTTTCATAGCTTAGCAATTTATTACTTTTGACATGATAAACATGATCTCTATCTTTTTCTTTTGAGTTGACTAATAAAAAAATACAATTATTATTGGTTTGACTAGTAATTTATTTGACTTGATATCATATCCTTTTATAAGCTATGAATATTGTTCCTTCATCATGATGAGAGTAAATGACTCTATTTTTTATTATTTTCTCTTAATATACAATTCCTTGGAGCAATTGTTTTTATTGGGTTTATTTTCTTTAATAGTGTCATTCTTACTCGTGAAATTTTAGGATTTGGCATGTCATTCTCGAAAGTAGTTTGATCAATATAGCTTTGATAATTAATCATTTTGCATGAGTTTATCTGATTGATTTGTGTAAATAGTTGATGTGGGAGTGAGAGTGACTTTTCAAAGCTGGAGATAATGCTTATACTTTTATTTGATTGTTATCACTAATCTGATTGAAAAAGTAAACAAAATTGTCTTAAACAAAAAAAAAATTCAATTTGGAGTTTATTAGATGTTATTGCTTAATTTGGTAGGAACTAGCAATAAGCTGGTTAGGGGGTGTGTTGAGTGATGGAAAATACATATTTATAGAAGGTAAAATCATAATTTTGCACTCCAAGCTCGCTAACATTTCAACTTTATGCGTTCAAGTCTTTTAAACTTTGATTGCTTGTGTTTTGTTATAATTTAGGCATTTTATGTATTGTAAGGATATTTTGTCATTTTACAATTAACGAGAATTCAGACAGCAAAACATATACCATTTTTTTACCTCAAAATAACTAAAAACCTTAGGAAGGACATAAAGGGCAAAATTATAATTTCAAGATTGTGGCAGGGCCGAGCTGACATGGCATTGACCAATAATGTGGTATTCACTAAGATACGTGCATGTACACTGAATGATTGCCCTAATGATGCATTCCATCCAATTAGAGCTTGCCATGTAGTGAAATCCTGAGCATTTAAATTGCTTTCATCTGATGCTCATGATTTACTTATTGTATCTATAAATAAGGGACTCCCCCCTAATTCAACAGCTCTAAATCCAAATTTTAACTTCATTTTGTCTAAATCTTACTGTATCTTGTATTTTTTTAATGTATTTTTATAAACTTACCATTCTGTCCTTAATTCAAAATGAGTAGTTAATTTAGTTTCAAGGTTGAGTTGAAGGTGAAGCCTCACCATGATCCATAGGCTTATTTTGGTAAGTTTGTTAACCCTCTCTCTGATTTAATTGGATTGTTTTGACTCATCGCTGATAGATAGTAATAGTCTTTTCTAAATTTTCCATGGTATATCGACTCCTTAGTTCAAGATCATTACTATTTAACACGATGAACACTTTATATTATATTTATTAGAGAAAAACGACCCCTCTAGCATTAGTGGTTCGTCTTGACTCAATGTTGACAAAGAATAAATCTAAGTTATTTAGTAGACAGTCTTGTCATACTGTCAATAGTAAGATTATGATCACCTGACACAATGTGTATACAACACTCACTTAACAAAAGATTATTTTCGCTATACAATTAGTGATTGATACCATATTTACCAGAATAAGAACTATAAAGAGTGGAAATACTCCTCTCATAAATTAATTGGAAATAAAAATAAATATTAAGCCCATAGTGGAATATTGAGTGTGAATTAAGAGATTCAAGCGCTTCATTTGTAGTGTTTCATCTTTAATTTATTCTCACCATTTTACACCTTAAGATAAATAAATCACATCAACCAACTCATATACAAACTTGGAATATTAACCCCATATATGATTAAATCTACATTCTCTTGAGATCGACACTCATCACTATAAATTTGTATTACAATAGATTCGTGCGCTTATAAGTACAATAAAATTTGCACAATAGGAGGTAAGTTACTTAAGACAAAATCTAAATTTTTTTTAACTTATTCAAATGTGAAGTTTATTCTTATTTATAGTTGGCCTAACTTAGGATCTGAATTTTTTTATGACTACATGGTGTTATTTCTATACTATAAAGTGGTTTTACTGTATATATATATAAGTTATTAAAATAAGAGATATGCTAAAAGACAAGAAAAACACACATTTCAATATACTATAGGATAAAATACACTGTATTGAAATTTGTAATTTTCTTATCTTTAGTTTATTCCTTACTTTAAAAACTTAAGTAATTACTTATTAGATTTTATATACACACAAGTATATATATATATACATACATACGTGTATATGTATGTGTGTGTGTGTGTGTATATATATATATATATATATATATAAACATTAAATGAAGGATTTTGAAATGTAAAAACTAGTTGATGTACATATTAAGGGAAGAGTTTTAGTTATTCAATGAAAAATGAAGAATTTTAAAAGTTCAAATTTTTTTTAAGATAATAAAAAGAAAATTGTATTTTAATATGATTGGGATACAATTAAGCAGAATAAAGACCTTTAAACATTGACAATCAGCAATTCAGCCAGCCTCGGTTCTCATGCATGCTTTTCTTAATTAAGAGCCTTTAGAAAATTCCAAACATGTCAAACTCATAGTTGTCAAACATCTACCAAAATGAACACACTCATGGAATAAAAATTAATATTACTAATTAAAATAACACCATATAACAAACAACTAATTAACAAGCACGCAATATGCCATAATGGTTGCGTGAAATGATGAAGGCCAGTTGGCAAGTAATTATTACAAAAATTCGAAACAGTTTGTATGGTGGAAACTGATGCATTATAAATTCAACCTATCTTATTACAAATTGAAATAAATCCATGCCCACTTCTCTGTGATTGTTATAGCATTACCACATCTACAATTGAAAGCATGAAATCATCCGAGCTGCATTTTATCATATTATGATTTTGATAACATTATACAAATATCATAAATTTCATTCTTATTAATTTTTGTAAGTACAAACTCATACGCAAATTGAAGAAGAGGCACAACAACCCATTTATCAACATACTAGTGAGAGTAGCCAAGCTACAGCAACTGAAGAAAGAAATGATTCGGTGCATGTTAAAGAAGAAGCTGCAGCACCAGCAGCAACAAACCAGATTATATCATGAGACAAGCAACCTACACAACCTGCTATAGCACAGCAGTTCAGGCACCCACCACCTTTCCCATAAAGATTTCAGAAGCAAAAACAAAATAAGTAATTCAGTAAATACTTGAAAGTGCTGAAATAGTTGCATATAAACATTCATTTTGTAGAAGCATTGGAACAAATGCCAAATTATGTGAAAATTTTTAAGGATATTTTGGCAAGGAAAATGACACTTGGAGAATTTGAAATTGTTGCTCTAACACAAGAAAGCAGCCAAATGCTCCAAAATAAAATCCCTAAAAAAATTGAAGGATCTAGGAAACTTTACAATTCCATGATCTATCAGAACTAAGTATAATGGTAGAACACTTTGTGATTTAGGGGCAAGCATCAACCTCATGCCATTATCAATGTTCAAGCAATTAAGAGTGGGTGAATACAAATGGACAACAGTAACTCTACAACTGGCTGATAGATCTCATGCATATCCTGAGGGAAGAATTGAAGATGTGTTGGTGAAGGTAGATAAATTTATCTTTTTAGTGGACTTCATTGTATTAGACTTTGCAACAGACAAAGAAGTACTAATTATTCTTAGTAAACCCTTCTTAGTCACAGGGAAAACTCTAATTGATGTGCAAAAAGGAGAATTAACCATGAGGGTTAATGACCAACAAGTCACATTCAATGTGCTGGATGCTATGATAGGCCCTGATGAGGTGGAGGACTGTAATCTTATCAGTGTTGTGGATCTTGCTGTGATAGAGAGGTTAAACAGATGTTGCAGCAAAGAAGAAATTAAGGCTACTACCTTTGAAGAACTTGAAGAAGAGGATGTTATAGCAAACCACATAGCATGGTTAGGATAAAAGCAACAAGTGAGACATGTCAGACCTTTGGAATTTTTAGACCTTTAAAAAAGGAAAGTAGAACCATCTATTTTATCTATTGAATCACCTCTTATTTTAGAATTGGAACTTCTACCTTCACATTTAAAATATGTTCTTGGCAAGAATAATACATTTCCTGTAATCATTTCATCTTCTTTAAATGCAAATCAAGAAACGAGCTTAATGGATGTGTTGGGAAGATATAAAAAGGTTATTAGATGGACTATGACAGATATTAAAGGAATTAGCCCATCTATATGCATGCACAAAATTCTGCTGAAAGACTGCTACTACAATTTAGTAGAGCAACAGAGGAGATTAAACACTATCATGAAAAAAGTTGTGAAGAAGAAGATCATCAAATGGCTTGATGTTGGGATCATATACCCAATATCTGACAGTTCGTGGGTGAGTCGAGTATCATGTGTTCTAAAAAAATGTGGAGTGACTGTTGTAGCAAATCAAAAGAATGAACTTTTTCTTACAAAAACAATTATTGGATGGAGAGTTTCCATGGATTATAAAACGCTAAATAAAGCCACAAGGAATGACCACTTTCCATTGCTCTTCATTGATCAAATGCTGAATAGACTTGCTAGAAAAGAATACTATTGTTTCTTGGATGGTTATTCATGCTACAACTAACTTGCTATATCGCTAGAGGATCAAGAGAAGACAACATTCACTTGTCTTTATAGAACCTTTACTTTCAGAAGAATGTCGTTTGACTTGTGAAATGCTCTAGTAACCTTCCAAAGATGTATGATGTCCATTTTTTTAGACATAGTTGAGCAAACACTAGAAGTTTTCATGGATGACTTCTCGGGTTTTGGAGAAACATATGATGATTGCCTACACAACTTAGAAAATGTGCTTAAGAGATGTGAGGAAACTAACCTAGTACTCAATTGGGAAAAATGCCACTTTATAGTATAAGAAGGTATAGTCTTGGGACATAGAGTCTTTGAGAAAAGGATATTGGTGGACAAGGTAAAAAATAAAAGTGATAAATAAACTTCCACCTTCAACCTCAAAGGTATCAGAAGCTTTCTAGGTCATGTTGGGTTTTACAGAAGGTTCATTAGAGGCTTTTCCAAAATAGCTAAACCCTTATGCATGCTACTGGAGCATGACAAACCTTTCAACTTTGATAATGATTACTTGAAGTCTTTTTATGAATTAAAGAAAGCTCTTGTTACAGCACCTGTTGTGATAACACCAGATTAGAGTCTACCTTTCGAATTAATGTGTGATGCCAGTAACTACTCTGTTGGAGCAGTGCTCAGCAAAGGAAGAACAATATTTTTCACTTTACTTACTATACTAGTAAAACCATTGCCAATTCTTATATCAATTATACAACTACTGAAAATGAGCTGTTAGCAGTTGTAGTTGCCTTCGACAAATTCAGAGCCTATTTAGTAGGCATGAAAGTCACAGTATACACAGACTATGCAGCAATAAAGTATTTGATTGCAAATAGAGATGCCAAGCCAAGGTTAATAAGATGGATCCTCTTGCTACAAGAGTATGACTAAAAGATTAAGGATAGAAAAGAGACTTAAAACCAAGTGGCAGACCATCTTTCAAGGCTGAAAGCAGATGCAAGCACTTTAACCAAAGAGGACATCATATAAACATTAGGTGATGAGCAACTGCTAATGCTATAGCATGTAAAATTGCTGCAGCAGTCTAGACTCCTATTGTATGCATATTTTGCTAATTACTTGGTGAGTGGACTATTACCACCTTATTTGAATTATCAGTAAAAAAAAAAGATTTTTCCATAATGTCAGAAACTATCAGTGGGATAAACCATATTTATATAAGATGTGCTTAGACCATGTAATCAGAAGATGTGTACCGGATGAACAAATTTCACACATACTGCACTTATGTCATGCTACAGTTTATCTTCATGGGAATGTTGACCTCTTAGATGTAAGAACTGGCCAAGAATTCAAGGTTAATGAGCACAGAGTAAAACATTACATGGATACTATTGTGGATCACTCAAAGGAGGACTTGTTCCTGAATAATCCAACATTGTGAGCACTCAAGGATGGTCAGGCTGAAAGACCTAAAATCAAGCTCTAATTGAGAGGCAACCTAATAATGAGAGGAGTATTCTATGTTTTTTTTCTTTTTATATCAAGTCTAATTTTATGTATTTATCATTTATAGTTTTTTTCATTTTAGATTGATTATTTAATTTCTTTTCTTTCTTTCATTCTATTGCAGCACAAAAAAAAAAAATTAGGCTAAGCAACTGACACAAATTGCTACAATATTACACATCACATGACAGTGAACAATTGCTTCTCATAAAAAAAGAAACTTTATTGCAGAGTGCTGTAGCAAAAGATGATCTGCTACAACTACAACTTTAATTGTTATAGTGTCAAAATTTTGGACAATTTACTTTTACCGAGTGGGAATAAATTTTCGATAGCTGGCTTAGTAAATCAAGAAAAAAAATATGAAAGGACTGCATAATCCCTAAATTCTCGAATTACTATCCTTTCCATAATTAAGTTGGATATGTCTTTAAAATTCAAAATCTTATTTCTAATTTTATCTCTTTAATTTGATTTCCTTTTTATTTTTATTTTTATTTTTACTGTCACCTATATATAAGGGTTTCACAGTACCAATTGCAATCTAACTCAACTTTCTTTTCCTTGTTTGCAACAGTCCTCAAAATTCAGGATTCTTTTTTAGAGTTTGAGACATCGTTATCCAACAAATCCATTCAAACAGCTCCAGCAATGACAAGATACAAGAAGACATCAATCCGTCTAAAAGATCCATCACGCTTCCAAGGCTACAACGCTGAAGAAAAGTTCAAAGAATTTATAGAGCAAATGAAGATTTTATACGAAAAGGGTTTCTAATTCCTGCCACAATCTTCGGGAATAATTCAAACTATTTATGTTGCTGTGGCAAGAAGGGGTTAGTTAAAATTTTACAATCATCCAAGGACCCTGTTCTACCATATATCAAGGAATTCTATGCCAACCTGCTAGGGTAAGTAAGACCAATGAACAATATAGGGTAAGAAACAAACTAATCCCTTCGGACCTGCGAGTCATTAATGCTTTTTACAATTTGCCTTCTGATATTGATATTGAGTACTAAAAAAATGATTGAAAGCATGACCACTAAAAAATGGAATAGTGTGTTAAAAACCCTCACAGTAGAAGGTAGTTCATGGGCAAATGAGGAAGCTAGAGTAAGAAACAAGATTGATTTAAAACCAATTACTAAGATTTGGGTAAAAATTTTTAAATCTCGACTGATGCCCACAATACACACAACCACTGTGTCACAAGAAAGGTTGATTCTCTTATATGTCATAGTTAGAGGACTACCAATTGATGTTAGGGCAATTATTAAACGAGAGATTAGGGAATGTGCTATCAAAAAGCACAAAACTACTGTCCTATTGTTCCCTTCCCTTATCATCAGCATATTAAAGTGAGTATTACTGCTCAAGATGAACGCAATAAGAATCAAGGAGCTCTCAATGCTCGAACCATCGAAAGAATTGCTGGTGAATCAACTGCAGCACTACCAGAGCCCCCTATTATAGCAAGAGCATAAAAGGTCATTATGGTTGAAATGAGATTACAAGAGTTAAGGACAGTATCACTCAGTGTGTAGAAGCCACAACAAGAACTTCCCAGATTCCCTATTACAACAGTTCAACTTTAGAAAAACTACAGAAGCAGCTGTAGCAAAAAAAGATTGGGAAGCAGAATTAAAAGATAAAGACCAGCCAGCACTAAAAGAAGCAAAGAGTGCTAAATTAGAAACAAACAACTCACAAGGAGAAGAAGAAAAAGAAAGAGATTCAAGGGAGGAGAAAGATGAGGCACCCAAAATGGTGCCTCCCAAAAGAAGACAAAGACACATCATCAAAAATGATGCAGACGAGTTAGAGGAAGAGCAAGATGCTAAGCCCTCAATCTTTTTCTTATCAAATAAAGGCAAAGAAAAGGTTTTAGGTGAGGACGATTCAGAGGAGGATCCAGAGGACATTGATGTAAAACTTGACGCAGTTGCAACAAAGGTCACTCGCATAGCTGCTGAAAAGAAGAGCTTGCTAGACATCACTACTGAAATCACTATTACAGACTCTGCGGCAACACCACCTGCTCTAGCTACTCTACAACAAACGCCCACCAAATCTCCTTCCACAACTCTCACAGAATTAAGCAAACACAAATGGGCCACCTCTTGAGGTGTTGCAACACCAGAAGAACCAAAGCATAAGCGGACCAGACCAACTAAGCCCTTAGCCCACACACCTATTGGAACACCGTCAACCAGTCCAACTTCGAGCAAGAAGAAAAAGCAGCCAACTATCCCACCACAAGGTTCACCCAATGACCGCTTGAAGAGTTCTACCAAAAAGTAGTGAACCTAGAGCCAGTGTTGCATAAACTCATCTTACAAAAGGGGAGTACCCTTGCAAGCCCAATTTCAGCTCTTTTAATTTTTGAAATTTTTTGTAAATTTTAAATGTTATTATACATTTCTTTCGTGCCAACTTATGCATGTATGGTTTGTTTTGTTTTGTTTTGTGTGCTTGTGAGGACACAACATCTCTCAAGTTTGGAGGGGGTTGTGTTAGTGCATGTGTGTGTATTGTGCATGGTGTGTTTTGTGTGGTGTGTAGCCCTGTTATTTAGTTGTGTTTGGGGTTAATAAAACCAAATGAAGATAAATTGAGTGCTATTCAAATTTTTGTGAGTGCCAAGCAAGGGATAGTAAATGGATGAGGACTGAAATTTTGTCCCAACACTTAGGCTTTGAGTAAGTTTTGTGAAAATATTGTAGCAGAACCAGAAAGCATAAAAAGAGTAGAAAAATTTTAAGTTTGGGGAAAATTTTTTTGTTGAGCTGTGCTTGTATCAATGGCTTAAAACAATAAGTTATTCACCAAAATCAAATTGGAAACTATGCCTATTCACATAATATCTCCAAAATTAAGTTGTATACCCATTATTATAAGTACCTTTACTTACAACATATATAAAATACATACAGGGGCGAAGCTAGAAATTCTTTTTTAGGTGGGCTAAATTTTTTCCAAGCCGAAATGTTATCTCAATTTACAAGCCCCTTGAGTTTATAATATTTAATTTAATAAATGATGACATAAGCAATGACATAAAGAATGATGACGTAAGCATTGACATAAGTGATGATGTAAGAAGAAGTGTAGAAAAAATTAAGGAATTCTAGAATTTAGTAAGACATTTATGAAGGATAATCTCATATTTACTTAGATATTTAATTCTAAGTAAAGATGACATAATCAATGACATCAGGGATGATGCAAGAGAAGTTGTAGAGATAGATAAGAGTTCTAGAAACTAGTATGGTATTTATGAAGGATAACTTCAACCATTGATCAAAAGTTATGAAGGCAAAATCTTAGCCATCCATTAGCCTTAAGAAATCCTATAAATACCCCCCCTCCCCCGCCACCATCTTTCATTTTGAATGCAACTTAGAAACTTCATTCTCTTCCATTCTAAGTCATAATAACAAGAGTAGAGAAATCCTTAATTTAGAAAGGTTTAAAGAAATCAAGATCAAGAAGCCGATGATATCGATGTGCATTTGTTACTCGAGGATACTAGGAAGTAAGTAAACTAGATTTCCAAACGAATCACAATAAACAATATATATGTTTGATATGTTTGGAAAGGCTATTTTTATATATGTACGGATATTGATATGCTCTGCCCATGTGTTTATACGATGTGTTGTTATGTGTGTTTATGGACATGGGCATACATATGTTTGAATATTTCATTGGCATGAGCACGAAAATGCATTATGTTTTTTGTAAAATGAGAAAGTTGATTTTAGCAAACGGAATTTTTATTTTATGAGATTTTACATTGGGGGTCACCTCTTGAAGGCCAGAGCTCCACAAAGTGTCACGCATGGTGCAAAGTGCCACGCACTGCACAAAGTGCCATATTGCAGGATACGTATTTTATTGAAAGAAAATGAGAAAGTTTGAAAGCGATAAAAAGAGATTTTGATGAATTTATTTACAATATTTCCAAAGATGATGTCATATCATCCATTGCATTATGTATAAGTATGTATGTATTTTCGTATAAGAAAAACTAGTTTGCTTACAGGGTTTGTACTCATTATAGTTTATTGTGATTCAGTTTCCAGAAGTTAGGATTGATTCGTGATGAGTGAGAAGATGGATTTGAATTGAGGATGGGAGATGGTTTGGCTAAATTTTTTAAGTTATTCCACTGGTTTTTTTATTTGAGGCTTGAATTTTATCAGTTATAAAGAGTTATTTAAATTCATATGTGAGTTGTGGACATATCTGCCCTTGGATTTCGGACTGGGGTTGTTACAATTGGTATCAGAGCGATTCCCAACTGGAAATGTGTGGATGTTTGGGACATCCTACATCGCTTGGGAAGGATTTTGTAAGGATGAATAGAATTAGGTTTATGCCAAACCTTTAGGCTTTGCAATTTTATTTCTAAGAAATATATGATTGAAGTATCAGAGTAGTGCAACGAAAGCATGATGTGTTTGCTTGAGTCTTTAGAAGGATTTATTTGTCATAAGTAATTTTGAGATATGGATTCTTTTGGGCATAACAAAAAAAAATGATTTTCGATGACGAAATTCTTTTAAGGGGGGAAGAGTGTAATACCCTAATTCTCTTAAATATAGTAGAATTTATTTTTAAGCTAACAAGCCCTTTGAGTTTATAATATTTAATTTAAGAAATGATGATATAAGCAATTACATAAGGAATGATGACGTAAGTATTGACATAAGTGATGATGTAAGAAGAAGTGTAGAGAAAATTAAGGAATTCTAGAATTTAGCAAGACATTTATTAAGGATAATCTCATCTTTACTTAGATATTTAATTCTAAGTAAATATGACATAATCAATGACATAAGTGATGATGCAAGAGAAGTTGTAGAGATAGATAAGAGTTCTAGAAACTAGTAAGGTATTTATGAAGGATAACTTCAACCATTGATCAAGAGTTATGGGGGCAAAATCTTAGCCATCCATTAGCCTTAAGAAATCCTATAAATACCCCCCCACCATCTTTCATTTTGAATGCAACTTAGAAACTTCATTCTCTTCCATTCTAAGTCATAATAACAAGAGTAGAGAAATCCTTAATTTAGAAAGGTTTAGAGAAATCAAGATCAAGAAGCCGATGATATCGATGTGCATTTGTTACTCGAGGATACTAGGAAGTAAGTAAACTAGATTTCCAAACGAATCACAATAAACAATATATATGTTTCATATGTTTGGAAAGACTATTTTTATATATGTACAGATATTGATATGCTTTGATATGCTCTGCCCATGTGTTTATTACGATGTGTTGTTATGTGTGTTTATGGACATGGGCATACATATGTGTGAATATTTCATTGGCATGAGCACGAAAATGCATTATGTTTTCTATAAAATGAAAAAGTTGATTTTAGCAAACAGAATTTTTGTTTTATGAGATTTTACATTGGGGGTCACCTCTTGAAGTTGTGTGGGGCCACCTCTTAAGACTATGCGGGGGCCACCTCTTAAAGGCCAAAGCACCGCAAAGTGCCACGCACAACACAAAGTGCCACATTGCAGGATACGTATTTTATTGAAAGAAAATGAGAAAGTTTGAAAGCGACAGAAAGAGATTTTGATGAATTTGTTCACAGTATTTCCAAAGATCATGTCATATCATCCATTGCATTATGTATAAGTATGTATGTATTTCCATATAAGGAAAACTAGTTTGCTTACTGGGTTTGTACTCATTATAGTTTATTGTGATTTAGTTTCCAGAAGTTAGGATTGATTCGTCATGAGTGAGAAGATGGATTTGAATTAAGAATGGGAGATGGTTTGGCTAAATTTTTTAAGTTATTCCACTGGCTTTTGTATTTGAGACATGAATTTTATCAGTTGTAAAGAGTTATTTAAATTCATATGTGAGTTGTAGACATATTTGCCCTTGGATTTCGGACTGGGGTTGTTACAAATCTTACCAGGAAGAATACGAAGAGCTAGCCAAGAAATAAAGTGCTTTTTTCATTTATTTATATAAATGGTAAAGTTGTAAATTAGTATAGTGATACAATTGTAAATAAAACAGTGATAATTTTGTAAACTTTGCATATGACATTTTTGTTAATTTTTTGAAAATTTGGACAGGCTATAGCCCACACTAGCCTCGCCATTGAATACATAAAATATTTGATAAAAACGTAGCAATCAAGAAACACACATTAGGTCTAAGGTTTAGGCTTCTTTTGAAGTGATTCATTTCACAATGCATTAAAACAATATGATACAATATTATAAAACTTGTTTTCGATAGTTACATTATTTTTAAGAATGTTCACATTTGTAATAATATCTTGAATGTATTTCATCACGTAGTGCCCACAATAATTTTTTAACAAAATAAAAATTGTTTCAAGACATGGATTACAAGGAAAATCTTTTACACAATTAATTTACTAAATAAAGAATATGGCTAGAAATGAAAAAGATTATACCCAGGGTTATAGGGAATACAATGACATGTCCCAACTCTACCAAGCCCAAAAGTTTCGAAATGTGTTGAGACCTCTCTTTGAAGCTGACTGTTGTTGGATGTAACTTCTCAAAAAGCCCAAACTGAATTGGCTTGGCACTTCTACTATTCTTCATCTCCTCATACAAATATCTAAGGAAAAATAAACATATATAAAGTAAATTGGAGTAAAGAAAAAAAATAATAGCCTCAAGTTTAATAAAATATAATCTAAGCTTATCTTACTTGATCCATAAGTTAATAGTATAGTTTGAGATCTTTTTGAACTCAATGATTTCATCATAAACCATTTTATCCAATTATATTTTCCAAATTTCAACAAAATTTGTTATATCATACCCAATCATGACCGATCGAGGCAAGGAATAACATAGTAAACATATTCTCATGTTCACTCATGTCATTCTTTTTTAACTGTGCAGTTGCCCCTGTATTCTTTGCACCCTACTTGAGTTTTTTGTTGTTTGTTTGATCACAATTGGTTCTTTTTCTGATACTTTCTCATCATAGAGGGATTGCACATCGACTTTATGAGTTAATTTGGGAGATTTTCTTGGCGTAGGCTTTGAAGTAACTTCAAAATCTAGTTTCTTCGGAGTTTATTGACGAGTTGGTTGAGAAAGTTTAATAGGAGTGTTCTTTGAATTCATTTTACTCTTCCCATATTTTGAGTTAACTCACCCGATGGGAAACTAGCCTATGAAATAATTAAAATATACATGCGTAAAATTAGTAATAATACATGCGTATACAAATAGAAATAAATGAAAATAAAATAATAACATGTAATATTCCCTTTACTAAACTTTCTTTTTCCAAGAGCTTCAGGAGATTGTTGATCAATCTTAAATTAAACACCGGTGGAAGGTTTGGGCTTAGGATAGCTAAAACTACCAACTTCAATATTGCTATAGGCATTCAACCTTGCATTCATGTGTTCCAATTGAGCAGACATAAATTGAAAACTCTCTTGATACATCTTTTTTTCTCTTGCCAACTCTGCAGCATCAGGAACATGAAAGTACATGGATGGCGTGATGAATTGTCTTACTCCTTGCACCTTGCTTCCATTTTTTTCCTAAATAAACTATCAAATTCCTACATATTATTTGACCCATATGATTGGAATTTTCCTTGTTCAACTTAACTCTTCAACTCATTCTACAAAAAAAAATTATAAATCTATAAGTTGAATTAAGGAATTAAAGATCACCAATAACAGCTTATCAAAACCTCAAAATTCACGACACACGTAAACTTAATTATACCATAAAAGAATGAAATATATAAGAATTAAATATACAAGTGACTTATCATTGTCTTAGCCATTGGCATCACTTCAGAAGCATATTTGCTATCTCAGTCTACACACACACACACACACACACACACACATTCTTCTTTTAAGATTATTGTATTTTTTCATGTGAGATAACTTTTGCAACACGTAGCTGAAGTATCTAGTAAATTTTGTCTTGTCTCTTCTTTTCAAATTCAACAATGGCCTTGTATGTTTATAGAAAACAAGTCAAATGAACAATATGTGCAATATATGTCGATTAGCCATGGTACCTAATAATGATAAGCATGCACTGCCAGTTGTGGCCCATATTTCTATCTCTGTGTGTGTATATGTGTGTCTATATATATATATATATGGTATGGAGTAATATCTGCCTTGCTGGTATATGCATCTCAAGTATAAAAAACTTTCAAGAGATTGAAAGAATTAAAGAAACCAAAAAAAGAATGGAAATACCAAATCAATTGTACATTTCATATTCCTATACAGGAGA
The DNA here is from genome assembly GCA_018350135.1 of Citrus trifoliata. NCBI lineage: Eukaryota > Viridiplantae > Streptophyta > Magnoliopsida > Sapindales > Rutaceae > Citrus > Citrus trifoliata. The sequence goes on along the minus strand of VKKW01000205.1, from coordinate 268,138 downwards.
ATAATTATTTAATTAATTAATTAACACTACATTAGAGCAAGAATAAATCTTACACACACACACACACACACACATATTTATAAATATATATATGGGCTTTTTTTTTTCTTCCACACTCTAACATCATCACAGACAAAAGATTGTTTATATCAAAATCTCCTATTTTTAGTTTCCTAGGTGATTGTTGCATGTGAGTCTTTATGATCCTCATTTACAAATCTCAATAGTCAAAGCACATAAAAATGAAAAAAAAAAACAAAGATAGTCCAGCTTTTTTTTTCTTTTTAGGTGAGGTCAATACATTTTTTAAATAATGATAAAAACTGCAATGAAAAAAAATAAAAAATTAAACACAAGAAATAGATTATGGAAGACAATTAAAAGATAGGAGGGGCCATTACCGTGAAGAAGAGGAGATAAGCTATCAGTGACAGTATAAATTCCTAAGTCACGATAGTGGATTCGCAACTTAATTTGGTGCTCAGGAGATGACAGCAGCAAAAGGCTCCAGATCTTGGTGAAGGGAGATGTTAAGAGTGGCTAGTTGAAAGTGGTGACAGCAATGACGTGAAAGGTTTTTGGTGTGTAAGCAGTGTGGTGGATCTAGGGATTTTGTAAGTTCGGTTTTCTATATTTTAATTCACAATATTATGAATGGAGAGAAAGAAATGTGAGATGGTATTTGTGTCTTTTGTTTTTTAATTTTTAACATAATATTTGTGTCTTAGTGGTTTGCGAACCAAATATAAGCATTTTAAATTTTAGAAGTCATAGGTTCGACTTGGAAGATTTACATGTTCTAATAAAATTTTTTTTTAACCTCTAATGCGTTAGTGTTAATGATTTCTTATGTTCAATTTACTGATACACAAATATCATTAATTTATGATACTTATTTTTTAAATACGGAAAAGAGTAAAAATGTATGTAATTGCTGACACTTTTTACAAAGTGTCAGTGATTGTAGTGTCAGTAAATATTATTTTTGTAATAGCATTTTTAAAATTTTATTATATTGAGTGTTTAAAATAATACTAATAGAGTACTCAAAGCATATTTTAGAAATACAAATAACCCATCTAAATTTTATTCCAAATGATATGGCCATTATCTGGTACATGGATGGTGCGATGAACGAAATATCACATAACCATCATTTGAGATCCAAATTTTGCAATCAGAATGCAATTGGTTCATCTTGTGGCACTTAAACAGGGAAATTGTCAATTTCATCAATCCAAGGATTTTTGTCCAGGGCAGGATTGAGATTGATGGTCTTCAATGCACGCCATACAACAGTGCTGCACTTGAATCCTGATCCGAAACCAATTTGGCATATCCTGTCACCTTTCCGAATTCTTCTCTTTGCCTCGCAGTAAGCCAATTCATACCACACAGAACTGCTTGAAGTATTACCAAATCTATTAAGAGTCATTCTTGAAGGCTCCATATGCCATTCGTTAAGTTGAAGGTTCTTTTCAATCCCATCTAACACTCCTCTTCCTCCCGCATGAATACAAAAATGTTCAAATGCCAACTTGATATCTGGAATATACTGCTTGATCTTCATTTTAAAGATTTTTCTTGCTACTGAAGTTGCCAAAAACAACAGTTGCTCGGACATTGGAAGAACTAATGGTCCAAGTGCAGTAATGTGAGTCCTCAGGGCTTCTCCAGCAACAACCTTGAGGTTTTTAGAGATTTTGACTCCTATATGCTGAAATTCATCTTCTTTTTGCATGATACAATTATAGCTGTTGTCGTCGACCTGGTGGCTGCGCAAGGCTCGAACTAGTTGATATTTGGAGCTACTGCGATCAGATGATCGGTTGGAGAGGAGAATTGCAGCGCCACCCACACGAAATAAGCAGTTTGTAAGAAGCATTGATCGATCATTGCCTACATACCAGCTTAGAGTAATGTTCTCTGTGCTCACAACAAGAGCGTAGCAGTTTGGTTGCACCTGTGACGATGAAATTAAATTGATAAAGTCTCGGTACACGTAGCGGCTCGACCGCTAGACAACTTATGTGGTTGTCTAGGGCTCCGTTTTACATGAAAATCCCGTAAGATGATTATTTTATATATAAAAAAGAAAAATGAATTTAAAAATTATTATTATTTATTTAATTTATTATTATTTTGTAATTATATTTTCCTAAATAAACTATTAAATTCCTGTAAAGTTTATTTAATGTAGTACTTAATAGTTTTAATTCTTACAAAACCGATAAATTCCAGATTTTGAAATTTCATATTTTATCTTTTTATTATTCTCTTAATTAGTTGTGTTATTTATTGTTCTTATTTCTTTTTAATATATTCTTTTATTAATCTACTATTTTTAGTGTGTGTTTGTTTTATCTGTTTTGAAATAAAACTATATCGAAAATTAGTTTAATCTAGAAAAGAGGTAGTAAAAAAGATGTAATTTGAGTTTAAAAAAAAAGTAAAAATGTTGTAATTGAATTAAAATTTCATGGATTAACAATAGTAGAATAGAATTTTATTTAATAATTTTAAATTTTAGAGTGTTTAAAGAATTGATTTTCAATAAATAATAAATAACTAATATATATATTTTTTGCCCTAAATTTTAAGAACTAATTAAAATCATTTGTCTAAGTCCTCAAATATGATTGAGCGGGCCCTGGCTACACCACAACATGTAATACTTTTTGTTAGATTATAATCAGAAAAAATATATATATACATACATACATACATACATACATACATACATACACACACACACATTTAGTGTTTCTCCTCAAGTTCGAATCCTGTGAGAGATTAAAAATTACAATAATTATCCCAGCACTTATCTGTAACTGTCACATTGTTAATAACTGACTTTAATTTAGCAGTTACAAATAATGTACCACTTCAATTGGAACACAATTATTAGTTGACATTAGGTATTGCTAAGTCACATACAATATAACGTATGGTAAACCTAAATGTAATTACCCATGACTAATTTCATATGCTGCAATTCTCTTATATTGGGTGACTACAGACTACTTTTGAACTATTGTAAGTGACATGTAATATAATTTAGCAGCTGCGCCTAACATTATTTAAAGGAAATAGCTTAAGTAGCAAAAACCTGTAAGAGTTTTTGGGCGAGATCAATGGAAATAAGACCAGCACTGCAACCCATACCACCAAGATTATAGCTCAAGATGTTACTTCTAAGCTTATAGTGATTCACGATAAAGGCTGACCATGAAGGTGTTGGATTAAACAAGCTGCTATTCACCAAAAGAATCCCAATAGCTTTAGGCTTCACCCCAGTTTTTGCCAAGAGCTCATCTACGGCTCCAATTATCACACCCTCAGTCTCCTTCCTTGCCTCCTCCATATTACTATTTTCTGCCGGGTTTTCCATCAAGGATTTTGGACCATATGTCATATTCCCAATCCCCGATCTCTCCAAAATTTTCTTTTTGAAGGCTAAAGTTTCGTCTGAAAATTTCCCAGTTTTGCTTGCTATTTGTAAGAAACTTTCTCGAGTGCACATTCGAGATGGGTCAGGCTTATAAGATGAAAAGTTCACCAAGTAAACATTTTTCGGGCGGCTCATCAGGTAAATGGTTGTAAAGACAAGGGAAACCAAGCATAGTACTACTAGTAATAGTACTGTCACATTGTCGAATTTGAAACTAAGCTCGTTCCAAATCTGAAACAAATCATAAATTGTACTCAAAGTTGAAAAAAGATCATAAGTCAAAACAATGACAAAGAGTGGAATGAGCAAGAGATAAAAAGCGTTAGAGATTAAATAGTGGAAACCAAGTTTCCCTTTTACAGATGCGACGAAGTTGGGTAGTTGATCTTTTCGCAACTTTCCTTCACTTTCATTAGCCATTGATACCTTTTGACTGCAGCAAATTAAAAGTAAAAGAAAATGCATAGCGTTAACATATATATTTAGCTCGTCATTCTTAGGTGCAGGTATCAGCATATTTTAGAACTCCGTAAAATTTCAGTACGATCTTTTTACAACCGTTTTACAAAAACGCAACCTCCCACACCTAAGAATGATGGGATAGTAAAAGGAGACATTGGGTCGAGTTCGATAAAGAGAAGCAAAAGATTGTACCCTGAAGAGCGAGCTAGGTAGCCGAACAAATTGAGGGATAGAGAGAGCGAGCCCTTTCAAATTACAGGACAGGGAATATGAATTTATAGTCAGCCGGTTGCCAAATAATGGAGAAGGCGTTGGGCAAAAGTTTAACGCGTCGACAGATTTTACTAGTAGGATCAAATTCTGTCCTGGTGCATTTTCTTTTCCATATTAGTCGCATAAACAAAATTTGATTTCATTTGTTTTTTCCATCTTTTGTTTTCTATTATTAAAAACAAATTCTCAATCAACAGTATCAAGAGGCGTAGAATCTAACATCTAAGGGTTCGTTTTGTATTGTTTTCAATTGATAATTTTCGTAATAGTTTTAAAGAAGAAAAATAGTATATTTAATGTGATAATTCTCGTAACTTATTTAATAATAGGGAAAATATCAGCTATATACTTTTAAATGACACCAATATCAAAAGTGTTACAACACTTTTCGTTTATATCACTCGTATACCCTAAATTGACAAAACACTTCTGTCGTCCACCAATTCGCTAACTGCCGTTTGCGAGTGCTGACATCATAAGGGTAATCTAGTCTTTTTAAAAAACCGACATGTCATCCCATTTACCTAGTAAAAAACGACATGTCATATGATATATTTTGATAAAAATGACATATCATCCCATTTATCGGATAATTGTTAATAATTGCTGAAAAAAAAACTACTTTACAACCGAATCTACTCCTCCAAGCTCCAACTTGAATTTTTTACGGTATAATATGTATAATTGTAAATAATATGTTGTTAATAATTTTTTATGGTATAAGATGAATATTTTTTATAGATAATTGTTAATAATATGTACCATTAATAATTCATTTTTTTAATAAAAAATGTATTGTTAATAAAAAAATAAAAAAAAATTATGTATTGAAAATTTACATTAATTTTCAAGGCAAACTTATTTTTTTACCTCATTTTGAGTTTAAAGGGTAAAATAGTCATTTTCCTCAAATTCTTTTAAGTTCTTAACAGTAATAAATGAAAAGGTAGACACCAGAACTCTTTTATCAACTTAGGATATACGAGTGATATAAGCGAAAAGTGTTGTAGCACGTTTGATATTAGTGTCATTTAAGGGTATATGACTGATAATTTCCCTTAATAATATTATATAAAAATATAAACAAAAGCAAATATAGGACAGGAGAGGAAAGGAGAAGAGGGCAAAGAAATAAAAAGAAAATAAAATTATTCCAAATCTAACAAAATAATAAAATTAAGATCAACCCTCTTTTATTTTTTTCCCCCTCATTTTCTTTCTCCTCTCTCATTGCCATTGGTCTCCACTCCTCTCAATTCTTACATCCAACATAAGTTTAATATTAAATTAATTACTAGAGTGGTCATATGGTGGGTCCATTCCTATTTTAATTTAAATTTTTGACATAAAAATTTGACGCAAATTTTGAACCATCGATTTCAAGTAATCTAATGGAAGATATTGAAAGTCAAAATAGCATTTAATAATGGTTATTCATCCATCATTAGATTGCATGAAATTAATGAGCCAAAATATGTGTCAAAATCCAAATTCAAGAATTTAAGTTAAGATAACCCCACCCATACATATAATTCTTTTCTAATGAGGACATCCGAAGATGCCACTAAAGTACCAAAAAATAAAATAAAATAAAGGTTGCAATATATTAGAAACTGTACTTTTTGTTTGTTAGTAGCATCCTTGTTTCTTTAAAATGAGGACGTTCTCATCAGAAAATTCATACAACGTGAAACATCATTCATATTAGATGCCGTGTTAATAATGAGGTATGTAGCACGATTATTAATGGGGGAGTTGCATTAATGTGGTTGGCACTAGTTTAGTTGAAAATTTAAATTTTGCAACTTCATTTAGAATGGGAGAAAAAGGTGAAGTTGATACTTGATTGTCACAACTAATCTAAATTGAAAAAGATAAAGTTGGCTATCATTGAATTCAATCACTATGCTGTTGTTTGGTGGGATCAACTTGTTGAAACACCTTACTTTTCTGCCTTAGATGCAAAAACATTAGGTGTGAATACATTAATGCAAAAATAAAGACTTTCATGTTGGTGATTCTAATTTTAGTAATATATTTAATGCATGGGAGAAACTGACGATAGGCAAATTCTCGGGAAATTTACAAGAATAGCCTTAAACTTTTACAATTTTTTAATTTAACCCACCTAATTGTTTCTATCATAACTAGCCAAACACCTTATTTTTGGACTAAATTACCCTCACCACTTTCATCAAATTTACAAATGCATGCCACTCAATAAAATCCAACACAACTATAATGCTCTCAACCCTAAACAACTTAACAAACCTCCATCACTCTCAACAAACTTTATCACTCTCAATAAATCAACAAATTTCATCGAACAAACATTGTATAATTGAAGATATAATCATCAATTGCAGAGGTTCTTAAAGTTAGTTTATGCTCTTACACAATATAAACCTTTAATCTATTGATTTTATCAACTAAGTTCGAAATTAAAGTGATTTTTTTCGCAAATGTTGTTATTTTTCATTTATAAAATAATTTGATTTGTTAAAGTACTTAGATTGAGTTGAGAAATAAAGAAAAATAATTGAAAACACAGAAAAAATCGAGCAAAAATGAAGCTCAGAACAAGTGAGACAGACACTTGTCCCACTGCCTGTCTAACTGATAAGTGCATATTATTTTCATATATTTTGCTATTAATTTCTCCATCTCTTTCTTCTTTTAGTCTTAAAATATTTTACTTATTTTAGTTAATTTTTAATTTAGTAAATTATATTTTTATTGTGTTAATTTTTATCTTAGTTTTTTTATTTTATTATTTTAGGTATATTATGAGATTAAAGAAAAATTAAATCGAAGCATTTAAGAAGAAATCTGCTTGAAGGAATTAGAAAAGGAAAATAATTAGAGATTTTTGGAAACCAAGAAAACCGATGCCAACAAAATTAATTCATGCATATTCAGAAGAGTGTGACCATCACGTGGAGATTAAGGAGGGAATTGAATTTAATTCAATTTGGTGGCTTCATTTAATTGGAATCAAGAATCTTAAAGGGTAATTACATGTGCAAGCATTTAAAGTGGCGTTGGCTTGCTCAATGGGAAGCAAATTGAAAAAAAAAAAAAAACGAAATGGCCATATTTCATGCACGTGAATTGCCTAAACAATTGGTGGACAAAGCATTGGAAATAAAGAATTGAAATGGCATGTGCATGGCAATTAAAGGAAGTAAATATTTTGCATGGCTTTAAAAGGCAAGCACGTTATGGCATGAGCGGTTTTGGCTTTGGATTCAATTCTTTCCATGCAAGGATTTAAAAGCCACAATTGAAGCATTATAAAAGGATGCGGAAGCAACACAAGAGGGAGATTCGGCAGCCACACATACAAAACAATTTGCAGCCGCAAAGGAAAAGAAAAAAATCAGCAGCTGAAGGGAATTGCCTAACGACACACTAAGAAAAGATTGAGACTAACAGAACTTGTTATCCACAGTTGATAGTTTCAATATCAATTGATAATAGAATTGATATATTATTTGCATATTTGGTGGCGGCGAATGATCCTTTAACCAAAGATTTCATCATTATTATTTCTTTCTCCTTTAATTAGTATTTTTATTAAATTTTTATTTTCATAGTTTAATTTCTTTATTTCTTACTATTTAGTTAAAAATTCAAAAATTCAAAAACACCCCTTTTATTTATAATTGGCATTTTCTTTAGTTAGATTAATTTATATTAATTATTTTTATTATTATTTTATTTTAAGTCTTGCTTAGAGTTGATAATAAATATAACTAGCATAGTCTCTGTGGGATCGATCCTTACTCGTTTTGTACTAATTATTTATACTAATAATAAGGTTTTAAATTTGGTACACCCTAACGACACTACTAAATTTTTGGCGCCGTTACCAGGGATTAGCGTCTAGTTTGTTTATTATCACTTGTTTTATTTTATTATTTTTATTTTTATTTCTTTTCTCATTTTATTTATTTTATTTTATTTTAATTAGTTATTTTTTGTTATATATTTAGATTTTCATGAGCATAGAGGACATTCGGTTGAAACTCGCACAACTTAGAGCAACCTCATCATATTCAGAATTCAATTTTGCCATCCACATTCCACTCTCGAAGACAGAGCCAGGCAACCCAAAACCTGAACCAATGGCTCAAAACAACAATTGAACACTTAAAGAGTTGGCCGCTCTTAACTTGGACCAGCAACCCTTATGCATTGAGAATCCAAACCCTCAGGTAAACTTTGAACTCAAATATGGGATAATTCATCTTCTTCCTACTTTTGATGGTCTTGTAGAGATATGACCCAAATAAGCACTTGAAAGAGTTCTATGTGGTATTCTCCACAATGAAACCAGTCAGAGTTTCTGAAGAGCAAGTTAGGCTAATGGCCTTCCCATTCTCTTTGGCAGTTTTAGCCAAGGAATGGTTATATTATCTTCCCTCCAATACTGTCACTACATGGAATGAGATGCGTCAGCTATTTTTGGATAAATACTTCCCAGCATCAAAAGCTGGCAGCATTCGATAAGAAATTTGTGGAATTCGGCAATATAATGGAGAATCGCTCTACAACTATTGGGAACGATTTAAAACGCTATGCCCCAGCTGCCCCCACCATCAAATAAGTGATCAACTTCTTATTCAATACTTTTATGAGGGTTTACTGCCTATAGATAGGACTATGATTGATGCCGCTAGTGGAGGAGCACTTGTGGATAAGACACCAGAAACAACCCGAAATCTCATTGCTAACATGGCTACTAATTCCCAATAGTTCAACACTAGGATCGATATACTGCCGCCACATGAACGTGTCAATAAGGTAAGTACTACTTCCCTCTAACAACAAGTTTCAAATCTTACTTCTTTGGTGCAACAATTAGCCTTAGGGCAACAAGTGAAACCATGTGGCATATATTCCATGGTCGGGCATGCGACTAATATATTGCATGCTCTTCAAGATGGTTCACATGAGCATGCCAACACAGTTGAGGGGTTTCTAGGCTAACCAAGACAAAAGTATGATTCATACTCTAATTTTTACAATGAATGGTGGAAGGATCACCCTAATTTTAAGTATGGGAACTAACAACAAGGCATTTCTAATATGGCACTATCTCAACCATCGAGCTACCCCCAACACCGAGTGCAACAACCTTACCAAGTTCGACCACCTCCACCTCCTCAAAATCAAGGTACATCTTTGGAAGATCTTGTAAAAGTTCTCGCTACTAACTCTATGCTGTTCCAACAGACTGCCCATACACAACTCCAATATTTAAAGAATTAAATTGGCCAATTGGCCACATCTATGAGTAGGATAGAGGTTAGAACTTCAAGAAAGTTACCTTCTCAACCAAAAATTAATCCAAAGGAGAATGCTAGTGCTATGTCTCTTAGGAGAAAAAAACAGTTGGAACTATGTTTAGCTAAGCCATCAAAAGTGTCCACAAAATCATCGCACTCTATTCCTTTAACAAGGAGAGACGATTCCTACTCTGCATTGCCAATCAACCCATCTGGCCAGGTAAGTACCCCCTCACTTCGAATTAAGACCCTTTCCATTCCTCCACTATTTCCTAATAGGTTTAAACAATCCAAGAAAGAGGAGTAAGAAAATGAGATCCTTAAGACCTTTGGTAAAGTAGAGGTAAATATTCCTCTACTTGATGCTATTAAACAAGTGTCGCATTATGCAAAGTTTTTTAAGGAATTATGTAGCAACAAGTGAAAGTTGAGTGGTAACGAAAAAGGTAAGTATAAGAGAGAATATTTCTGCTGTACTTCAAAGAAAACTTCCTCCTAAGTGTAAGGATCTAGGTACTTTTACTATCCCCTGCACTATTGGCAATACCAAATTCAAAAGACGTATGCTAGATTTAGGGGCCTCAATTAATGTTATGCCATATTCGATTTATAATTCCTTGAATTTAGGTCCAATTAAAGAAACTGGTATAATTATTCAATTAGCTGAGAGATCTAATGCTTACCCCAAGGGGGTTGTGGAAGATGTTCTTGTGCAGGTTAATAAATTGGTTTTTCCAGTTGATTTTTATATCCTTAAAATGGAGAATGAGTCATCGCCCAATCCCACTCTTATTCTATTGGGGCGACCATTCTTTAAGATAGCTCGAACCAAGATTGTTATTTATAATGGAACCCTCACAATGGAATTCGATGGTGAAATGATCCGCTTCAATATCTTTGAAGGAATGAGGTATCCTAGTGATGTACATTCTGTCTTTGCCATAGATGACATTAATACTTTGGTGCAGGATTTCTTTGAGTTATCCGGTAATGACAATTTTGAAATTTTAATACGCAAAAATCTTACGAAAGATGATTCTAAGGAATAGACAAATTTGATAAAGTTGGATGATGAGATAGATGAAACTATGGCGATCTTAGATGGAGCAGTCCCATTACGCACCAATGGGTATAATGTTTCTTATCTTGAATTGCCTTTATTAAACGAGAAACCTTTACCTTCAGTTATGCAAACACCTACCTTAGAACTTAAGCCACTCCCAGAGCACCTGCAAAACATTTACTTAGGTGAGAATGAAACACTTCTAGTCATAATTGCTAAAAGCCTCAGTTCATTCAACAAGAAAAGTTAATTAGGGTGCTTCAGGATCACAAGGCGGCGATTGGCTGGACCATTGCCAACATTAAGGGAACTAGTCCTTCCATGTGTATGCATCACATTTTACTAGAGGAATGGTCTAAACCAACAAGAGATGCACAACATTGCCTTAATCCACCAATGATAGAAGTCGTAAAAAATAAGATATTAAAACTCCTTAATGTGGGGATTATCTATCCCATTTATGATAGTAAATGGATGAGTCTTGTGTAGGTAGTTCCAAAACAATCAGGCATTACAGTGGTCAAGAATGAAGAGAACGAGCTTGTGCCAACCAGAACTGGGTGGAGAGTTTGCATTGACTATCGTAAACTGAATGCAGCCACTCACAATGATCATTTTCCTTTGTCATTGATTGATCAAATACTTGAAAGGTTAAGTGGTCACTCTCATTATTGTTTTCTTGATGGTTACTCAGGTTATAATCAGATCGTTATCGTTCTAAAAGACCAAGAGAAAATGACATTCACATGCCCTTTTGGCACATTTGCTTACCGACGCATGTCATTTGGTCTTTATAATGCTCCTGTATATTTTTTTATTATATAGAAAACATCATTGAGGTATTTATGAATGATTTTACGATTTATGGTGATTTTTTCGATAGATGTTTAGATAACCTTACACTTGTTCTTAAATGATGCATTGACACTAACTTTGTACTTAATTAGGAAAAATGTCATTTTATGGTTAATCAAGGTATTGTACTATGCCATATTATTTCTGAAAGGGGAATTGAAGTTGATAAATCTAAGATAGATCTTATTCGCTTCGTACCACCTCCCACTAGTGCGAGGGAAGTTCGTTCTTTTCTTGGTAATGTAAGTTTCTATCGTAGATTTATCAAGGACTTCTCCAAGATAGCATTACCCATCTGCAACTTACTTAAAAAAGATGCAACTTTTGACTTCAATGATGAGTGCTAAAAAGCTTTTGAGAAGTTAAAAGAGGTTTTGACATCGGCCCCTGTGATTTAACCCTTGAACTGAGATTTACCATTTGAGATCATGTGCGATGCTAGTGACTATGCTATTGGAGTCATGTTGGGCCAGCGTGTGGGCAAACTTCCTCATGTCATCTCTTATGCCTCCTATACATTGAATGATGCACAACTCAACTACTCCACCACAGAGAAAGAACTTTTAATAGTTATCTTTACCTTAGAGAAATTTTGTTCTTATTTGATTGGATCTAAGATAATTGTTTACTCTGACCATGCAGCTATTAGGTACTTGCTCACTAAAAATGATGTCAAACCATGCCTTATTCGATGGATACTTCTGTTGCAAGAATTTGACTTAGAGATTCTAGATAAGAGAGGTTCTAAGAATTTGCTGGCAGATCACTTGAGTCGACTTACCTATAAAGAAGATGCACTTCCATTGCATGAGAACTTTCCAGATGAGTAGTTATTATAGGTAGGTATAGTTACTCCTTGGTATGCAGATATTGTCAATTACTTGGTTACCAGGACAATACCAGAAGAGATAACCCGTGCACAAAAGGGCAAGATCAAGAGTGATGCCAAGTACTATGTGTGGGATAGCCATACTTGTGGAAGCATTGTTCTGATCAAGTTATTAGAAGGTGCGTACCCGAAGCTGAATTTACTTATATTCTCACTTTTTGTCATACTCTGGCTTGTAAAAGACATTTTGGACCAAAGAGAATAGCCCTTAAGGTACTTGCGAGCGATTTTTATTGGCCATCACTATTTAAAGACGCATATTTGTTTTGCAAATCTTGTGATCGTTGTCAGAGAACAGGTAGTTTGGGACCTAGAAATCAAATGCTACAATTTCTCATTCTTATAGTTGAGATTTTTTATGTTTGGGGTATCGATTTCATGTGACCATTTCTTTATCGTTTGGTAATCTCTATATTGTTCTTGCGGTTAATTATGTTTTAAAATGGGTGGAAACAAAAGCCACATGAACTGATGATTCTAAGGTTGTGGCAGATTTTATAAAGAGTAACATCTTTGCAAGGTTTGGATCACCAAAAGTTATTATCAGCAATATAGGCACTCACTTTTGTAACAGGTCAGTAGAGGCCCTCTTTCAAAAGTACAACATCACTCACAAGGTGTCTACATCCTACCATCCACAAACTAGTGGGCAAGCTGAGGTGTCTCATAGGGAAGTGAAATCAATCCTTGAAAAGACAATTAATCTGAATAGAAAGGACTAGAGTTTACGTCTTGATGATGCACTTTGGGCATATAGGACCGCATACAAAACTCCTATTGGTATGTCACCCAACAGGTTGGTATGTGGTAAGCCTTGTCATCTTTCAGTGGAACTTGAACATAAAGCATGGTGGGCTGTGAAACAATGTCACATGGAACTGGACGCCGCTGGCCAACACAGAAAGCTCCAATTGCAAGAATTAGAGGAAATTTGAAATGATGCCTATGAGAGTTCACAAATCTATAAGGAAAAGACTAAGGCTTTTCATATAAGCAGATCTTGAGAAAGAATTTTGAAGTTGGACAAAAAGTTTTACTATTCCATTCTTGCCTTAAGTTGTTTCCAAGTAAGTTACGTTCTTGATGGGTTGGGCCTTTTGTTGTTATCAATGTTTTTCCTCATGGTGCAGTTGAGATCAGGAGCTTAAAGATAAGTAAAGAGTTCAAGGTTAATAGTCATAGGTTGAAGTCTTACTATGAAAACTTTCAAACACTCGATGTAGATAAGGCTCCACTTTTTGAACCTGCGTTCGTTAATGAGCGAAACTTGAGAATCATGCCAGGCTAAGGACAATAAACCAAGCGCTTATTGGGAGACAACCCAATGGCTGGAGAAAAGATTTTGAGAGCACGCCATAACAGATTTGATCTTTCTCCCTTTCATTCTTATTTACTTTATCCACTCTGTGTTGAATTTTGTTTGTTTCTGTTTGTGTGTCTCATCTCATTTCCCCATGTTTAATTCTTTCTTTTGTTAGCTTAGGCTTACATGGAGGATGGTGTAAGAATTAAGTGTGGGAGGGGGGTGGATTTCAGACTTGGTTTTTGTTGCTTTGTCTTTTTCTTTTTCCAAAAAAAAAAAAACATTGTTTTAAATATTAGCCAATGATAAGAATTTGATTGACAATGAATACGGTTCTTAAAAAGGGTTGAATATTACCTTAGTTTATACTTGATTTTTGTGTTGATTTCCTCTCAATTGAGATTCTTTAAACCATGAGCACTAATATCAATTTTTTCATAATTTTGACTTAGAATTTGAGGTTGATACAGCCTGAGTTGAGAATTTCAGATTGAGTAAATGACTGTTTGTCTTGATTCTTATCTCCATAATACAATGTAGTATACACATGCATCACAGTCAGAAATAACTACCTATAACCTTTAAGAGTGAAGTTATCCTTGAGTAATTTTGGCCTATGTACCACCAGTATGTAGAAGATAATCTACCATGAGAATAAGACTACCTTAAGGGGTAGAGTGAAAGCTCCTGACTATGGACATAAAAAAAATTAAAAGAAAATGCATACAATTGCTTGGAAAAAAAATTTTTGTTGGAGATCAAGATGATAAGATTAGTTTGACCTACTCTTTTCTTTGTTCAAGGCAAAGACTGTTGATATTGAAGATTTTGGGAATGGATTTTGATTGAATTGATTCACACACACACACACACAATGAGAATCAAAAGATAGATCGCATTGACTATTGAATTAAAGTTAGAACTTCGATAATATTTGAAATTTTCTTTGAGCTATATGACTTATGAAATCTTTGAGGCTAGTATTATTTTAAAGTCTTTTGTTCTTTTTTTGCTATTAAAAAAATTTTTTTGTGGGTATCATCGCTGAAGCCCTCACGAGACTATAACTCGTCCACTAGGGCCGCTTAGGGGTTTAAAGGCTTGTTGCATACACTAAATGCAATCGTGATTTCCTACGAAAGTGAACTAGTTTAGCTTTTCTTTTTATTTTATTTTTGTTCTAGGTTTGCGTGAGGACGAGAAAAGTGCAAGTGTGGGGGAATTTGATAAGTGCATATTTTTCATATATTTTGCTATTAATTTCTCCATCTCTTTCTTGTTTTGGTCTTAAATATTCTACTTATTTTAGTTAATTTTTAATTTCGTAAATTATATTTTTATTGTGTTAATTTTTATCTTAATTTATTTTATTTTGTTATTTTAGGTATGTTATGAAATTAAAGAGAAATTAAATCGGAACATTTAAGAAGAAATCTGCTTGAAGGAATTAGAAAAGGGAAATAATTAGAGATTTTTGGAAACCAAGAAAACCGATGCCAACAAAATTAATTCATGCATATTCAGAAGAGTATGACCATCACGTGGAGATTAAAGAGGGAATTGAATTTAATTCAATTTGGTGGCTGCATTTAATTGGAATCAAGAATCTGAAAGGGTAATTACATGTGCAAGCATTTAAAGTGGCGTTGGCTTGCTCAATGGTTAATATGGGAAGCAAATTGAAAAAAAAAAAAAAAAAGAAGGAAATGGCCATATTTCATGCAAGTGAATTGCCTAAACAATTGGTGGACAAAGCATTGGAAATAAAGAATTGAAATGGCATGTGCATGGCAATTAAAGGAAGCAAATATTTTGCATGGCTTTAAATGGCAAGCACGTTATGGCATGGGCGGTTTTGGCTTTGGATTTAATTCTTTCCATGCAAGGATTTAAAAGCCACAATTGAAGCATTATAAAAGGATCAGGCGGAAGCAACACAAGAGGGAGATTCGGCAGCCACACATACAAAATAATTTGCAGCCGCAAAGGAGAAGAAAAAAATTAGTATGATGGGAAATAACTGTCATAAAAGGAGGTGCACGATAGATAGTTCATCCGTCATTTATGTCATTGTCATTAATTTATAACAAAATATTTGTCCATCATGAATTTATAATGGTATTTCATGGTCATATATGTCCATCACATAATATTTTAATGTAAAAAAATAATTTAATTAAAATTTAAATTTATTTAAATTTCGCGCCTTTTTTTTTAATTTTTGGTGGGAAGTTCAATTATCATTTGTTAATATATATCTAAAATTTTGGCAGAAAATTTTTTATGACAGACTTTATTATGGCTATTTCCCGTCAAAGATTATATTTTCTTTAAAAAATTATATTATAATTATAATTTATTAATTAATTCATGTTTACAGATTTAATTAATTGATAAAATGAATATGGGAACAAAAATTAAAAACAAATAATATTAATTAAAATCCATTCAATCCAACAAATTCAAAAGAGATACATATAGATCTTTGACGCTATTAAAATGAGGGATATCCTAAAAGATAATAAAGATACACACTACATCACACTATAGGACAAAATACACAGTACTAGAGTTTTTTTTTTCTATTTTTAATTTATCGCTTACTTAAAAACTTAAGTAATTACTTATTAGATAATGTGTGTGTGTATTCAATTTTTTTTCTTTTTGCGATACAATACATCTTGATAGGTTGTAGGATTTTTCTTACACGAGATGAATAAATAAAATTAAATGAAGAATTTTGAAATTTAAAAACTAGTTGATGTATACATTATTAAGGGAACAATTTTAATAATTCAAAGAAAAATGAAGAATTTAAAAAATTTAAAATGTGTTTAAAATAATAAAAAGAAAATTGTATTTAAATATGATTGAGATACAATTAAGTAGAATAAAGGCCTTTTAAGCATTGACAATCAGCTGTTCAGCCAGGCTTGGTTCTCATGCACGCCTTTCTTAATTAAGAGCCTTCAGAAAATTCCAAACATGTCAAACTCATGGTTGTCAATAGAGGTGTTCAGAATCCAATCTGATCCGCTCAATCCGTCCGATCCGCTCAATCTGATCTGTATAAATCCGATCCGTGGGTTTAACACGGATTTCAGAATCCAACTGAAATAAATCCATGTCCTTTTCTCAATGATTGTTTTAGCATTACAACATATATAAATTGAAAGAATGCAATCTTCCCAGCTGCATTTATCATGATCTTAAGATTTTGATAACATTATAAATATGATACATTTCACTCTTTTTAGTTTTCATAAGCACAAATACTCAATTTAAACATAGATTTAAATCATAATAAATGAAATAACACAATTATGATTTTGAAATTTTAATTAATTAGCGGTGATTGAGTCCATCAATTTTTATATTAATTGACGACAAATAGTTGAATAGATCGGTGAAAATTATGATATGTTTAATCATTCTTTTCAATTATCACTAGCTACTAGAATGAATATTATCATTATGAGAAAGTTTTAGGTGGGTTTAACACTTCCATGTCTTTATACCATTATCTAATAACACCATAAATGAATAACTTATTTAGAAAAAAATAATTTATAACTAAATTGAAAAGAGTAATTGTCCATCGAAAATAAATGTAGTACAATTGCCACATATCTCATACTCTATCTTAACAAACTACAAGAATTTAAATAATCTATGACATATGACAACGATGTAACATGTCACATGAGTTTATATATGTAAAATTTATAAAACGAATCTAGATCCTCTCTTCTTAATTTAAAAAAATCAAATAACACAAGGCATTAATACAATAATACGACAGAGATTCTTTTGTTTCATATTTTAAGCTAATTATTAGTCATTCAATTCACTATATTTTTCGTGAATAACTTTCCTTCACATTTTTTAACTTATCATAATAAACCATAATAGTTGACCATAATACAATCTTATCTTTCTTTGCTAATATTATTTATAAGGATGAATATAAAAAGGAATATTCTTAAGATTTTTATTTCTAATGCAAGAGTATAAGAACAAACATATTTTTCAAATTTAAATATTATAATCCATTCAAATTTTGGTTACATTCAGACTTATTTAGAAAGAACAAAAGGATTGATGTACTCCAAACGTTTAGAAAAATAGACATAAAACTCCTTAATATTTTAAAAAGACATTTAAGTTCAACTTTTAACAATTTAAATAATCAAAAGGTTATCATGGTATATTCCCTTACTAAAACTGGTGAACTTACTTAGAAAACCCTCTTTTAAAAATCACAAACCTAAAGCACTAAAATTCACACAATTAAAGTAAAAAACCCTAGCAAAAAATCGCAACCGTTGTTCGTGCCTAAACCCTTAAGAGAATTCCACTAGTAGACCCGGTCACACGTAGACCCTGTTGCAATCTCTATGAAAATAAAAATAGGGTACAAATTTTCTTTTCTTTACATAACAAGAGCTGGGGTATGAAACAGCTAGCACCATGGGTTTGGTGATAATCTCACTAACAAGAAAGAGAGTTATAATGAGTTAGCTCTATAGTTTTATACGTATCTCGATATTCTCTCTCTATAAGCAATTAGATTTTTCTTTAATGTTTTAACACCATCACCCAACAGTAATTATCATGCCTTCCTCCTCCTTCCCTCTGACTTACCACCACTATTATCGTTATGCCCTCACCACCACCACCACCACTGAATATTTTTCATCCTTTTTTGGTATTTATTGGATGGTATATTTATTGCTATAAGTGTCAATATGCAAGTGTACACAACAAATAATATAATAATGAGTATTATCGTCTCCACGAGAATTGATATTCTAGGATTTGCTATAGCAATCTTAACAGTGTAATTTCAGGCAAAATTAAAATAAAATAATTAATGAAACTAATGAACTAATGAACTAACTAAATTAATAATGCAATAGACTAAATGCAATAAGGGAAATTCTCAAATCAAGACCTATGATGTACTCAATGAGAAAGGAGTAGTTTTTCCAATTAAAATTGTTGCTACAACATCTACTGCAGTACTAGGCTGAATCCCTTATGTATGGCCCTATTTAAATCAAGATTAACTCAATTTTGGAAAACCAATCTAAAACAATGTATTGTTTTAATCTGTTCCACTAAGTAAGACATTTTTTAAGCTCCTTCTTAGTTAGTATCCACTAAATGGGTGGTAAGTCGAAATAGGAAATTGTAATAAGTAAAATCAAGACAAAATGTTGCAACAAATCCAGAGCAACACACACGTACCAATCAAATAGCCATTAAGCTTATTTAACACTGAACCACAATAAAGTTTAGTTCATAATATGCGATAAAACAAGAATAAAAATAATTTTAGTCATCAAATACATTCTCATGAATAAAAGAAAACAAGAAAATAAAGATGAGGAATTGAGTTCTGCTTGCTCTTGCGATTATTCCTTTTTTTTTTCTCCTTGAATCCTTTGCTATAGTCCTCAAATCTCTCTTTTTCTTTGTTATTTTTCTATAGCGACGACTCTTCCTTCCCTTTTTTTTCCTTGTGCGCTCTTTTTATATCTTGGAATTAGGGCAACCAAAAGCATGTGGCCACGTGTCTTCCATTTTTAGAAACTCGAATCACAATCTTTTTGTGCATGTCCCTGCTTTGTCAATTAACAAGCACGAAATCTAGTATGTAGTTGCTATAGGATTGCTGCAGCAATGGCTACAACATCTTCTCTGTTCCAAACTTGTTTTATTTCCTTTGCAACCAATTTCTTTTGTCATTTCTGCAAGTCTATAGCTGTAGCATTTCATCCATAAAACATAAGCTTTTTAGTCTCTTACAATCATGCACATAATCTGAGGACAAAATGATCTAAAACACAGTCAATTTATTAAAATTAAACTTAAACAACTGCTCATGCAAAATGTAACTAAAAATGCAATAAAAATACATCATTTACTCTCTAAGTAATAAAAATACATCATTTATCGCACCCCCAAACTTAAATCATTACTTGTCCTCAAGTAATGACAACAATACTAACATTTCACTCACACAATCATGCAACAAACAACTTATCTATGTCATCTAGCTTGCTAGGATTCATCAACCTTCATACCTCATTCTTAAACATGCAAAATTATCATAAACAGTTCTAATTTTAGACTTAGGTCTTATTTTATCCAAAGTGTGTGTGTGGCACTTTGATCAAGTTCCAAAGTTGCTGCAGCATCAAATATAACGTAAAGATAAAACACAGATACTTATATATATGGGAGGAATAGGGGTAAAAAATAGCTTCAAACTGTGCTAAAGCAATTTTTTTCTTTTTTTTAAGTCTATGTATACTCTTCAGTGTAACATTGATTTTTTATGTGAATGTCTATCACTTGTAATGATGACACCTAATTACTTACCAATGTACATATCAGAGTTGCTGCAGCACATGCATCTAAGATGTTATAACATAGTCTTATCGATAAACACCTTTGACTCAAGGCTGAACATGGGGCTCATGAATAGCTACTCCATATCCTAGACAAAGGACTTATCTTATCTCTTTTTTGTTTTATTAGTTGATACAGCAATGGGGTATATACTCAGCCCTAGTTACTCAACAACTAAGTTATTGGAGAATAATTTTATTTCATATCTAGTACAGTTTGTGATAATTATAAAAAAAATTCAAGTTCCCCCAAACTTGAGATATTTTTACCCTTGTTGCTCTACTTGATTTTGCTACAACATACTCACAAAACTCAACTAAAGTCTAAGATTTAAGACAAAATTTCAACCTTTATCTATAAATTATCTCTACTTAGTAGTCATTCATCCCTCATTTCAACACTCAATTCATCCTCATTGGGTTTTCTAATCTACATACAACTACTAGACAAATAAAACTGCACACACAATACAAACACAAACATTCATAGACACATTAAACCATAGCACAACCCCCCCAAACTTAAGAAATGTTGTGTCCTTACATACACTTAAAATATATTAAAGAAAAACACGCACAACTTAAAATAAAGAAACGCAAAATAAACAAGATAAACAAAATAAAAGAAAAGAAAAATTTTCAGAAATAGCAAAATTAAATTAGGTTGGCAGGGGATACTCATATGTTGTTGGAAGCTATGCTACAACACATGTTGTAAGGGTTTACTTATTTTTTTATCCACTTCTCAAAGACTTCTTTGGTGAACCCAGTGGTGCAGCAATGATTGTTTCTTCTTCTGACTTTTAGTTGGATTGGTTGGAGGGGTTATAGTAGCTTTGATGACTTTGGGTAGCGTTGGCTTTGTTTTCTTAGGTTCTAGTTCTCCTAGTGCTCGCATTGTTGCAACACCTCCAGAAAGTTGTGCCCTTTTTCTTTTGCTAGATGCCCTTGGAGTTAGTACAGGAGACTTGGTGGGAGTTTTCTTTGCAGTGGCTAGTGAAAGAGTTTTTGCTGTTGGTTGCTCAACAGTGATGCTCGCAATGATTTTCAGCGAACTCCTCTTTGCTTCTTCTGCCCTTGTAACCTTGCTGATGGCCTCTTTTAAAGCTGCATCAATGTCCTCTTCCTCATCTGTCTCAGACTCCTCATCAATCAAAATATTTTCTTTATCCTTACTCTTGGGAGTCATAATTGGTGTTTCCTCTCCCTTTTCCTTTTCTTCTTCTTCCTTTTCACTTTCTACTTCCTCTTCATCTTCAGCATCTTCAGCTTCCCCTTGTTCTTGTTGTTGCTCTTCTACTAACTCTCCTTCAATCTCCACTTATTCACTTGCTTTTACTGGAGCAGTCTTCTCAGATTTTTGAAAATTAAATTGCTACAGCAGTGACTAAGGAAAATCTGCATGTTTTGCCCTTCATATATCTAGCAAGTTGATGCTTCTGTGCTTCAAGATGCACTAAGTCCAAAACCTCTAATTTTCTTCGTTTTTGTACTTGGACACATGCATTTATGCTTTCATTAAACTCCTCCAGCATCTTCTCAATCCCTGTGACTTGCTTTACTTTAACTGCAGTAGGATGTTCTGGGTTACCACATCAGTAGATTCCACAAAAATCCTTTCGACTGTTATAGTTGTGATAACCTCTTCATTATTCATTCTCTCATCACTTGCCTCAAATTTTGCTTGTGATCAGTGAAGGAAATAGCAGGGCAGTATACTTTTGCTTCTTCGTTGTACACTTTTTAATTTCTTTTTCAATGATCTTTCCAACATTATGGCTAAACCCTTGACTATAGTATAAAGGAGTATGAGTCTATCTTAGGACACAGTGGTTGTGTGGGTAGTCGGCATTAGTTTAGATTTCAAGAATTTCATCCAAACCTTAGCAATAGGCTTCAAGTCTATCATATAAACCACTCTACCCTCCTTATTCATTCATTCATTGCCTATTACATTCAAGGTTTCAAAAACCTTACCCCATTTCTTTACAGTCATGTTCTCAGCAAATTTGGTGTACTCACAATCAACAACAGCCGGCAAGTCATAAAAAGCATTAATAACTTGAGAATCTAATGGTACTTGTACTTGCCTCACAAAGATGTTACGCTGGTCTTGTTGTAACAAGTTTGAATAGTACTCCTTAACAATTGGGATGATAGGGTCTTAAGGGTGAGCACAAAACTTGATCCATCCTCTTCTTGCTATAACATAATAGCTATTGTTCATCATCCCCATTGGCTGTTTTGGAAACTGAAAACCCTTTTCTTCCAGAATTTTCCGAGGCTCAATAACATCTTCAAATTTTTCCTTGGTTTTAAAATTATAGAAATGCTTAGGGTCCTTTAATCTGCCAGCACCTGTTTAATTTTTCCTCGGCTTTAAAATATGTTTCACTTTGAGTAGAGTTTTATTGCACTGAAAAGATAAGAACATGAAAAATAAAGGTAAAGATGTTAAGAGTTACAGATAGGGTGAGAAAGAGTAATGGTAAATTTAAAATATTAAAAGTGAAAGTAAATTCCTAAGTTTTAGCAAAAGGAAGTGGAAAGAGAAAGGTAATTAAAATGATAAACATGGAAATGTTTTTTGAATTTTCAAAACAAGTTTTAAATGGAAAGGAAGATATATATGTCACCGCAAATTGGGAGTTAGAAAATCGTCCTTATAAAAAATTCTTATCTATTGACATAAGTGTGTCAACCCTCCAATGGTAAAAATCCAAGCCTAACAGTGCAGCGGTAAAATTGTTACTATAACAACCAATCTGTTGCTGCAGCAATAACAGTAAATGCCTCTATTAGTTGATAACTGTCTACTAACTACCATCTATTGACTAAGATGTATAAATTTTCAAAAGATGGTGGAAATGGTCTCATAAAGTATGATCTCCATAATAAAAAAGTTCAACCTCTAAAATGTTGGTTTGTGGCATTTCATGCTTTTGAAAGATGTTTCCTATTCTTCGGTACCTATCACAATATTAACAAATATATAAGCATATTTAAAAATAGAACGCCAGTAATAACCTAATTGAAGAACTTTGTCTGCTATTATGTGTCCTCCAAAATGTCCACCTTACGTCGTAGCATGACAAGACTGCAGAATATTTGAAAATTCTCTATTAGGAACACATCTTCTAATCACATGGTCTGAACACATCTTATACAAGTAAAGGTCTTCCCACTGATAGCTTCTGACATCATGGATAAATCTCTTCTTTTGCTACTAGCTCAAACCAGGGGATAATAATCTAATCACCAAATAATTAGCAAAATTTGCACACCATAGAAATCTAGATTACTGTAGCATCTGTGCATGCTGTATCATTAGCAACTGCTCATCAAGAAATTTTTTTGTTATATCTTGTTTAGTTAGAGTGCTTGCATATGCTTTTAGCCTTGAGAGATGATCTGCAACTTGATTCTTAATGCCTTTTATATCATTAATCTCTAGGTCATGCTCTTATAGTAATAGAATCCACCTAATCAACCTTGGTTTGGCATCTTTCTTTGAAATAAAATATTTTATAGTTGAGTGATTTTTATAAAAAGTCACTTTGGTACCAACCAAATAAGCTTTGAATTTATTAAATACAAAAACAATTGTCAACAACTATTTTTCATTAGTAGTGTAGTCGAGTTGTGCATCAGCTAAGGTCTTGCTAGCATAATAAATATAGTAAAAAATCTTTCCCTTCCTCTACTTTAGCACTGCTCCAACAAAGTGGTTGCTAGCATTACACATCAACTCAAAAGGTATACTTCAATCAAGTGCTACAACAACTGGTGCTGTAACAAGAGCAATCTTCAACTCAATAAAAGCCTTTAAACAATTCTCATTAACATTGAAGGGTCTGTCATGCTCTAGTAACATGCATCAAGGTTTGGCTATTTTAGAAAAATCCTTAATAAATTTCTATAGAACCCAGTATGTCTTAAGAAACTTCTTATGCCCTTTACTGAAGTAGGTGTTGGAAGTTTATCGATCACCTCTATTTTTGTCTTATCCACCGCAATTCCTTTTTTAGACACTTTATGACCTAGGATTATCTCTTCTTACACCATGAAATGGTAATTTTTCCAATTTAACACTAAGTTTGTCTCTTCACATCTCTTAAATACATTTTATAAATTATGCAAACAGTCATCATATGATTTCCCAAAAATTAAAAATCATCCATGAATACCTAAAGTGCTTGTTCAATCGTATCTTAAAAAAATGGACATCATACACCTTTGGAAAGTTGTTGGAGCATTACACAGGCCAAATGACATCCTTCTGAAGGCAAAGGCTCCATAGGGACAAGTGAATGTTGTTTTCTACTGATCCTCTGGTGCTACAACAATTTAGTTGTATCATGAGTATCTATCCAAGAAACAGTAATACTCTTTTCCAGCAAGATTATCCAACATCTTATCTATAAAAGGCAATGAAAAGTGATCCTCCCTAGTGGCTTGGTTTAACTTCCTATAATCTATGCAAACTCTCCATTCAGTTACTATTCTTGTGGGAATGAGATCATTTTTTTCATTTGTTACCACTATTACTCCACTTTGCTTTGGAACACATTGTACTAGACTTACCCATAAGCTGTCTGATATTGGATAAATGATTCCAACATCAAGCCACTTGATGATCTCTTTCTTCACAACTTGCTTAGATTTGATTTAATCTTCTCTGTTGCTCCATTGAGTTGCTGTAGGTATCTTCTAGTAAAATCTTGTGCATACATATGGAGTAGCTGATTCCTTTGATATCTATCATGGTCTATCTAATGGTCTTCTTGTATCTCCCAAATACATATATTAAGCTCTTTTCTTGTTCTGCATTCAAAGAAGATGAAATGATTATAGAAAGTGTGTCATGGTCACTACGATAAACATACTTCAAATGTGAAGGTAAAAGTTTTGATTCTAAAACAAGAGGTGATTCAATTGAGGGAACATAAAATTTTACTTCCCTATTTGGGAGATATAGAGATTCAAAGTGCTTGTTAGTTCTTACACGTTGCGTTTCTCTTAACCATGCTATGTCAGTTGTTTCAAGATCTTTATCTTCAAATTCTTCAAATGTTACAGCCTTGATTTCTTCATTACTGCAACAATTATTTAATCTCTCTGCTATAGTAAAATCCACAACACTGATAAAATTACAATCTTCAACATCATCAGGGCTCTTCATTACATCTAACATGTTGAATATAACTTGCTGATCATTAACTCGCATAGCCACTTCTCCTTTTTGCACATCAGTTAGAGTCTTTCTTGTGGCTAAAAATAGCCTTCTAAAATGATTGGTACTTATTTATCTATCTCAAAGTCCAGTACTATGAAATCCACTGGAAAAATAAATTTATCTCTCTTTACCAATACATCTTCAATCTTGTCTTCTGGATAGGCATGAGATCTGTCAGTAAGTTGTAAAGTAATTGTTGTTGGTCTAACTTCTCTAACTCTCAATTGCTTGAACATTAATAAAGGCATGAGATTGATGCTAGCCCCCAAATCACATAGTGCCTTACCACTGTATTTAGTTCCCACAGAACATGGGATTGTAAAGCTTCTTAGATCCTTGACTTTTAAGGGATCTTGTTATGAAGCATATGGCTATATTATTTTATTAGAGCAATTGTTTCAAACTCTCTAAGCCTTCTTTTCCTTGCCAAAATGTCCTTTAAGAACTTCACATAATTTGGCATTTTTTCTAGAGCTTCCACAAAAGAAATATTGATATGTAGTTGTTTCAACACTTCTAAGAATTTACTGAATTATGTGTCTTGTTTTTTCTTCTGGAATCTTTGTAGAAATAGTGGTGCGTGCCTAAACTGTTGTGTTGTAACAAGCTGCACAGGCTGCTTTTCTTTTACCATGGTTTGGACTTATGTGGTCGATGTTGCAACATCTTCACCAACAACTACTGGATCATCATTATTAGCAGGTGTTGTAGCTTGGCTGTTTGCACTAGTGTGATGGAAAGTGGGAGGTTCTAGCTCCTCTTTAACTTGAGTTTCTTCTTGGGTTGGAATGAGTTTAACTCTTCTTTTTGGTGCACCTACTAAAATATGAACATCCTTTCTAGATCTTAAATTAATGACTTTACAATGTTCTTTAACTTCTCTTCTTGGATCTTTTGTGTTGGTAGGTAAACTGCCCTGAGGTCTATTGCTTAATACTATAGCAAGCTGTCCAATCTAATTTTCTAGGTTTCTTAAGGATATAGTTTGACTTTGACTACGTCTTCATTTTTCATAATATACTCCTTAATCAAAACTTTAAGAGAACTGAGCTGATCATTGTTGGTGTTTTTTTACCTTTGATTTTAATGGTGAAATTCAGGTGGTTGAGCAGGCCACGTTTTTCCACTGGATGCTATAGCATATTGAATCTGATTGCTCAATGAGAAGTTTGGGTGTTGTCTCTATCTAGATTGTAAGTGTTTCGGTAAAGATTGTTCTGGTTTTGTCTGTTCAAGTTGCCCACATAGTTGACTGAAGCAAGATTTATAGGACAATTATAAAAAAGATGCCTTTCTCCACAATGAACACAAGATACCTCAGTAATATGTCTGATAGTTACTGGAACATTAGTCATAGCCTTCACTGTTTTGTTAGTGAGGTTATTTGAGCTGATAATGCTGTCAAGGCATCTATATTGTGGACTCTAGTTGTTTCTATTTCTATAGCTTATCTGGTCGATGGCCATTGGTAGTTATTATTGTCTTTCATTTCTAAAATTTCATAAACCTCATTGTATGACTTAGATAACAAGGCTTCATTTGCTGAAACATCCATCATCAATCTACTACTTGGGTTGAGACCACTATAGAAAGTTTCCAACTATATACAACAACGAATACCATGATGAGAATATCTCCTGAGTAACTCCTTGAATCTTTCCCATGCATCATACAAGCTTTCATCTTCAAGTTGATGGAAAAATGTGATCACATTTCTCAATTTTTCATTCTTGGTAGGTGGAAAGTATTTCATTAAAAATTTGCTAGCCAAGTCATTTCATGTAGTAATGGAGTCAAGTGGTAGAGAGTTCAATCATGCTCTCACCCAATCCCTTACAAACAATGGAAAAGTCTGAGTCTCAATACTTCCTGTGATGCTCCAACAATCTTGAAAGCATCATTTACTTCCATAAATAATTTAAAGTGAAGGTGAAGATCTTCTTATGGCAGTCCATTGAATTTTCCTACTGTTTGAAGCATTTAAAACATCACTAGTTTGAGCTCAAAATTATCAGCTTGCACTTCAGGTCTAACTATTCTAGGAATTATGGCTTGAGGGGTCAACACTGCATAATCTTTAATGGCTTGGTCTCTATTATATGTCTTGTAGATAATATTGTTGTTCCTTAGTTGCCTATGAACATTCTACCCATTTTGACCTTTTTGACATCCTTATGCATTCACTGGTTCTATTTCTCCACAAGGGTTCAAGTCCCCTATATCTTGTAAATCATCCATGTCTATAGCAGCTTTTAAATTCCTATGCTCTTTTCTCAATCTTCTTGCAGTTCTTTCAAATTTTGAATCAAACTGAAACTCAACAGGTTTGTATTTGCGCATGTAAGGGTTGCTAGAGTGCTTATGTTAAAAAAGTAAAAAAAGTAAATGAAAAATAAAAATTGGCACAACTAAAATTGATTTTACTTCAATCCCCAACAATGACGCCAAAAACTTGTTAGATGGTATATTTATTGCTATAAGCGTTAATGTACAAATGCACACAACAAGTAATATAATGGTGAGTATTCAGATAATCTCCACAGGGATTCAGGTAATAGGATTTGCTACAACCATCTTAACAGTGCAATTTTAGGCTAAATTTAAAAAAAGAATAATTAATGAAACTAATAAACTAACTAAATTAAAAATGCAATAGACTAAATACAATAAAGAAAATTCTCAAATCCAGATCTAAGATTTACTCAATGGGAAAGGAGTAGTTGAGTGACTAAACTCCCTTAATGGTAGTGATTGTTTTTCCAATTAAAATTCGGTTGCTACAGCATCTACTACAACACTAGGCAAAATCCCTCATGCATCCTCAGTTGTCGCCTATTAGATATCTTATATATAAATACAACCTAACAATGACCAATTGTTACGCTAAAATTAGATATAATATTATGCGTTCTAAGTTCCAATTGCCCTATAAAGTAAATCTTTATCTCTAGTTCTTCACTAAACTCAGCTATAAATATGAATGAAGTAATGACTATTGGGCTCTTTCTTTCATTGCTAACCCCAAGAAGTTTTTTAATATTGATACTTTCTGTTTTGTCAAGCCTCGAGTTTGTCGTCCTCTTTTGAGTGTAGGTTTAATTGGATGAATATGTCATAATGCTTAATTTTTAATTCTTCAGAAGAACCAACTGACTTTTCCTTTTTCCATTGATCTAGGGGAAAACGAACCTTCTACCAGTCAGAAAGTAAGACGTAAAGTAAGTGACTTGATGAGGAAAACAAAGCTGACACGCCGGAGTTGCCTACACAATATGGTGGTGCCTTACCATACCATAGGCGAACGCACAGTAGTGTTTAGAGTGATGCTTAAGGATTCCAATACACTACATCCAAGATTAGAACGAGTTTGCAGATGGACCACTACTGTCCCATTCTTGAGTGACATAGAGTACAGCCATCTTATCCACTGAACTAGCTAGAAGCTATCGCTTCGGGTCGAAGCACTAAAAGAAAAAGACCAAGAAACGCAACAACACAGGAACCACGGGACCCCCCTACTAGTAAAGGGAAAACGGAAGTGCGCTCCTGCGCATCAGCTGAAAAAGCCCTTTCCCCTTTCTCTAATAATAAGGTCAGCTTCATAGCTCTAACCTATATAAGTGGTTTTGATGTTCTTTTTTTTTAATGTTAGGTTACTGATAACTCTATGAAATGAGAGGTATCATGGCACTTTTAGACTTAAATCAATATTACTTAGAGATTAAATGATTTGTTTTTATTGCATTTTTAGTTACATGTTGCATGAGCATATATTTAAGTTTATTTTTAATAAATTGATGTTGTTTTAAATCATTTTGTGCTCTGATTGTGTGTGATTATAAGTGTCCAAAAAGTTCAAGTTTTATGGATGGAATGATGTTCCAACATACTTGCAAAGATGACAAAAGAACTTGGCTGCAGAGGAATTAAAACAAGTCTAGAACAATGAGGATGTTGTAGCCGTTATTGTAGCAATCCTGTGCTGCAGCAATCCTGTAGCAATGATAGACTGGATTTCTCACGCCGAAATAAAAGATTGAAATCCAAAGTTTCTAAAAATTAAAGATACGCGGCCATATGCTTTTGGTTGCGCTAATTCCATGTTATAAAAGGAGCACACATGAAAAGAAAAGGAGAGAGCCGTCACTTAAGGAAAAAGGACAGAGAAAAAAAAAAGAGAAATTTGAGTTTGCAACAGAGGATTCAAGGAGAAAACGGTGGAGACATCACAAAGACCAAGCAGAACTCGATTGTTCTTCTTTTATTGTTATTATTTATTTATGAAAATGTATTTGATGGCTAAAACTATTTTTATTACTATTCTATCGTAAATGATGAACTAAACTTTGATTGTGGTTGAGTGATAAACAATCTTAATGGATGTTTCACTGATATACGCATGTTGCTCTAGATTTGTTGTAGTATTTATTCTTAATTTTACCTATTGCAATTTCCTATTTCGATTGACCACTCATTTAGTGGATATTAGCTAAAAAAGAGCCTAAAAAATGTCTGACTCAGTGGAGCAAATTAAGGCAATACATGGTTTTATATTGGGTTTCCCAAGTTGAGTTAATCTCAATTTGAATAGAGTCATGTTTGATCTAAAATTAGTGAAAAACTAGACATAGAGATTCACCTTGTAAGGCAAATGGAACCAAGAACATTCAATGTTATATATAATGTTAGCATAACAACTGGTCATTATTAGGTTGCATTTAGATATAAAATATCCAACAGGCGATAACTAAGGATGAATGAGGGACTCTGTCAAGTGATGTAGTAGATGTTGTAGTAACAAAATCTTAATTAGAAAAATAGTCAATGCCATTAAGTGAGTTTAATCACTCAACTACTCTTTTTCCATTGAGTTTGCCTTTGTGTTTGATTTAAGAATTTTCTTTATTGCATTTTTAATTTAATTAATATATTAGTTTTGTTGATTATTTTGTTTTAATTTAAATTGAAAGTGCACTATTAAGATTGTTGTAGCAAATCCGAACACATCAATTTTTGTGGAGGCGATCTGAATACTCATCAGTATATTATTTGTTAAGTACATTTGCACATTGACACCTATAGCAATAAGCATACAACACATCAGTTTGTAAATATAGTATTGTTAGAGTGCAATTTATGCACTAGTTTTGCATTGTTTACTTCATTTAATATCGATGTTTTGCACTTAATAATAGTAATTTACTTGTGTTTTATTTTTGCAGGTGCAATTCTATTGATTGGTGCTAAAATTGAGCTACAAGATGATGTTTGAGGATGATTGTTTTCCTGGAGAAATTATAAGCTTCAGAAGAACTTTGTTGATAAGGCATGGGCGCATGTTGTCAACAAAGGACTTACAGTTTTTATTTTAACGTGTTTTGTCTTTTTGGTTATCTTTGTAATTTTGAATTTAATATTTAGATAATATTTTAGATATTAGTATTTTATTTTGAGAGGAACTCAAGAGGGGGAGGGAAGGAGGCAAGGAGAGAGAATCTATTGAAAAAAAAAACCCTAAATCTAAATTTTTCTTTTCTCTCTATGAAGAACTAAACCTATTATTCTGATTAAATGTTAATAAAGTTTTGATTCATCATTACTCTGAGATCTTTCTTATACTTTAATTGTTTTATTACTTTTTGGGTATTTGTTTATTCTCTAAATTATTGTCATGATTATGTTTGTTAATTAAATAATTGGCCACTATTTAATTATCAACTTAATCTATTGTCAATTAAAAGATTTGTCGTATGAAGATTTTAATGTTTGTGACAAATAGCATAGCAGTGCGTTATGTTATGAAAATAAACAATCTAATTTAAATGAACCATTGTATGCGTTTATTGATTAGAATTTAAGTCTCTCTGGTTTTTCAAGCTATCAATTGATTAAATCCTATGATCGTATCTAGAGTTGTCTATTGATTAGGGAAATAACTAATGGCGTACCTTGGTTATCGACTAGTTAAGGAGATATTGGTTATTAAGGGTCTCAGTAGTTATAACCGGTCTATTCATAAGTAGTAATGATTTATATTTGAATCAATGATCAGTAGTTGAATCAAATTGAGTTAATTCCTTCAACCAAAGCTTTTCCCAATTTGAATTACAATTTGAATTTGCATTCTTGCTATTTTAGTTTGATTTTTATTATTGTCAACAATCCCCCCATTTTGCATTATTTTAAGAGGATTTAAATAATTACCAATCTATGTGGACACAACCCTGCTCAATCACTATACACAATTTATTTAGAGTATGTATTTATTTTTGCTGGCTTCAACAACCATCAAGTATCCTCGTAGCAGGCTAGATAGGGTAACCTTTGGAAGCAACAAGTAGGGAAACCAAGAGAACACTTCGTTTTTTCTTATCTTCTTCTTGCTCTAGGAGTTGCACAAAAAAAGGGATTATTGACCCAATAATAAACCATTAACACCTTCCTTGTTGGGGATTCGTACATTGGGAAAACACTCGAGCAATGGGAAAACAACCGCTTTGGTTACAAAGCTCCAATAAGGTATCGAGAGGGCTATCACAGTCAGGTGCGAAGCAATTACCCCCTATTTGTAAAGTACCCCTCTTCCTATTTTCAGTATTAAAACATTTGATAAACACTAATTATAATAACTTGCAAGTTAAATTAATTTTATTTGACACTTATATGATAAAAGACATGTAATATCTATACTGTTTTTATCAAATTGATTGTTTAAAACAATATTTACCATACGTTATTAATATTTTTATTTCATAGTTATGGTTTTTTTTTGGGTAGTTGATGCAACTTATAAGGCACAACACCTCAATTTTTTATTCGAAAATATGTTTCAATTTTTAATAAGAATTTATATCCTAATTATTAGAAGATTTCTTAAGATATTTTCTTATTAGGAGGATTCTTATTTAAGAGATTAAAAAAAAATTCTTTTAGGACTTAATTTATTAGAAAATGAAAAGAATTTGTATAATAAAACAATCAATTTTTTTTGCAAGTTGACAATTTTCTAATGTAAGAGAAATAGAAGATCTATCAAGAAACTAAGTGATATTTAGGTTTTGGGTGTTAGGAAAATATTATAGCGATTGTAATAATTATTATATAATGAATTTTTCTCTTGTTCTTCTTGGTGAACATAGTTTTTCAACCATGATTTTACTTTATTATAGAAATTTTCCATATAAATTCTTGTATTGTGGATTGGTTTTATTCTTCATCTATATTTTATGTTAAATTTTTACTTGTAAGATCTTGAATAGATTAAAGGTCCCCCTCAATACCAGAGGGGGCCTAAAGTGATTAATTTATACCTATCATCGAAGGAAGCTAGCCCCACCACTATAATGCTACACGAAGCTTCACTGCGCTTTTCACAACTCAAGTGTTGTGTCCAATAACCCAAGAGTATTTGACAACTATACTACATTTAATTTGTTTGAAACAACTCTTTGATTGATGTAAATTAAATAAGGGTGGGCAAACTCAATCAACTGCAATGGACCTAATACAACCGAATCTAACTCAATTTAATTTTGACAGTTTGAGTGAATTGTTGTAAGCTAATTGGGTCAATTTTTTCAAAACCAATTACTAATTGGATTTGATTAGTTTAACTATGATGAACTCGTCTAATCCTACCCAACCCACGTAACTACTAGTACTAATAATAATAGTAAGGGAGATTGACACTTTCCCCCCTACAGAAATCAACATATACCATTTACCTCATTACTGTTTTTATAATATCTAAAAACCCCCCTGACAACATAAGTTTACATTTTTACCCTTATTTTTAACTACTTTTTTATTTACATTTATTATAAATTAAATAAATCACATGAATATAAACTAAATAAAAAATTAAGCATTAAAAACAAGAAATATATATTTTGATATGAGCAAAAAAATTAATAATAATTTTTTTTCTTGTACTAATTTAATTTGTGAAAATTTTCTTATAATAAACGTTTTGTAATATTTTAAAATTAAATGTAAAAAGATAGGCAAAATATTTTATTATTTATCTTATAATAAATTTTTATTTGTCATTTAAGTTTTCTTATAATAATTTTCTTATATATTTATGATAAGAAAATTTTCACAAATTAAATTAGTACAAGAAAAAAATATTATTAATTTTTTTGCTCATATCAAAACATATATTTCTTGTTTTTAATGCTTAATTTTTTATTTAGTTTATATTCATGTGATTTATTTAATTTATAATAAATGTAAATAAAAAAGTAGTTAAAAATAAGGGTAAAAATATAAACTTATGTTGTCATGGGGCTTTTTGGCCATTATAAAAACAGTAAGGAGGTAAATGGTATATGTTGATTTCTGTAGGGGGAAAAGTGGTAATCTCTCTAATAGTAATTATGATGATGATGATGATGTTAATAATAACTATAATTATAAATCAAATCTATTCAAACGATTAGGTTTTATAGTTTAGGAAATAAATATATTTAATAGAGGTACTTTTAAAATATAATATTTACTTCTCATTCAGATTTTTTTCATTTGAATAAAAAAAATTCATTTTTTCTATTCAAATGTGGATGTATGAAAATCAAACAAAGGTTGCAAAAAGCAAACAAATGAACTTAGAAAAAGAAGTCTGAAATTAAGAAAATTTCAAATTTCATGCATTTAACAAACAAGTTCTTAATTTGTATTTTAATTAATGTATTCTAATTGGATAAGGATTCAGTGCTGAATTGAGTTTTTAATGAGCACTGAATCAATAGGTATTAAATAAGATAAATAAAAAAATAAAAATTTTAAAACAATTATAATAATTGATTTAGTGCTCGGAAAAAATTCAGTTCAGCATTGAATCCCAATCGATTCTAATTAATGTGATAAACAAGATATCATTATTGAATTATTTCACATTATAATTAATTATTAAGTCTTATATTTTTAATTTCAATAATATATTTTTAAAATGACACATTAATTAAAATATAAATTAAATATTTCAATTAAGAAAACATACCGTGCTAATTTCTTTTTCAACGTACGAAAAATATTAAATAATAAAAGTCTGTGCCAAACCCACCTAAGACCTCAAAGAAATTAGTACCAAACCTTATCCCACCTGTCTCAAAGGTCTTTTTCAACTTCTTTTAAATGCTATTTCTTCACTCCAATTAAAAGGTCGTTCAATAGAAGTTCCAGTGAACCACTTAAATTGTATTAATAATACCACTTATGTCTTATTTTCTCTAATAACTGTTTAAAACGTTTGGTTTCTATTTTGACTTTCAACTTTTTCTCTACCCGGAATTATAAGGGCAGTACATTAAAATATTACAGCTAACATTTTACCGTCCCAAAAGCAGCAATACCATCATTTCCATTGTTCCAGTGTTCAACTGTGAATATTATTTCTTAATATTTTATTCTCAATATGATCAACTCGATATAAGTATTTTTAATAGATCCTTGTTTAAATTATACCTTTAAGAAAGAATTATAATTTTCTTGATTTCCTAAATGATTATACATTTGTATGATTATTTAGCTGCTTCCTAAGTGGCTGTTTTCCGACCAAATTTCGATGTAATAATTCTCAGCTATTTTTTAGCACTTCAATATTTTTAAAGTATTAATTGAATTTTTTAATTTTTAGAGAGCATACTAAAAATATCTGAAAGATATTTATTGGGAGATTTTTGTATCTAATTGAAAAAGCTTCATTTACTCATGCCCCATATTTAGAGATTCCTGTTTTTATATAAGGTTGGTGGAGATTTTCAAATTGAGTTTACTTAAAGCTTTTATTACTAGAACTCTTATTTTAAAAAAAATTAATTATTTAATTGTCAATGAGAGCTTTTATTAATAATTATAAAATTACTTAGTGAATAAATTTTTTAATGTTATGTTATAAAAAAATAAAATAAAATTATCAAATACGTAAATAATATTTTTAATATTTTAATATTTAAGAAAAAAATCTTTCAATCTCTATTTCTAAAAATCTAAAATTTAAACTTTTATTAATAGAAATAAAATATCTCTTTAATCTTGAAAGACTCTACTAAAAAAAAATCAATCAACAATATAAGTTTGAATAAGAACTCATCAGACTAAATAAACACTTAGTCTGTTAAACTTCGAAAGTGTACCTTCACCATATAATCTTAAGAAATATGCAAATATCCAGGAAATCTAATGTGCAATAACTCAAAAAAGCATTAAGAAAAAAAAGTGTACACCCCAAAAATCTGAAGAGAAATAACTCAAAATCTACTCCACAATTATCACGCCCTCACATCATCTGACGTCCCAGATTTGCTGCAAAGGATTTCTATGTTCAAATATATTTTGCCAACAATGTGCATCAAGCAACATGAAAAAGTTGAAGTGTAACCTTCTCCCTAGTTGTAGCTCTATCAGTAAACAAAAATAAACAGAATCTGCTTCGCTTAAAGATGAGATAATTGAACATTAAATTAAATTGCAGAGTTTCCCACGCTATACAGGTTAAGACTTGTACAAGAGGAAATCACGGCACTTTCCGCTCCCACTTTGCTTTGTTAATACATATATCCCAGCAAGACCAGAAAGCACAAAGAATCTTGAAACTGCAGGCCCACCCATTAGCAAACTTGTACTTGAAGCATAAAAAAGCTATAACGACAAACAATCTCAAGCAATCTGTCCCGTCATCATCAAATAAAGAGTCAAAAAAGTAATTCCCCTTCGGCCTCAGTATTATGTCATTCTTTAAGCAGCGACCTTGAATATGGTGCGATTTCACCTGACAAATCACTGTTAGAGGGGGCTACGGGAGGTCTACAAAGGGCCAGTTTGGGTAACAGTGTCACTCCAATGACAAACATCTACAGAACGTTCCATGAATTTGGAGGCATGTTCTGGCAGAATTCTGACCAAGCGTAACGACTACTTGAATAGCAAAATCTAGGTTTGCATTTGGCTTTCTGATATTGGAGATGGGGACTACTTGAATAGCAAAATCTAGGTTTGCATTTGGCTTTCTGATATTGGAGATGGGGACGTAGCTGCTAAAGCATGAAGAGAAGATTGTGTGGCCACTAATTTATCCCTCAGCGTCATATTGTAGTCATACAAACGTTGGAAATTCTTCTGGATATCAGACATCTCGATTTCAGAATCGTCCTTTAATACTGCATAGGAGGAACAACAGAGTTACAAAAACAAAGGAGCTACAAAGAATGTCTCAATTAAGTACCCAAATAAATATTTGGCAGTTATAAACTGGAGAAATTGAATTTTGCCATATCACATTTAAAGACCTGTGTTCATCAGTATCTGTCCCATACGTTCAACCTACTTTCATACAAACAAGGGATGTCTCTGCGTTACACTGCAAATTGCAATGTATTGGGGCTAATAGGTTGAATCTTGAAAATTATTGGATAATCAACAACATGAATCCCCAAAGGAAATGACATTTATAATTCTCAAGGGAAATGTCATTTTGGTCAACAAAAATTATTAGCATCCATAAATGAGATACAACTCCATTCCCAAAATTTTAGAGGAAATATTTCCCATTACAATTACTCATTCCATTAGTCACTTGGATTCAGGCTTGCATACAGGACAATGTTATAAAAATCAAAGAAAAGGACAGTGCATTATCTTTGCATTCCTAGCAGTCGTTTGTCATGCATTTTAAGAGCTTATTCCGAGGAAGTGATAAGCAAGAATTATAATGGAATTCCCAAGTTGCACACCAGAGTTAACTGGCACAACTTTTATAATAAATTCTAAAACAAATGCAAATGCAAACTATTCCAGTCTAACAACCCCACAGCACAAGTTTGTGAATCCATTTCTACTCTTGATGCTAAACATTAATGGGAACTGCAAAGGCATACTATGCTGGTAGTTAAAAGTTAAACAGCTTCTTATAATGTCAAACCATTAAAGGTTCTGGTAATAGATTCAAACCATCCATGGTCCCAAAAAGTCTACTCCATTGATTATGCCTACCCTCTGGCCAGTCAATTCGTGCAAGTATTCTGAATATCAAGCCAACATTTAGATCACCGGTCCAAGAAACCAATATTTCCTCTTAAACTTGTTCTCGCAATCTCTTAGATTGACTGCAAATGATGTAAATTAGACTCAATGTTGACAGTTCTGTGTTTAGACCTTTGAATCTTTTCTATATAGGTCATCTAACATGTTAGCACCTTCCCCTTTGTTACAACTTGTTCTCGCGATTTCTTAGATTGACTGCAAATGATAAAAATTAGACTCAATGTTGACAGTTCTGTGTTTAGACCTTTGAATCTTTTCTATATAGGTCGTATAACATGTTAGTACCTTCTCCTTTGTTACAACTGGCTTCACAAGAGAGGAAAGCAATCGTTTTAGGTTACAAATAGACAAAACACATTTCAAAAGGTTAAAAAGTATTTGGTCCTCTAACTTGCATGAAAAAAGATATTATCATTACCAATATACTCGTGTGTGCAATAATCCAAGAAAGTTATTCCTGCACCACATGCATAAACAGAAGAAGAAGAAGAAGAAACACTTTGATTGCACATATGCCAGCCACAGACACTAACAATAATAAAGGCAAGCAACCATTGGTTTCATCATTGATTAAAGAGCTAAGCTTGAGTAGATATCAGCAGCATCAACCCATGAGATAAACAAAATAACGTTGGCTGAGGTAAACACAAAGAAGCAGGCGAAAACATAGAAGATTATTTTACCAAGTGGAGGTGGTGGAGGAATGATATAATCATCATCGTGAGAAAATGCTTGAGGTTTGATGGCAACTCCAACATCTGGATGATGAAAATGCTTCTTCCCAGTGTTAGCAAAGCCTAGCATTTCAGGTTTTTTTTTCTGGACAAAAGCATAGAAGATGGGTAACTAAACACTCACCATTTGCAACAAACATATTTCCACGATCAAGAATTAAGGGGGGGGGGGGGGGGGGGGGAAGTAAAACAAAAAAATCCAACATCACCCCAATTTCAAAAAAAAATTAATAAATAAATAAATAAATTATCCAAGCTTGTCGGTGTACATTAATCCAGGTTGCCCAGGAAAAGAATATCCAATTATCAAACAGCCTTTGCGTTATCTATCAGCTATACATATTTTGGCAATTTAGTATAAACTATATTTAACAAAATAACAACATATAGGATTTTATTTCGACTCTAGATTATAAAGATCTCATAGTCTGAAACCAATTTTCAGGCTAATGATATAATTTGAACACATGGGCCAACATTTAGGTGGCGTTTGTTTTTTAACTTAATGACTTAAAGTGACTTAACTTAATTAATTAAGTTAATTAAAGGTGTTTGTTTTTATAATTTAATGAGACTTTTTAGATAATTTGACTTAATAAAATAAGCTAATTTTTTTGGCTTTTACATAATGGAGAAATCTGAATTAAGTCAATTACTTGCTAATGTCAAAAATATCCCTGTTTTATAATTTATTTTTCATGTCTATCCCAAAACTCACCCATAAAAATTTACCCCACATAAAAATATCCATATTTTTTCTTTCTTATATTATATACGATAAAATTTGAAATTTATGATATTTTATATATTAAAATTCCAAAATAATTATGTATTCACTTGAATATAGTTTTACTTATAAATGTTAAAATATTGTGGTATTTAATATATTATTTATTTGACATTCAAATTTAATAAGGATACAAATGTAAAAATACATATTTTCAGCTTTTTAAGTTGAAAAAAACAAACAACTTAATATTTATTTTCCAAGATTCAGACGAAAAAACAAACGTAATATTCAGATTCAGACATTCAGACCTATTCAGAATTCAAACTAATTCAGGTCTATTTAGATTTCAGACAAAAAAACAAACGCCACCTTAGTCAAGAATGGTTAAAATGCATCAGGCTTCAGAACATAGTACTGTATATTTGGCAAGTAAAAGAAAAATTTATTTATAAAATACAATAACTAAGCATACCAGCAGTAAGAAAATAGTTAAACAATCAAAACATGGAAAATTATCTACTTTGAATTAGATGTGTCTACTAATGGCAACCAAACTCAAATTACTTAAAAGCGGATTGAAGATAGGGGTAAATGTAAAAGGCTAAATCCTAAGAGCATGCTAAAATAAGTTAAATGGTATACAAGGAAAAGAGAAACCATCATACAGGTTCACCCCTTGCATTTGACAGTCTCCCTTCAGTGTTTGATGTAGTTCCAGCTACACCAGATTCCTCATCCAGAGTGTGAGTGGCCTCTCGAGTAGCTCTCTGCACATTGAAAGATCCACCGACTTTGGAAAGTAAAAGCAAGGAAGGAAAATCACAAACAAGAGACCCTCCAGATAGAGCTTATAAATTGACCACAATGTAGAGAGAATTTCCTAGAGTTTAACCTTCTCAGAAGATGAGGTGACTTTCTTGTTAAAACTGATAGAGTCCAGTCCGCTTCGTTGCCTTCCCTTCTGTGATGACACACTTTTACGAAGTGATCCATTATGATGCAATGATGGAACTCTGAGATTACAACAAGCTGATCCATCTTTCACATTATTGTAGTCATCATGCAATGTCTTGCAACCCCAAGTGTACGTTACATATTTCCTCAGCTAGTTATAAAAAACATGTGTTAGTCAATTCAACTGAAACAGGAGTAATATAGAAATCATAGCGGCATATAAGGATAATAGAATTAATACAAGTTAATTCCTCAGATAAGAGAGACAGTACTTTATCCCAGCGATCTTGAGCCTTTCGACGATTTTTTATTGCTCGCAAAATGCTATCTTCAGTGCGAAGTTTTTTGATTCTGTACTCGCACTGTAACCAAGAAAATTAGGAAAACCTGAACAATGTTGGATGAATTGTCCAATAAAATAATAGAGGCAGAAAGGGAAGAAACAATAGAAAAATCAGGGGGACAAGAAGAAATTTAGATGAGAAAGAGGAGATTTTTTACAAAATAGGGACAAAAATAAAGAAGAAATAAGGGAATATCACAAACTTTATTTCAATAATCATTGACAAATCAAAATCTGCCTCAAACGTGAAAAAAAAAAAAAAAATTGCAGTGGTTAGCCCCAACCAGAACTAAAAATCAAAATCAAAAGAAATCTACTTCCTAGTAAGTAAAATAAAACCTAATCAATTAAGAAAATATTTAAGGAAGGTTAAATAATGCTTAGACACCTAATAAAATGTTGAAATAAATAAAAATAAACTCAAATTTCTAAAAACCCAAACAAAGATATGTCACTCTTCTTCGGAGGCTGCATAAGTGATACACAAATTTTCGTGGCTTAGGCCAAAAAATCAAGGTCTAACCACTCAACAATTATCCCTCTTCTTCTCAGTCTTTAATGCTTTTGCCATTATCTGTAGTGAAATTATACGACCCGACAATTCCACACCTATTATGGCAACTAAAATACAGTTTTCAGTAAACAAGGACTATGTAGCGCACAAGCATGTTGCTTCACAATTCTTGTGGTAGTAAGCAAAGATGGAAGAGATATTATGAGGCTTATATCACAGAGATTCCGTCTAAAACTTTAACTTCAAGGTAAAATGTCTCATTCCTTGGGGCATATACAGACTTCTGCATGTTTTGATATGTCATAACTTATTTATCACACTTGAATTAACTTCAGTGTTTAAAAAAAAAATACTGATCATTTTTGTGTGCAGAAATCATGCTGTTCATAATATATCTTTAGGATGAAATCCTTGTATTGAGGAACTCAAGAAAGCAGATGCAAAAGGGAAGCAAATCATATACCGTAGTGCACACATGAATGTATTCATCCATTTTACAAAATTTTTATAATGAAAAGCAACTGAAGAAGACAGCTTCAGAGGGGAATCATACTTGCACCAACAAGTAGAAAAATATGCCAATACTAAAGCAATATAGGCCACCAAGATCTGCAACAAAGCTCACTGCATGGCGAAGAAAGAATCAACATTTTAACACCAGTGTTCAGCCTATCTTCAACAAAAATAAATTTATAAAAGAGCAGAAAGCTGCAACAGCAAAGATACAATACCAATATATCAAAGACAATGCAAAGATCTACTAGACATGGTTGTAGGTAAGAATGTAATAAGACTGACAGTACATCATGTAGGCACCCCTAAGATCTTGCAGTTTTGCAAAGTGGTCCCAGAACCCCAAAATCAAAATGAAAAACAAAAAGCGGACTTCAACAGCAAAACAGAAAGTACTGCCACACTACAATAATAATACAACTTAGCTTAATTATGAGTTGTGACATCACCAGAATAAAGTATCAAACATTTACGTATAATGCAGGACGACATCAAAAAACCAAGCAAAAGAGTACATCAATGGTCAAACTCAAGTCACAGCAGAGACCCATCAGGTCAACTAGTAGGTCATTGTCACATTGTGATTGCAGACAAGGGAATGATTCAGGAAGTTGTACAATATGACATCACTCTCCCAACCTTAAAGAAACCCTAAATTACATGGTCAAATCATCTCTCATATCTTCTTGCCCTTCTTACTCTCCCTGTCCTCAAAATCAAGGACATTACTCCCTCCCTCAGACACAGAAATGCATGCATAAACATAATCACCAGGATACAAATCAAATGTAAAATTTTTCAGTAACATCATGTCCAAGTTACAATTTTTAAGAAGTTATGGTT
Source organism: Citrus trifoliata (assembly GCA_018350135.1). Taxonomy (NCBI): domain Eukaryota; kingdom Viridiplantae; phylum Streptophyta; class Magnoliopsida; order Sapindales; family Rutaceae; genus Citrus; species Citrus trifoliata. The sequence continues at coordinate 226,226 of VKKW01000205.1, read as the reverse complement.
AAACAACATGCAGATTGTGTTTTGAACAGAATGCATATCTATGACTGAACTTATATTCACAAGTAGCAAAATATGACTTACCAGGACCAACTATACTTCGATTTTCAATCTCAACGACATAGGCTGAAAGATAGTTGATAAGCAATGTAGTGTTTATAAGTCCATCGTTAGAACTCTGAAGGGAGGCCTGCAGTGTATTAGTCTCACGAAAGAAGGATCCTGGGAGAAATTCATGAAATAGAGGCTGGAGGAGCCTCAGATCGTTTAGATTATGATATAACCGGGGAAATAAATTAAATTTCAAAATATTTGCATCCTTCCCCCTGAATGTAACTGGTCTATCATCAGACGTGCTAGCATTCTTCAGTGTGCCACTCACAAAACTCAAATGCTTCTTTCTAGCATTAGTTTTTGCAGTAACATTGAAACGAAAACCAACGGCGATTGCAGGATTGTTGGGAATATCAACAAACTGCCATGAAATATAGGTATAATCATTAATTCGATGGCAATTGCTACACTTAAAGCTTAGGGTTGGCCCCAAACTTGTATTGTGACATGCATAGTCGGCAAAATTTGAAAGAGGAGCAGTTCTAAAGTCAACAGAGCCAGGAGTTCCAGTAACTAAGGTTCCAAGACCACGTAAGTTCAAACATGTCATACTAGAAACAGTGGTTATATTAAATTCCAAATCATTGATGAATGAAGCTAAATCAGGTGCATTTGTTGCTCTCACATTGTGCACCTCAATCGTTCTCTTTGATATAATTTGGTAAAGCAACCTGAAATGCCATTTAAATTTACAATCATGTCAGCAACGATCCCTGTTTCATCTTGTTTGAAAAGAGAAGAATGATTACCCATAGATAAAGTATACTCACGCAGCAAAAAGACCAATGAACAGCATCCAACTAGCTATGGAAAAAGTCCCGCCAAGCTCTGTTTTTCTCTTCATAACCACCTTCTGATCATCCTATACATCAAAAAAAAAAAAAAAACCTCTCCATTGATCAATTATAGCTACGACATCCTAAATAAAATTCGGCTGAAACTTTTGTGCTGCTGCTTATATTTGAAGGTAGAGAGACTAGAGTACTTGGTAGACACTCACTTTTACTCAGGCAACTATTATTGAGGTATCAACTACTCGGTTAAAATTAAGAGGTAAGGATGACATCCCACAACAGCAGTATGTTTGAGGTTGAAGTGCAAAGCACAGTGGGTGTATATCAAACAATTTAACTGTAATAAACATATTCTTAAAGAGTGCATATTCTAGCACGACATTTAATAATGGATAGACAATCAGTAAACAATTAAAAGTGGGTTTATGTCAAAACACTCTAGCGGTTGAACTAACTCTCAGAATTCAGCAAAATCACAACTATGAACAGATCATATGAATAATTGTTATTAGTATTACCAGCCAATGCCTGGTAGCATAGCAAATATCAAGACGACTAATCCACCATCTGAGTCTAAACCAAATAGTTCTGCCATCACCAAGCTTCGTAAACCTCAAGAAGAAACAACAAATCAACCAACTCAAAAGCATGACAAGCGTGGCCTCCAAGAAGACAGCCTGCGATTGGCTGAACTTCTTGATGGAGTCATATGCAAATAAGGTTTCAGGAAAGGAGACGCCGTAATAGTCGATACCGGCGTCAGTGGAAATCAACGACCTCTCCCCGAACAAGACACAGCTTTTGCTTGTGCCGTTGTAAAGCTGCCCCGGTGGGCACGCGCAGAGGGACCCGTTGTATCTGATTCCGTTGCTTGGGCACCCCATTTGGATTCAGCAACAAAATCAAATCAAATCAAAATTTTGGCGGCGTTACAAATAAGGAGAACTCGTGGGATGGGTGCAGAGACTATTACTTTCTCGAGAAAAATCAGGGGTTCATTTTTTCGAGAAAGTCACAAAAATTTGTTGTGCAAGAAAGGAATGCTCTCACACCCGCACAGGACAGCATCTAGATTCTTGGGTCTCTTTAATCGGACGCTATATTTTGGCTTTATTTCCCTTGTTTTTTCGCATTTAAAACAAAATTCTTAACTCCTTCAATCAATAATCAATGCTGGGTGTCTAATAATTTTTCATAGTTTTTAAGACCGTAACAATGCCCATACATCATACATGATAAGATGATGTGATAAATTAATTTCAAATGGATAAATATTCATCTAGTATGTCTTTTTTAAGTTAATGTCATTCTAACTTTTATATTTCAAAATATTTCTACAGTTAAATATTTTATATTCTTATCTATAATTTTTGCTTTTACAATAATATTTTTTACAACAATATTCTTGCTAATTTTTCTAAAAATATTAAATAGTAAATTAATTAATAATTATTTTTTAATAAATTAACTAATAAATATCATTGTGTGAAAGAATGCATACTTTATAATTTATAAAGTAAAATTATTTAGTATTTTATTTTGAATTAGAACATTGCAATTATTTTTTATTATTTTAGTAAATATATTGAATTTATTTATTTATAAAGATATATTTTATTTTTTATAAGTATTTTCCTTATAAAATATAATCGTTAATGAGAAAAATAATTGAAAAAATATTTCTTATTCATGTAAATTGCAATCTTTACATTATATGCTACTCTGGCTAGGCTAGATAAAGAAGTTATAGGAAATTAAGTTTGTCCACCTGTTTATTTTGCCTTTTTTAAAAATATACAAACAGTTTTTTTTTTCAACGCACCACCTGAAATTTGTTTTTTGTTGCAATCGTCCACTTTCGTCTAATTTCCGTTAGTGAATTTAACGGAATGTTAACGAAATGACTTTTTTACCTCTCAAAATTACAATTTAACCCAAAATAAATAGAAATTGGAGATAAATTAGATGAATTTAATTTTTTTCAAAGGTGGATGCTAGAAATTGGAGGAAAATAGTGTTTGTTGCTTGCTAAATTTAGAAAATTTGTATTTATTTTTTTGAAAGAGAAAAAATAAATACAAATTTTCTAAATCTAGCAAGCAACAAACACTATTTTCCTCCAAAACAATAAATACAAATTTTCTAAAATTAGTAACAAACATTATTTTCCTCCAATTTCTAGCATCCACCTTTGAAAATAATTAAATCCATCCAATTTATCTCAAATTTCTATTTATTTTGGGTTAAATTGTAATTTTGAGGGGTAAAAATGTCATTCCGTTAAATTTGCTAACGGAAATTAGACGGAAGTGGACGAATGCACCAAAAAGCAAACTTCAGGTGGCGCATTGAAAATGCTTGCTAAATTTAGAAAATTTGTATTTATTTTTTTGAAAGAGAAAAAAATAAATAAAATTGTTCTAATCTAGCAAGCAACAAACACTATTTTCCCCAAAACAATAATACAATTTTCTAAATTAGTAACAAACATTATTTTCCTCCCAATTCTAGCATTCACCTTGAAATAATTAAATCCATCCAATTTATCTCAAATTTCTATTTATTTTGGGTTAAATTGTAATTTTGAGGGGTAAAAATGTCATTCCGTTAAATTTGCTAACGGAAATTAGACGGAAGTGGACGAATGCAACAAAAAGCAAACTTCAGGTGGCGCATTGAAAAAAAAAAAGTGTTTGTATATTTTTAAAAAAGGCCAAACAAACAGGTAAACGGTTGTAAATTTTCTTTAAGAAAATAAGCTATACAAAGAAAGAATAAATACAGGGACATAAGATTTGGCACAATCTTTGAATTTCAACACTATCCCTCAAGTTGGCTTGAAAATATCTATCATTCCCAACTTGAAATTCAAAATTGAAAGACTTATTTTGAAAATCCATTGATGAGAATATCAATCACTTATTTTTCATTAAGAGAACAAATACAAAATATCAACTAGAAATATTTATCATTTATGAAAGGTGTACTTTCTATTTAAAAAATTAAATAAAACACTTGCTTTTGAGTAGTAACATATTGAATGCATTTCAGACCTCTTTTTAAATTCTCTTTGATAAAGTGTCTATTAATCTCAATTTGTCCTATCATGTTGGATTGAATTATGAGCAATGCTAATGGAAAGCTATATTATCACAATACAATCCCATTGATTTAATTTTCCACACCTTTAACTCAATCAAAAACATTCTCAACCACATAAGCTCACAAATCCCTAATGCCATTGCTGTAAGCTCAGCTTTAGCACTTGATCTTGCAACTATTAATTGTTTCTTGCTTCCCCAAGTTCAATTCAATTCATAGGAAATATTTTAGAAAATACAAGTCTTTAACGTCAAACTCTCTAGTTAACAATCTCTGAAGTCTTTCAATTTTATCTCTGTAATTTTCATTCAAAATAATATTATCCACATACACAATAGGAATAGCGAGCTTATCTTCTTTAACATGGTATGATAACTATAGCTTTGTCGATATCCATAATTGAGAATAAATCTAACAAATCTGTTAAACGAGGCTCTAAGTTATTACTTGAGTTCGTAGAAAGACTTTTTCAATTGGTAAACTTTTCCTTTTTCAATTATATTCTCAAACCATATTAGTGGATCCATATACACCTCCTCTTCTAAATCTCCAAAAAGAAATGTGTTATTAAAATGTAACTATTGTGACGACCATTCTAAATTTGCAGCAAGTGACAATAGGACCCAAATAGAGTTTATGTTTTAAATTAGGGCAAATGTCTCTTGGTAGTCAATTCCATATGTCTATGTATATCTCTAAGCCACTAGCCCAGCCTTGATTTTCTTAATTAATCCATTGGCCCTATACTTTACCGAATACCAACTTACAACCCTCAACTTTCTTTCCAAGAGGCAAATCTGCAAGTGCTTAATTTTTATTTTTATACAGTGCTTCTGTTATTTATAATCACTTCTCTTCACTTTAGATTTGCAAGTGCATCTTGTACAATTCTAGGAGTGGTTGTAGATAATAAATTATTAGCAAAAACTTTAAACGATGGGGATAATCTATAGTAAGAGACAAACTTAGAAATAAGATGTTTTGTACAAGTTCTAACACCTTTTCTATGAGTGATAGACAAAGCTAAATCCAAATCAAATGATGGAAGATAATTTAACTATATTCGATTTAGAATTTTTAGCAGTTAAGAGATGTACAAACTGTTTTATTTCATCAACAATACACCTTTGCCGTTTGAGCATCCTTTTGATTTTATGTGATGTACTACAATAAAATAGGTAATAGATAATGGGAAATTACTATCATAGAAAAGGGTGCATGACATATAATTTATCCATTATATGTGTGACACGACCCACCTTGACCTATATATTGGATCTAAGGCAAATCAATGCGGTCTAATAACTAAAACTCATTGCACATACTTAATTATGAATATATATAATATGGCCTTATTATAAACACATAACAACCTCTGTGCCTCATCCGAAAATATATATTCAAAATTTAGATAGTTCATCTCTCATTATGCATACTTACACTTATATATATGTATAAACATAAGCAACATAAACGTGTTCAAAATACAAGTCATGCAGCAATGCATCTCATGGCTTAACCTCTAATGACTAGAACTGATCTGCATGAAATGCTACGAAATCCTGAGGGAAAATGGATAAATAGGAAAATAATGAGCTAGCGGCTCAACGAGCGGATATAATATACATATATAAAAATAAAGTAGTGTACTACAATATATACAAAATCATGTTTTCAATACGAATCAAGAAAACTGTAATATAATTGTTCAAACTTCATACATCTATTACCCACTAATTCAAGAGGAAAGATTTAAGTTTAATTACCTCACTTGTAGTTTGAGAAGCGACTTTGTGAGATAGGAAAAAATTACTAAAAACAGCAAGATACAAACATTATTAAAAAAATAGACCACTGCATAATCGACTTCTATCTTTGCATGATTTGAGATCCTTAAAGTACCATAATTGTAATGTCTCTAATTAGTCCACACTTACAAATGTTCCTGAAGTTCATAGGATTTGGAATCACCAAATTTCGTTTGGAAATGAGAGAGATAATGAAGAAACATGAATGCTAGTTCATGATCATTCATTCCACCAAATAAAGCCACCATTATCTTTTTAATAATGGCACCAAACATTATCATGAGTTAGACCCACCCACTAAGCCATTTTTTATTGTATGTGATCTTATCACTTCAATAATTTATTTAATCAAATTAATTTTGAATAAATAAATAGCCTAATTAATTTTGAATAAATAAATAACGGCATCCCTCGCTCATAACCTGGAACCCACTATCGATAGCCACACAACCCACACACACAACATCTCTCAAACAAACAAAACACAAACACACACGTAAAGTTAACGCCTTAATAGAGCAAGCTGCAGTCGGCCACCACGCGACAATTGTCAAGGCTCCGCAAGGATCGTGATCTGATTCCAATCGACTGCTAGAAAGTATCGAATCTGTTGTGCCACCTCCATGCCTCCATTCCTACACCATCACCCGATCCAATTCAAGATCATTAACCCGCCAAGCAGAAATCTAAATTTTGGCTACTGAGTTGAATTTTGGACGCTTTGAGTTTTACCTTTGATACTTGATGGGGATGGTATATATACACTATATATTATATGTGAAAGTGAAGTGTTAATTAGTATTTTCCTAATCGGACCCGTATCTAAACTGAATTTGATCTAATCTAATCCGAACGCAACTCAATTTTTTAACCTGATCTGATAATTTAGATTGGATTAGATCAGATTAGATTATAGGTTCGAGTTGAGTTCGGATGAATTTTTATTCAACCTAACCAATTTGAAACCTGATCGGGTTGATCTGAATCCGATCCTAACCCGATTTTGTCCAGCCCTACTAACACCTAGTGTCTATCACAATGTATAATAAACCATTAACACTCAAAATCATATGACTTATTATTATTTAGTCAAGTTTAGTAAATTTTTTCTTTCAACAAGTACCTATGTGTTTGACTTGATATCTCATGTCAATAATATGAAACTCACCATCCATTTTAGTATCACATACCATAAAGTAGTCATAACACATACTAATGTTTATAAGAATTTTTTAGTCCAATCATAAATCCACCACTAGGAATTATTTTAGAAGTATACTATAGAAGATACATGTTTCATACTCTCGACAAACTCGATAATGTGTTCCTTAACTTTTTTACTTTTTGGACTATATTCATTAAATTAATTTATGAATGTTGGTAATTTTTCCATAAATATCAAAATACTAATTAAATACAATAATTCCCTAAAAGCAAATACCATTTGATTGGCCTTCAAAGTATATCACTAACAGTCCCTTGTATATAGCTGGCCATTATCGTCTATTAACCATCACCATCTAAGGTCTATTTCTCTAGAAATTTTAAAATTTTTAAAAGGTACCATGTCAATTATAAAATAAATAAATGATGTCATCGCATCTATACATTTATTTTGAAAAACCAAATTCTTATTTGTCGAAGCTTTCCCCCACGTCAATAAATGTGAAATAGTCACTCCAAAGGGGTGAATTCTCTTTTTGGTTCTCATAAATCTTTCACTACAACCCATTCTTTACCTTGAACTATGACAAACTTTTCCGCACTCACTTATTACCCTCAAAAGCTTACCTTTCTCAACTCTTATCCTCTAGTAGCTTCTTTTACAACTACGTCTTTCTTTTTCTCTTTCATAATCCCATGGGTACAGTGGTGATCACTTAACTTTATTGATCTTTATCACTTACTGATAAAGGTGGGGCAATTGTCACACTGTTAGGGAGCTTACGCACTGTAAAAGAGAAAAGGTTAAAACTGAGTCTAGTAGCGAAAATATTATCCAATAAATTGGCAAATAAAGAAAGGGTAGAGGCACCAATTTAGCAATACTGCCAGCCAGGTATGAAAGGTTGTCAAATTTTTGTTATTGATGTGGTCGCCCACACCATCTTTATCGTGGCTCGCGCCATCTTTATCGTGGCCCGCGCCATCTTTATCGTGGATGTGAAGACTTTTTAACTAATACAAATGTAGAAGCCTCGATCCATGGATTTTAAATTTAAGCCATCGCTAAAAGCTAAGCCACCTGTGGAGAAGAATCAGAGTGAGAAATCAAAAAGTGATAAGGGTTTCTAAGCGAACAATTCCTCGAACATCAGGAGCCATAAATTCCATTCAACTCACCCTGACCAAATCCAAAGCAGCACTCTTCATGCTACTTCCCAACTCCAAAGCATTCCTTTGACAGTTTGCCCAATATTAATGAGAAGGCGGCGACCAACAATGATAACAACTCAGATATGGTCATTGAGATCCCTACTGAGACGGCACAATTCACAATTTTCCAAAGGAAAACATATGATATCAAAAGATACAGTAGGGCCAGGAACTGGAAAACAAAGAAATATCTCTGAGGCAAAAGGACCTGTTGCTTCTAATATTGTAACTTGTTTGAAATGTTGTTAATGTGTTTGGTAGATAAGAAAACGATAAAAAGAGAGAAAATAACAGAGAAGATACTTGTATCAATTAATTTATATTCAATCAAGGTTAATTAAAATGATTACAAGTGTTGGTTTATATAGTAACTTAAACGAATCTATCTAACTAATTAATGAAGCTACTGGAATCTGTTTTACAACTGAAATCAGTTTGTTACAAAGAAAGCCAACATGTATAACGAACATTGACACGTCAGCGCTTGAGCTGGAATCCCCTACTCTGTCGTTTATACAACTAATGGTGCTCTCATCATTTATACTCACATATGCTAACATCCCCCCTCAAGCTGAACTGTGTAGGAAATATGTTCAGCTTGCTTCTAAGATAATTGAATTGTCCATAGGTCAAAGCTTTTGTGAATATGTCTGCTGCCTGATCTTCACTAGGCACATAGTTAACTTCAATTTGATTTGCTTGTACGTTTTCTCGAATGAAGTGTATATCTAGCTCAATGTGTTTTGTTTTGGCATGATACACTGGATTCATAGCCAAAGATATTGCTCCCTGATTGTCACACCACATAATAGGTGTGTGATCAATTTTGATCTTCAGCTCAGCAAGTAACCCTTTTATCCACATAACTTCAGTTGTTGCTAGAGCTAAGGCTCTGTATTCTGACTCTGTGCTTGACCTAGAGACAACATGCTGCTTCTTTAAAGACCATGAAACAAGGTTAGGTCCAGGAAACACAGCATACCCAGCTACTGATTTTCGATTATCTCTGTCACAAGCCCAATCAGAGTCACTGAAACAATTTATTTGCATATGCTGACTTCCAGTTGAATGAAGTTGTAAACCATAGTGAATTGTTCCCTTCAAATATCTAAGTATCCTCTTACATGCTTGCCAATGTTCTTCTGTTAGAGCTGAGAGAAATTGACTCAATTTATTAACTGAAAAAGCTAATTCTGGCCTGGTTAAAGTCACATACTGCAAAGCCCCCACAACACTCCTGTACTGAGAAGCATTTGGAATGATAGCTCCTGAGTTTTTAACAAGTGAATGAAATGTGACCATGGGAGTTGGTACTGGACTGCAAGTGACCATTTCATGCTTGTTCAACAAATCAACTATATATTTGCTCTAAGATAATTGAAGGCCTGTCGTATTTCTAGTAACCTCTATGCCAAGAAAATAGCTAAGCTCTCCTAAATCTTTAAGAGCAAAAATAGCTTGCATATTAGAGATTACTTTCAACACACTATTTGGATTAGAGACTGTAATAATAATGTCATCTACATAAACTAAGACCAGTAGAATATCACCTCCATCCCATCTGTAAAATAATGAGGAATCTGACTTTGAATGATCAAAATGCCACTGAGATGTCATAGCTCTTCTGAACCTGTCAAACCATGCCCTTGGAGCTTGCTTGAGTCCATACAGAGCCTTTTTCAATTTGCACACATGATGAGGCTTTGCTGGATCCACAAAACCTTCTGGTTGAGCCATGTATACATCTTCAACAAGAATGTCATTGATAAAAGCATTATTAACATCAACTTGCCTTATTATCCAGTTGTTCATCACAACTAAACTCAATATCACTCTCACTGTTGAAGCCTTAACTACTGGGCTGAAAGTTTCACTATAATCAATCTCATATGTTTGATGAAATCCCTTTGCAACAAGTCTTGCCTTATATCTTGAGATTGATCCATCTGAATTGTATTTAATTCTGAAAATCCATTTGTTTCCTACTACTTTGACAGGAGCTGTAGGAATAACTAAATCCCAAGTTTGATTGGCCTGAAGAGCTTTAAACTCTTCCTGCATAGCATTAAACCATTTTGGATCTTGCAGTGCTTGAGTTACTGAGTTAGGTTCAGATGGTTGGGCTAAAAGTGCAATGATGTATGTTTTTGGTTTAAAAATCCAGCTTTGGTCCTAGTAATCATGATATGACCAGGTGGCTAAAAATTAGGTAACTGATGGGCAGGAACAAAGGTACTGGAATGTTTGAGTGTAATGAATTTGGTGAACTGTGATTTGATGAAGAAGAAGGTAAAGAATGCTGAGATACGAGTGAATTGGAATTACCAGAAACTTGTTGTGATAAATGTGGAGATAGAGCAGAAACCTCTGTTTTTAAGGGAGGTGCTAAGAGAACTTATATAGAAGGAGTGGATTCTGTATTGTTTGTACTTGAACAAGACATTGACACAGAAGAAAAATAAACACTAGGCTGGTATAGGAAAGAATTTTCATTAAACACTACATGATTGGATATATATACCCTTCTTGATGAGTGTAAACATTGATAGCCGTTATAGTTTAGATTGTATCCAATGAAGATGCATCTACCAGTCCTGAACTCTAGCTTATGTTTTTTATAGGGTCTAAGATAAGGGTAACAAGCACAGCCAAAAACTCTTAGAAATGAGTAATCTGGAGTTTGATGAAAGGGTTTGACATAAGGTGAGACATTGTTCAAAATTGAAGTTGGTAATCTGTTTATGAGAAATACAGCAGTGTGAAAAGCATTCCACCAAAAAGTGAGTGGCAAATTTGATTGAGCTAGTAAGGTGAGACCAATGTCAACAATGTGCCTATGTTTTCTCTCTATTTTACCATTTTGATGGTGAATGTGAGGATAAGGGTGTCTGAAATGTATATCAGAGGTTGTTAATAATGAAGAAAATGATCAGTGAAAACTTGTAATGAATCAAACTTGGCTTTTAACGGAAAAATACAAGTGAACCTACTGTAATCCTCTAATAATGACAAGTAATAGTTGTAGCCTTAGGTGGAAGTGGTGTGTGAAGGACCCCAAAGGTCAGCATATAATAACTGCAGAGGTGCTGTTATTTTGGTAATGAAAGAATCAAAATGTTTAAGATGATTCTTGCTAAACTGACATGCATCACAAAAGGTAGTTTTTGGAGTTTTATTAATTCTAGCAAACAAATTACAAGTCTTAATAACAGTTTGAAGTGTGTGTGAGGCTGGATGTCCAAGTCTCTTGTGAAGTATATCAACACCAACTGATGACACTGACATTGTTAAAGCTATTGGATTACATGACTTAAAAGGAAGGGGACTGGAATTAACTGAACTAGAGAGAGTAGCAAACATTGATACATGTTTATTTATTTGACTATGACACCAAGAAACTTGAGAATCTTCACTTGACAAATCTTGTATTTAATACAAGCCTCCAGTAGCTACTCCCTTAAGTAACAAAGTTCCTATTTTCCTAGCCTTAATGAAACAAAGAATTCCAACAAATTCAACAATAACGTTGTTGTCAGCTAAAAGTTGAGAAACACTTAATAAATTCTTGGTGATATTTGGAACATGTAAGACATTATTCAGAAGTAAAGGTTCAGTTGTCAGTGTGTCAAGTACTGCAGATCCAATATGTTTAATTTCTAATGCATTTCCATTTCCAACAAGAAGTGATTATGTGCCACAATAAGGCTGCATATTAAAGAGTTTACCTAAGTCAGCTGTGATGTGAGTAGAGGCTCCACTGTCTATGTACCAGGATGGATCTTCCACAGTTTTAGGAGAATGATCAGTATGAAAGCTTGTTGATGACTGAAACTGAGAAGCATTAGTTGTTCCATTGAAACAGTTAAAAGCTGCTGGATGATCAGAACCAGAGTTGTGAGAGTTATATGAGGAGGATTGAGAGTTTGCACCAGCAACATTAGAATTTGGATAAGTGACGTGACCTTGAAAGCCACTTTGAAAACCATAACCCCTTGGTGATCTAGCATATTGACCATTATTATTTCTTCGAAAGCCATTAAAAGGTCTTGAAGGAAAATTATTTGGAATGAAGCCTCTACCATAGTTTCCAAATGCAGGTCTGAAGTTACCTCTGCCGAAATTCCTCTGAGGTACAAATGCAGGATTAAATCTGTTTCTGTATTTTGTAGCAGCACGACCTGGAATGAAACAAATTTGGCACACTATATTTGACTCATGATTGGCATTATTTCCTCCTTGATTAACATTACTAAACCCTCCATTTCCTCTTGAAAAACCAAAATTACCAGATCCTCCTCTTGGAAGATTTTGATTCTTTTGTGCAATGTTAGCAGAGAGATTATGAATCACATCAGCACTGATCTTCTCTTTCTTTTGCTTAATCCTCATTTCATGACTCAATAACAAGGAGTACCATTCATCTAGACTCAGTGTATCACTTCTAGCAAGCAAAATAGTAACCAGTGACTCATAATCATGAGAGTCTAAACTAATTAGAATATATGAAATCATATCATTGTGTTCAACAGGCTTTCCAGCAATAGCTAAACTATCAGCAAGATGTTTCATCTTAGAAAAATAAGCATTTATTGACATAGACCCTTTCTTAGAGGTCTGTAACTGCATTTTTAGTGGCACAATTCTTGCATGAGTTTGAGAGATGAACATGCGTGTGAGAGTTTCCCAAAGTTCTTGAGAAGAAACATATTGAATTACTGAAGTAAGTAGATTTTCTTGAATAGACGAGAACATCTAGCTTAACAGTAGCTGGTCAATTCTAATCCACACAGCAAACACAAGGTTTTCAGTTCTAGATCTAGAATTACCTTGAGCTGAGCTTGATGCTTCACTGACTTGATCAAGGTACTGATTAAGACACAGATTAGTTCCATTGATGAAACCTTCCAGACTGTTTCCTTTTATTGAAGCCAGAACTTGATTCCTCCAAACCATGAAGTTGTTGTGATCCAACTTGATCGGAGTGACAAAGTTATAGGACTGTGAATTTTGATTTGAGTTAGCCATTGGCTCTGATACCATGTTTGAAATGTTGTTAATGTGTTTGGTAGATAAGAAAATGATAGAAAGAGAAAGAAAATAACAGAGAAAATACTTGTATCAATGAATTTATATTTAATCAAGGTTAATCAAAATGATTACAAGTGTTGGTTTATATAGTAGCTTAAACGAATCTATCTAACTAATTAATGAAGCTACTGGAATCTGTTTTACAACTGAAATCAGTTTGTTACAAAGCAAGCCAACATGTATAACGAACATTGACACGTCAGCTCTTGAGCTGGAATCCCCTACTCCCCTATATAATAAGGATTTATTATCTCTCTCCAATATAACTTTGAGAATAGATCTCCCTCCAGTTTTAAGTGAAGGTTGACTTTCGAACTGTGCTGTAACATGACTATTCAAGAGAGTCCCAACTGATCTCTGATTGTAAATATTAGTAGAGAGCTCTTATTGTAATATATCAGTGTATAAAACAACATTTGTTAATAACGATTGGATTGAAGATAAATCAATAGATTAAATTTGTCAAAATAACTTAATTAAGTTTTCTCTGTCCGTGCATGGACCCTACTCAGTCACTCTTCCTCCTGCTTTTTGTGCTCTCACTCTCTTTCTTTCTCTCCTCATGTTTATCTCTCTTCTGTCTTTTTCAAGCATTGACTTGAGTCAATTAAAATAGATTACATAACAGAAGAAACAAATCAAAACACAGATGAAGATCCAATTTAATTATGATATGTGCATAATTAATTGAAGTGTAAACAATTTTTTCCATGATTCTACAGACATCAATTTAACCTAATGCATGGCATGTGTGATTTAATTTAATATAATCATCACTTGCATGATGGTTTTTTAAAATAAATGTACATATGTCATAACATCATTTGCTTGTTGTATGGTTGGCATAGTACATTTGATGTATTCTATAATTTCTCCTGTTATTCATAATATTTTTTAACCTTGCAAATTGCATTAAACATTCTAAAATGAGTTGGCGTTGAAATTGTTGAAGGCATGAAAAATCTACATATTCTTTTTGGGTTTCAATCTTGAGATGCAGTAATGTTGCAACACATAGGCGGTGCCACGTTAGGACTAGAGGGGCTCAAGCCCCCTCTAACTTTTCAAAATTTATAAATTTAATTTAATATTTGTCTCATTTATCATAAAAGTTCCTATTCAAATTTAAAAATAACCAAACTATTAATGGTACGTTTACTTCATGAGAATAGGAATGAGGTGAAATGGGAATGAGAATGGGTTGGAATGAGAATGAGATTTTAATATTTACTTGGCAAAAATAAATGGGAATGGAAATGTACTGGACTGCTATTGATGTGTTTACTTGGCAAAATAAATGGGAATGAGAAATGAGAATGAGAATCAATTTACCAAAATATCCATAGTATTAATAATTAATAAAAATAATTAATTTGTCATTATTAACAATATTATCATTATTGTTGTTATTATTATCATTAATATAAAAAATAATATTAACAATAATTAATAGTAACTAAAATAATAAAGTTAATAAAATTTAATAATAATAATAAACGTTAAACATGGAATGCTTCTTACAGAATTCTTTATTAATCTAACAGTTTTTGTATGCTCATCAGTCCATGCAGCAGGTTTCTTTTTCAGCCTATCATGCAAAGGTTTGGATAGCCTACTGATGTTTGGACAAAAATCAAGAACATAGTTTAAACTTCCTAGAAATCTTTGTAATTGGGTTTTATCAATGATTTTATCAGGAAATTTATCAGCAAAAGCGAGTGATCGCTCAATAGGAGTAATGGTTCCTTTGGAAATATGATGACCTAGGAATCAGATTCTCTCTCCTCTCTTACTCCTTCTCTTCCTTCTCTCTAAAATTCTCTCTCTCTCTCCGGGAATAGGAATCAGGAATCAGAAGACAAAGGAAAAATTTTTCTGTCTTCAGATTAATTTCCCATAATTTCCCTTTTTCTACAAAGAAAACACAATCAATGTAAGCATTTAATTTTAATTTTATTTTAAAGCATTGTAATTTATTTTAAAAGCAATTCAAAGCATGCACGTTTAAATTTCTGTACTTTAAATTTGCCGCAATTTTATTTTCCGCAATTTTCATTTAAAGCAATTTTAATTTCCGTATGCACGTTTAAATTTTACGCATGCATTGGAGAATGATCTCTATCAGATCTCCTATAAAAATTGTACGTTCCTCAGAGGCATAGAGACCGGATCTCTCCCCTCTGTTGTAATTCTCTTCTCCCTCCTCCTTCAGAGCACCATTTCCGGGATCCGGATCTGGTACTGTGTATGCACCTTGGCCTTTAGATGTATGTTTGTGGCTAGGTTTGCTAAAAAGAACCTAATTTATATTTGGTAAAGTTTTTAAAATCGGTCAACCGCGTTCCAAAGTATAACCCTAATAAAGATTAAACCCTCCGATTAAGTCAATCTAGTATATCGGCTGATAACTCGCAGGCGTGCTAAAGATAAGATCTATTCTAAGTTGGATCTGTCTAAAGGCTGTATGAACGGCGTCGCCGGCTTACATGATGCCACATACTTGACTTAATTGTCTTTAAAATTTGGCAACCAATTAAATTTAGGGAAAATATCCACCGTCCACCCATTTTTTACACATTTTTCAAAAATACACAATTCCTTCATTTTTTGGTTGAAATCCACCTAAAGTTACATTTTTTTTCACTTTTCCACTTCCGTTTGGAATCCGTTAAGAAGACTAACGGAAATTTAAAAAAATGACCATTTTACCCCCAAAACGAAAATTACAATCACCTTAAAAATTATAAAAAATAATCAGATTAAATCTAATAATTTTCCCCATCGGTCAATAAAGAAATTAATTTCACAACCATCAAATGCAAGTTTTTTTAAAAAATATGTCAGTAATTAAGATGCTAAATTATAGCAGTAGTATTAAAAATAGTCTAATCTCACAAACCATCAATTGAATTTAAGATAAGTAAAGTTTTATTATTTATTGAGTTATAATCTCTAGTAGTTAAGATTTTTTTGTACTTCATTAACGTACCAATAATGATATTCATTATTAAATCTTATTATTTTTGGTATTTTTAGGGTGAAATTATAATTTTTGTTTTGGGGGGTAAAATGGTTATTTTTTTTAAGTTTCCGTTAGTTTTCTTAACGGATTCCAAACGGAAGTGGAAAAGTGAAAAAAAAATGTAAGTTTAGGTGGATTCCAGCCAAAAAATAAAGAAATTGTGTATTTTTAAAAAGGTGTAAAAAATAGGTGGACGGTGGATATTTTCCCTTAAATTTATTTGCTTTCTTCAAATCAGAGTGTTTTAAATTCATCCAAAAGCACTTCCATCCAACTGCATTTAATTTCTAAAGCAATTTTAATTCAAATCTGGTAAAGTTAATTACTAAAAGGAATCAACCTCGATTCAATTTGTTTTATTAAAACAATCATTAAAGAATTGTTTTGAAACACACCCTGCCTTCGATCCTATTTCCCATCTGGTATCAGAGCCAAAGGGGAGGAAAAGTGTTTTATTGTTTAGAGTTTTCGTGTTTTAAAGTCTTGTGTTTTATTTTGAAGTTTTGTTTTGTGGTGAATTTTTACTGGTAGTAAGTCCCATTTTAGGATAAGGATTCCGCTGAGGGCTGTAAATCCATACCTGTAGCCATTCTGACCAAAGCAAAAGTAAACCATAAGGTTTTAACCATGGACCCTCTACTCTGTAGGACATCATCCTTTTCTACCTCTTCTTCCGGGAAGACTAGTGATTCAAAGCATGTTGGTTGTTCAGAAGAATTCATTATTGAGAACTTTGATAAAGCAATTGATTGTTGGGAACTTCCAAAAATTTCCAAAGAAAAGATTTACAAAACAAAAATGCTTGATCTTTTAAAAAATGACTATATTATAAAGACTGAAGAACGTGACATAACTCTTTCAGAGCCTTTTGAAACAATTCATTTGCTTTCAGAAAAGTCTTTAAAGAAATTAAAGGAAAAAAATTTCAAATATATTCACATTGGTCTAATCCAAGTTGGAATAAAGCCTTTAACGAAAGAAGGTCTTGATACTTCTATTCTTGCCGTTCTAAGAGATGGGCGATTCATCTCTTTTGATGATTTATTGCTAAGTAGCATCGAATCTAGTCTTTGTAAAGGTCCAATTTCTTTTGATTGTTATCCAAATATAACAATTTCTCTTAAAGACAAAAATGTTTTAAAAAGTATGATTTTACAAATTAAAACCCATAATTACAAAATGATTAAAGGGTCTATTCCAGTAGCCTTAATTTTTAAAATTTCATACAAGGCTATGGTCTCTGCGTTTAGTACACAACACAGATTCCAGTCAAAAAGAGATGAGACACTTCTCTAGCAGACTGACTTGTCCAAAGAAAAAACTGTCATTCCAAAACCAATTCAATGGAAAGATATCAATCTTCCAGAGGAATGGGTCCTAGAAGGAGCCGCTCCTCCAACAATTCCAAAACAACTTGAGCCCAATACAGAGTTGCAAAATGTGACTCAGTATTCCGATGGTAAAGTTAAACTATCATTCAGAAGGTCTACATCATCCAGATTTTCTGATAAAGAGTTATGCTCAAGCATTCCTTCATTAGAAAGGAAATTTACAAAGATCCCTTCTGTCATAAATCTTCCCTATCAATCTACAAAGAGTCAACCGAGGTTTTCCACCTCAGATATACCCAGTTCTTCAATACGTTCTGTTGACTATACTACTGATGTTCCACACCCTATTTATACTAGTAGTCAACATGTACAAAGTCAGGAAGAGAAGGAACCTTCTCCTCCAACATCTCCTACGTTTTCTGCTGTTACAGAAAATGTCATTAATGTCATAGAAATGGAATTTGAATTAGATAAAACATTTCTGCATAATGATTTTTATTCTGATTCAAACAAAGAAAAAAGACTTTGGTTTTTCAAACATTTTTTGAATCAAAGAAAAGAAATCCAACAAATTTATTATGAATTTGTGAATTTTCATAAAGTTCATATACTGTTTTTTGATTGATTCGAAATATATTCTTCTGAGAACAACATAAACTATCCTTTCAAAGAGTTAAATCCTATTACTATTAGGAAGAAGATTCCTGAGTGGAAACTTTCTGATAATAATAGAACCATAGAGTCTGAACATCCACCTCTTTGGAGTCTAACCGTTGATCACGGCGAACCTCTTGTCCAAATTAGAGCCTCACTTTACAAAATTCCAAAACCCAATGATTCTGATGCGAATTTAAGTAGTATTATCCAACAGAATAATTTCTGTAACACTAACTTAAATACCATTGGAAAGCAGTTGACTATGATAGAAAATCAATTTCAAAAGTCAACTATTACTATTCCATCCACTTCTCTTATTCCATCAAAATCGGATTCTGACAAAAAGCTTAAGGAACCTATTTTCAAACCTTTTCAGGTTTCGAAAACTAGTCAAAAACTTGTTTAAGAGTCAAAATCAGACTTTGCAAAAGCCATTAGAGAACAACTAGATAGGATAGAATCTGCTTCGTCCTCTTCTAGTAAAGTCCAAATAGCTCCTGATACTCCTCAATCTAGCAAGATTGGAGTATTAGAACAAGATGACCAAACTTCTATAGCCTCTTCTGACTTAGAAGCCTTTAAGGAAGAATCTATTCCTAGAGCCAACAAAATCCATTGGGAACTTGCCCTTCCCACTGTCAAATCCCCTCCTGATTTGACTATAGACAATAAGCCTAGTGCATTAAATCAATCTCGGTATAATGCATCCTCTGTCTATGAATGGAATATAGATGGCATGTCTGAATACAACATCTTAGGTGTTTTACAACAAATGACCATGGCAGCCAATGCCTACAAAACTCAATCGGGAACTTCTGACATGGCTATTGCAGAGATTCTCATTGCAGGATTTACTGGTCAATTAAAAGGTTGGTGGGATCATCTTCTCACTAGGCAGCAACAGATGGATATCCTTAATGCTATCTAAATTGATGAAAATAGAGTCCCTATTCTTGATCAATTTAATAATCCTATTCAGGATGCTGTTTCTACTTTAATCTTTACCATTTCCCTTCATTTCATAGGTGACCATTCTCACCTTAGAGACAAAAACGCTGAGTTGCTACATAATTTGATATGTAGGAAACTTAGTGATTTCTAAATTTACAAAACCACTTTCTTTACCAGACTCTTTCTTAGAGATGATGCAAATCATACCACTTGGAAAGAGAAATTCTTAGCAGGTCTACCTACCCTTTTAGGTGAAAAGGTTAGGAATTCCATCAAAACCCTTCATGACAACCGTATTCCTTATGATGAGCTCACCTATGGTGAACTTGTCAGCTTCGTCAATAAGGAAGGTTTAAAGATTTGTCAAGACTTTAAGTTACAGAAACGACTAAAACAAGAGCTTAGGCAGTCTAAGCGAGAACTTGGTAGTTTCTGTAAGCAATTCAATTATGACCCTTTTAAAGCTTCCACCTCCAAAGATTGTAATGGTAAGTGCTCTTCGAGACCTTACAAAAAACATTACAAGTCTAAAAGCCATAGGAAACCCTTTCTTGGACATAGGGAATCTTTTAATAAGAAACCCTCTAGGCCTTATAAGAAGCCCAAATTCCCTAAAAAGAAAGATTTTAAAGCCACACCAAAAACTCCATTCAATCACAAAGAAGCCATTTGTCATAGATGTGGTATGAAAGGCCATACTGCAAAATATTGCAGAATGAACAAAAAACTTCATGAGCTTGGCCTTGAGGACGACATTCTTTTCAAAATTGCCCCTCTTATGATTGAATCTTCGAATTCTGAGTCCTCTATGACAGAGGATAGTGACCCTTTACAGGTCGATGAGTTAATTGATTCGGATACCTCTGTATCTAACAGTAGTGATTCTGAATCAGAGTCTTATTTAAAGAAAATCAATGTTTTGACTAAAGACCAATAAACTTTTCTTCAACTTGTAAAGCATATTTCTGATCCAAATCTTCAAAAGGAATATCTTGAAAAACTTTTGAAAACCATGGATTTCAATAAAGCTGAGACTTCTAAAGTCCCAATTGTAAAAAAGAATTCTTATGATCTTACCGAGATTTTAGATAAAAAGAAAACAAAAAAATCGGTTCCTAATATCCAAGACCTCCAAAAAGAGATTAAGGATATTAAGTCCGAAATCAAGGATTTAAAAGAAAAACAAAAGAATGATTCTGAAACCATTCAACTTCTTTTACAAAAGAATTTACAGGATGATTCAGATAATGAGTCAACTCATAGTGATAATAATATTGATCAAAATGTTGATAACATTGAGTCTATTCCAAATGATTTTCTTTTTGTTTTAAAGCAAGTTACTATTAGAAAATATTTGATTAAAGCCACTTTAATTTTTTCGGATAACTTTGCAATAGATGCCATTGCTCTTTTCGACACTGGTGCAGATTTAAATTGTATCAGACAAGATATTGTTCCTAAAGATTTCATGAAAAGACAAAAGAAAGGCTTTCTGCCGCCAATAATTCAAAATTGAAAGTCGATTCCAAAGTCGAAGCTTCTATTCATAACAATGGTTTTGAATTTAAAACTTCTTTTATTCTTACAAATGATATTCATCATGCTGTAATATTAGAAACTCCTTTTATAAATCTTATAACCCCATATACTGTTAATTATGATAGTATATCTTTCAAAATAAAAAGTAAAAAAATCATTTTTCCTTTTATTGAAAAGCCAAAAACGAGAAATTTGAATATTGTTAAAGCCTGTTCCATTTATCAAAACCGAATTAATAATCTTATTAATTCAAAACAAAATGATTTAATGTTTCTACAAAAGGATTTGAGCCTACAAAGAATTGAAGACTATTTACAAAGAGATTTTATTAAGAGAAAAATTTATGATTACAAAACTCTAATTGAGAAAGAGATCTGTGCTGATCTACCTTCTGTTTTTTGGAATAGAAAACAACACCTGGTAGATTTGCCTTATGAAAATTATTTTGATGAAAAACAAATACCCACTAAAGGCTAGACCAATCCAAATGAATATGGATTTAGAACGACATTGTAAAAAAGAAATTAATGATCTTGAGAAAAAAGGTCTTATTGTAAAATCTAGGTCACCTTGGTCGTGTGCCGCTTTTTATGTTAATAAAAATTCTGAAATTGAGAGAGGCACACCGAGACTAGTTATAAATTACAAACCTTTGAATAAAGTTTTAAAATGGATTAGGTACCTGATACCTAATAAAAAGGATTTGCTTCAAAAATTGCATTCTGCTTTCATATTTTCAAATTTTGACATGAAATCAGGATTTTGGCAAATTCAAATTCATCCAAAAGACCGTTACAAAACTGCTTTTACTATTCCATTTGGACAGTATGAGTGGACTGTTATGCCCTTTGGCTTAAAGAATGCACCATCAGAATTTCAAAGAATTATGAATGATATTTATAATCCTTATTCTGATTTTTGTATTGTTTATATTGATGACGTGTTGATATTTTCAAATTCGATTGATCAACATTTCAAACATTTAAAGACTTTATTTTGCCACCAGAAAGGCTGGATTGGCAATTTCTAGTTCTAAAGTTTCTTTATTTCAAACAAAAATCCGATTCCTAGGTCATCATATTTCCAAAGGAACCATTACTCCTATTGAGCGATCACTCGCTTTTGCTGATAAATTTCCTGATAAAATCATTGATAAAACCCAATTACAAAGATTTCTACGAAGTTTAAACTATGTTCTTAATTTTTGTCCAAACATCAGTAGGCTATCCAAACCTTTGCATGATAGGCTGAAAAAGAAACCTGCTGCATGGACTGATGAGCATACAAAAATTGTTAGATTAATAAAGAATTCTGTAAGAAGCATTCCATGTTTATATCTTGCGAATCCTGCATTACCTAAAATAGTTGAGACAGATGCATTTATTATTATTATTAAATTTTATTAAATTTATAATTTTAGTTATTATTAATTACTGTTAATATTATTTTTATTAATATTATCATTATTAACATTTATTATTATTATTATTATTAACTTTATTATTTTAGTTACTATTAATTATTGTTATTACTATTTTTATTAATATTATCATTATTAACATTTATTATTATTAGTAAAATCAAATTTTATTAATTTTATTATTTTAGTTATTATTAATTATCGTTATTATTATTTTTAATAATAATAATAAAATTAAAATAATAATAACAACAATAAGGATAATATTGTTAATAATGATAAATTAATTATTTTTATTAATTATTATTTTTATCATTTTTTTACTGTTAAAAATGATAATATTAATGAATAATAATAATAATTGATAATAACTAAAATAATAAAGTTAATAAAATTTAATTAATGACATTTAAAATAAAAAATTATTTGTGATTTGAATAAGGGTAATTTAAGAAATATGAAAAAATTAGAATGATAGAAAAGTAAATTTATGTTTCATTCCCATTCATTATTCCAAAATTATGTGGGACCCACACATTTTATTCCCATTCCCAAACTACATTTTGCCAAGTAAACATAAATTTCATTCACATTCCTTCATTGCTATTCCCCAAACTCACAAGTAAACACACCATAAGTATTTATCTTTAACTTCCAACTCACAAAGAAACTGTTATTTTGAGATTCGTTGCACGCTAACTCTCCTCATACAAAAAAAAAAAAAATTATTTTATCTTATTGAGTTTATCAAAATGATTTTTCTTCAATGAATCTTATGACACTTAAAATTCAATTTGATGTTTACATTACATAGGTGGGTTTTAATAACAAATTTTCAAAATTGAAAGAGATTGATAGACTAATAAGGTTTGATAGGGTAATAAGAAAAATAGTTGATATTAAAAAAATAAATTGTATTTATTAATTTATTTATTGATAACATTAAAATTGATTTTACTAGTTGTCATAACTACAGTAGTAAAAGACATTTTCAAATATAAATTTTGTGAAAAATCATTCATGAAATCAAATTAGAGATTAATAATTGAGTAATATTATTATTGTACATGTAGAAAAAGATTTAGTTTGTATTATTGATGATAAGTTTATTTTTTAACGTTTTTAACATACGAAAACATGTTGAGATCAATTATAATTTTATTGAATATATTAATGAATTTTTATTTTTGATACTTCTTACTTATTGACTTTTTTTTAAATTACATTATTAATTAAACTCAGCCCCTACTAAGTTAAATTTCTAACAGCACCACTGTTGCAACAGACGGGATTCCTGCATTAATAAGCCTTATGTTCATGATGATCATCTAAAGAAAAGAGACAAAAGAGAGAGAGATAAGCATGGATGGGAGAGAGTGTGTGTGAGAGAGTATGTGAAAGTTTAAGAAATGGAGGAGGGAGAGTGATTGGTTGGGGTCCACGCATGGAGAAAAAAAACTTAAATTATTTTGACAATTCTAATTCGTTGATTCATTTCTAATCTAACATATATTAATAAATGTATTTTTAGAGGACTGCAGCTCTGCCCTTATATGTATTATAGTTTTGAAAATCTATTTACAACAAAACGAGTGATCGACTTAATTGAATTAATCATCTGCAAAACTATTGTTAAAACCTTTGAATATAGAAACAAGGAGTTGAGGACTTAGGTGGATTCAAACTATTAAACCTCACTAGTTCGAACAATTGTTTTTTTCCATAAGTCACTTTCTGTCCTCTAATCCTCTCAAAATCTCAATTTACACTAATTTGCCCTCTTGCATCTCGAATCACCAACCATTGTCGTCCCTTGTACATAGCCAGCCATTATCATGCGTTAACCACATGACATCTAAGTTAGTTTTGTTGCGGAAACACAGGGTTGAGCAATTACTAATGCTGCAACTTCTGGAGAAATATAAATGTGGTGATAAACAAATGCAAAAAAATAGGACACAATAAATTACGTGGTTCAGCGTAATGCCTACGTCCACGGGCAAAACCTGGAAGATAATTTTACTAACAAATTGGAATTTACAAAAGTGGGAAAAACTCACAAAACCCGGAACCTCAATACACCCAAATGGAACCTCACTAGAATACTCAAGTGGAAGCTTTCACAAATACTTTCAAAGAACTCACTTGCAATTGCTTTGTACTTCTCTCAAATTCGGGATGCTTACAATTGCAAAATGTTTATCTATTTATAGAGTGCATTCTGCTCCAAGTTGGGTTCAACTGGTCAAAACGTTGAGCTGGATCTTGTATTGCATGCATAAGATTTTTAACACCTAACTTTGTCTTTTGAAATTAGCAAGTCGATCAACTTTGCTTTTTTGAATTTGACAAACCCACTAACTTTGCCTTTTCAAATTGGCAAGCAATTCTTTGACTTTTCAACAATTCTCCACCTCGGCGAAGATTTAATAAATTTGAGCCGATTATCAACAAATCATCCTCCTGTCTTTGCCTTCTCCAACTTTTTTTTAAACTTGTAGGAAATTGATTGCCATCACTATCTTGGTCAACATAACTGTGGGATTATCTGTAGTTTTAATTTTCTGAAGAAGAATCTTCCCCTCATCAATAATTTTCCGCACAAAATGAAATCGTACATCGACGTGCTTCGTACGCGCATGATAAACTTGGTTTTTTGTTAAATGAATAGCACTCTGACTGTCGCAATACACATTAATGTGTTCCTGTGCCAATCCCAAGTTTTCAAGCAAGCCTTGTAACCAAATAGTCTCTTTAACAGCCTTTGTAATTGTCATGTACTCAGCCTCTGTGGTTGACAGTGACTATAGTGTAGACTGTAGACTTCCAACTAATTGGCCCTCTAGTAAAAGTAAATACATATCCGGTGGTTGACCTTCGTTTGTCCAAATCACCAGCATAATCAGAATCAATGTACTCGATCATACTTTGACCAAGTGTATCATCTCTCTTAAACAGTAAACCAACATCCATAGTCTTCTAAATGTACCGTAGAATCTATTTCACAGCTTGCCAATGTCTTTTACCAGGATTATGCATATACCTGCTCACTGTACCAACTGCATGTGAAATGTCAGGTCTTGTACACATCATTGCATACATCAAGCTACCCACTGCATTTGAATACAGAACTTGTAATATGTATTCTCGTTCTTCATCTGTTGAAGGAGATAATTGTGCAGAAAGCTTGAAATGAGAAGCCAACAGGGTACTTACAGGTTTTGTCTGCTCAGTCATACCAAACTGGTATAGTACCTTCTTCAAATATTGCTTATGAGATAAGCTTACTTTGCCACGAGCTCTATCTCTGCATATCTCCATGCCAAGAATCTTCTTAGCTTCACCCAGATCTTTCATCTCAAACTCTTGATTGAGTTGAGTCTTCAACTTCTCTATCTCATCTTTGCTCTTCGATGCTATTAGCATATCATCGACATACAATAGCAAATAAATTAAATATCCTTCTTGTAGCTTGTGAAAATACACACAATGATCAAATTTGTTTCTTGTGTACCTTTGTCCCTTCATAAATTGATCAAATCACTTGTACCACTGCCTCGGAGATTGTTTCAACCCATAAAGCGACTTTGTCAATTTGCAAACCCAATTTTCTTTTCCAGCAACCTTAAATCCATCTGGTTGAATCATGTATGTTGTGGAATTCCTCAAGATTCACTCTAACTAACCAAATAACCTGAGTTTATAGAACCCAATCGAACAAGATCAACTATCTTTAACCAAGAGAGCTAACCAGCTCAATGCAAGTAATAACCAGATAACAAGAAAAAGATGAACCAGAAAAAATGCACACAATATAACGTGGTTCAGTACCAAAGTACCTATATCCACGACCAAATAAACCCCTCTGGGCTTGAAGATTTTATTTAACAAAGTGTTTACAATGAGAGTATTGATGACAAAGATTAAATCTCTCCTATAGAGAATTTTCTATCTCTCACCCTAGGTCTCTCAAAATCATGACTTCAGTACACCTGCTGATCAGCCTAGAGCCATCTTATATAACTCTGGTTTTTTGTCCAGTTGTTAGTAGTAACAAACTTAACTAACCCTGGCCCCACCAACGCTGACTCAATTCGCCACTTAACTTCCTAACATAATTAACTAATCAAGCTTCACAAATCTCCACCTTAGTTGATTCTGTCCCAACTTCACCCAGCTCTGGTTTAGATGGTTAATATGCTTGACTTACAAGCTTGTAACTTTAATCTAGCTCAGAGAGTTTCTGAAATTGACTGTTGGTATTGTTTTTTTCAGTGCATCTGCTGGATTGTCTTCAGTAGAGATCTTTACAACATCCACTACTCTTCTTTCAATTTCCTCTCTTATGAAATGTAACCTCACATCTACATGCTTGGTCCTCTCATGGTATTTGGAGTTTTTGCTTAACTGAATTGCACTTGAGTTGTCACAACAGATGGGAATTGTATCCTGAATCAACCCCAGTTCAGATATAATCCCTCTAATCTACTTAGCTTCTTTAACAGCTTCAGTAAGTGCAATGTATTCGGCTTCAGTAGTTGATAAGGCAACAACTGACTACAGTGATGCTTTCCAACTTACAGCTCCTCCACACATGGTGAAAACAAAGCCAGTAGTAGACCTTCTTTTGTCTAAGTCACCAGCAAAGTCTGAGTCCATATAGCCTATGACTTTACTTGTGACTTTATTATCTCTACTAAACAAAATACCATAATCAGATGATCCACACAGATACCTAAGTATCCACCTAGCAGCACTCCAATGCATTTTGCCTGGGTTCCCCATGAATCTACTAACTACTCCTACCCCATAAGCAATATCAGGTCTAGAGCACACCATAGCATACATAATGCTTCCAACCACACTAGAGTAAGGAATTTTCTTCATATACTCAATCTCTGCATCATCAGATGGCTCTTGCTGCTTTGACAGCTTGAAGTGTGTGCCTAAAGGGGTGGAAACAGCTTTAGAGGTAACCATGTCAAACTTGCTAAGCAACCTTTTGATGTAACCACCTTGTGAAAGAAATAGAGTCTTTGCAGCTCTATCCCTTTTTACCTGCATTCCTAGAATCTTGTTGGCAGAGCCTAGGTCCTTCATCTCAAATTCAGCCCTTAGCTCAGTTTTAAGCTTTTCTATTTCTTCTATGTGCTTGCATGCTATGAGCATGTCATCAACATAGAGAAGCAAATAAATCCCATTTCTAGAGGGTAAGAACTTGCAGTATACACAGCTATCATATTGACTTCTCAAGTAACCATGAGCAATTATAAATTGGTCAAACCTCAAATACCACTGCCTAGGGAATTGCTTTAAACCATACAAGCTCTTCTTAAGTAAACACACCATGTCTTCTGACTCCCTTTGTATGAAATCTTCTGGCTGTTCCATGTATATCTCTTCTTAAAGATTGCCATGTAGAAAGGCTATTTTGACATCTATTTGATCCAGCTCTAGATCATGGTAGGTTGTAATTGCAAGCAACACACTTATTGAGTTATACTTGACAACTGGTGAAAACACCTCATTATAATCTACCCCTTCTCTTTGTGTAAAGCCCTTTGCCACCAGTCTAGCCTTATATCTAGGGGTTCTGCACTTGTACCTCCATCTTTAAGTTTGAAGATCCACTTGCACCCAACCAGCTTCCTATCTTCTGGTTTTCTCACCAGAATCCAGGTGTTGTTTTTCTTCAATGAGGATATTTCTTCTTCCATTACTGACAACCACTTTGATTTATCCCTGCTGTTCATGGCTTGCGTATAGCTGCTGGGTTCTTCCCCAATAACTTCTTCAGCAACATTCAATGCATAGGATATCAAATCTGATATGCCATATCTCTTAGGCATCTTGATAGCCCTCCATTCTCTGTCCCTTGCCAGCTGGTAGTTATCCATTTCTGAGGATTTAGTTTTTTAGTCATAAGACTTGGACTCTTCATCAGTGTCCTTATGATCATCAGTAAGCTCCACCTCTAGATTAGGCTTATGATTGGCTTGTTGCTCAGAATTTGTCAGTTCTGTTTCAACCTTTTGCTGTAGCATATAACCCTCATCAAATACAACATCCCTGCTTACTATAATCCTTGAAGGTTTCCCATCAATACACCATATTCTATATCCCTTAACACCTTCAGGGTAACCAATAAAGATACCCTTAATTGCCCTAGGTTCAAGTTTTCCTTGGTTGATATGAGCATATGCTGGTGAGCCAAAGATTCTCAGATTGCTTAGATCAGGAGTTTTCCAGACCAAACTTCTTGTGGAGTTCTGAAGTTGAGTGCTGATGAGGGACTTCTATTTATCAAGTATGCTGCTTTGGTGACAGTTTTAGCCTAAAAATACTTTGAGAGGTTTGCACTAAACAACATGCATCTTACCTTTTCCATTAATGTTCTATTCATCCTCTCAGCAAGTCCATTTTACTGGGGTGTGTGTCTAACAGTCTTGTGCCTTACAATTCCCTTCTCTCTGTAGAACTCATCAAACTCTTTACTACAATACTCTAGCCCATTGTCAGTCCTTAATCTCTTTACTTTCCTGTCTGTTTGGTTTTCAATTAAGGTCAGTTATTCCTTAAACTTTGGCAGAGCTTCACTCTTATGCTTTAAGATATAAACTCAAACCTTCCTGGTATAGTCATCAATCAATGTCATGAAGTACCTAGCTCCACCATGTGATGGCACTTGGGATGGACCCCATAAATCTGAATGTATATAATCCATTAAATTCTTGGTTTCTTGTTTCCCAGTCCCAAACCTCTGTCGAGTTGCCTTTCCAAACATACATTTTTCACAGAACTCAAGAGATGAAATCTGATCAGAACCAATTAGACCTTCTTTGCCTAATTCTTTTAACCCCTTCTCACTCATGTGAGCCAATCTCATGTGCCACAATTTTGTTTTATCTCTACTAACAGAGGCTATAACTCCTGGGGAGGAAAGGGAGCCTATTAGAACATATAACCCATTTCTTCTGATTCCCTTCATTTTAATTATGCCAGTTTTAGTAACCTGGAGTTCACCTATTTTCTGCCTTAATGCTACAGCCTGATTGGTCAACAGTTCCTAGGGATATTAGATTCCTTCTAAGCTCTGGAACATATCTCACATTCCTTAGCTCTCTATCTACCCCATCATGCATAGTTATGGTAACAATTTCAATTCCAGTAACTTTACAGGCCAAGTTATTTCCTAATAAAACCTTACCTGTATCAACTTTCTTAAAAGTCTTGAAGAGTTGTTTGTTTGGGCTCATGTGAAAGGAGCAGCCTGAATTCAAGATTCATTCTTCAGTGGGTTGTTTTTCTACAGCTATGAGAACATCTGCACCTTCTGAATCCCCTTCATCTTTTGATGCAATGGCTGCCTTCCCTGATGATTCTTTCTGGATCTTTTCAAGTTTCTTCTTCTCGAAGCAGACCTTTATGTAATGCCCTTCCCTCTGACAGAAATAACACTTCCTCTTCTTCTTTTTCTTGTCAGCTTTATCCTTCTGATTATTATTTTTCTTGTCATGATTCTTCTTCTTTTTAGGTTTTGATTTGGCCATCAGATCTTCACCAAGGCCCTGATCTTTTCCCTCAGTTCTTTTATTTAAATCTTTTGATTCCAGAGTATTCTTCACATTTTTTAATGTAAAGGTTTGTCTCCCATAAAATAATGTGTCAACAAAGTGCTCATATGAATCTGGCAGTGAGCTTAACAAGATAAGAGCTCTGTCTTCATCTTCAAGGTTCACATTAACATTCTCAAGATCCAGGATTAGCTTGTTGAATTCATCGAGATAGTCTTTCATAGTTGTTCCCTCCTTTATTGAGAATGTATACAACTTCCTTTTCATATAGAGTCTCTTGGCTAAAGACTTCTTCAAGAATAGTTCTTCAAGTTTCGACCAGAGGCCAGATGCAGTTTTTTCTTTAGCAACCTCTCTCAGCACTTCATCTGACAGATGCAAGATTATGGTGCTGTGAGCTTTGTTGTTGATGGACCTCATGTCTCCACCCAAGCTTGATGAGCCTTCTATTTTCTCTTTCTTGCCAATTTGATCTTCTTCTTTTTCAAGGGCACTGTCAAGCCCCTGTTGGATCAAGATTACACGCATCTTGAGACTCCATAGATAGAAATCATTTTCTCCATTGAATTTTTCTACATCGAATCTTGTACTAGCCATTTGCGAACAAGAACTGAGAGCTTACAAAGCTCTGATACCAGTTTGTTATGGAATTCCTCAAGATTCACTCTAACTAACCAAATAACCTGAGTTTATAGAACCCAATCGAACAAGATCAACTATCTTTAACCAAGAAAGCTAACCAGCTCAATGCAAGTAATAACTAGATAACAAGAAGAAGATGAACTAGAAACAATGCACACAATATTGGTTCGGTACCAAAGTACCTACATCCACGACCAAATAAACCCCTTTGGGCTTGAAGCTTTTATTTAGCAAAGTGTTTACAATGAGAGTATTGATGACAAAGATTAAATCTCTCCTACAGAGAATTTTCTATCTCTCACCCTAGGTCTCTAAAAATCGTGACTTCAGTACACCTGCTGATCAGCCTAGAGCCATCCTTATAGAGCTCTGTTTTTTTGTCCAGCTGTTAGTAGTAACAAACTTAACTAACCCTGGCCCCACCAACACTGACTCAGTTCACCACTTAACTTCCTAACATAATTAACTAATCAAGCTTCACAATATAGATTTCCTCTTCCAAATCACCGTGTAAAAATGCAGTTTTTACAACAAGTTGAACTAGTTCAAGTTCCAATTGCGCAACAATGGCTAGCAAAATTCGAATAGACGAGTGTTTAACAACTGGAGAAAATACCTTATTGCAGTCTATTCCTTCCTTCTGAGCGAGACCCTTCGCTACCAATCTAGTTTTGTATCAAATTTTATTTTAACAAGGAAATCCTTCATTTTTTGCATATACTCATTTGCAGTCAATTGCCTTCTTTTCCTTGGGCAGTGTAACTAACTCCCAAGTTTCAATTTTGTAAAGAGACTGCATTTATTTGTTCATTGCTTTCTTCCACTGTATACTTTCCGGATTACTTATTGCTTCTCTGTAAGTAGAAGGAACATCATCATCTACAATTGGAAGTGCATAGGCTACCATATCAACAAAGCGAACAAGTCTGTAAATCTCGCTACGTGGCCTTCTGTATGCAATTGAATCTTGTTGCTGTGAAGGTTTCTGGGTCAGAACCTCTTCATCATTTTTTATCAATAGAGAATCACTATCTATCTCATTGACACCAGCTGCATCAGCTTTAACTTTTTCAAACTCCACCTGCTGTAAAGTGCTACTGGTCTTGTCATCCTCTTGAGAATCTTTTTGTTTCAACATGGCTGATTTATTAAAATTTATATCTCTGCTGAAAATAATCTTCTTCGTAACAGGACACCAGAGACGGTATCCTTTTACTCCACCAGTTATACCCATAAACAATGCTTTCTTTAATCTTGGGTCTAACTTAGATTCTTTTACATGATGATAAGTAGTGGAACAAAAAACATGTAAGGAATTATAATCAGTAGCAGGTTTACTAGTCCACATCTTCATGGGTGTTATGTCTTCAATTGCAGTAGATGGCAAACGATTGATCAGATGGCACGCATATACAACTGCCTCAGCCCAAAACTCTTTGCCCAATCCAACATTGGACAACATACACCGAACTTTTTCTAGTATAGTCTGGTTCATGCGTTCTGCCACCCCATTCTGTTGTGGTGTATCTCGAACAGTGAAATGTCGCACAATACCCTCATCTTAGCATATTTGAAGAAATGGATCATTCTTCTACTCACCACCATTGTCTGAGCGAAGTCTTTTGACATTTCGACCAGTCTGAGTCTCGACCATTTTTTTTCCATTTCAGAAATATGCCCAAAACTTCATTTTTGTTCTTTATCAAATACACCTACACTTTTCTTGAATAATCATCAACAAAAATAACAAAATAGTGCATACCTCTAAAAGAAGCTATTTTGGTAGGTCCATACACATCATTGTGAATATAGTCCAGAATTCCTTTTGTATCGTGAATTACTGAACCAAACTCTACCCTTATCTGCTTGCCCAGAACACAATGTTTATAAAATTCTAATTTGTAAAAAATTGTACCTTTCAATAAGCCTTGTTTTGCTAAAGTCTGCAAAGCTTTTTCACCAGCATGTCCCAAATGCATATGCCACAACTTGGTTGCTTTTGAATCTGCATCTTTTCAAGAAACTGTTGATGCTGATCCAATAATTGTACTTCCTTGGAAATCGTACAAATTATTTCTTCTTGTGTTTTTCATCTCCGTCAGCGCCCTAACTATTACCTTCAACAATCCATCTTTTAAAGTGATTGTGAGCCTTTTAGATTTTAGAACCCCTAATGAGATGAGTTTTTTCTTCAAGCTTGGTACATAGCGAACATCTATCAAAACTTGGATTGAGCCATCGTGATTTTTTAATTGGATTGCACCTATTCCCATGGTTTTACAAGCATTGTCATTGCCCATAAAAACAACTCCACCGTCTAACTCCTTGAAGTTAGAAAACCAGCCCTTGTTAGGACATATATGATAAGTACAACCCGAATCCAAAATCCACTCATCTGAGTGACATATCAATGTCATGCCAACTAGACTAAAGTCTGACTTCTCGTCATGCTTTGCTACACATGCATTAGAAGTAGCCTTACCCTTTTGTAACTTAGGACAATTTTTTTTCCAATGCCTTTTCTCGCGACAAAAAACACATTCATCTTTAGCAGGTCTCCCTTTAGACTTGTTCCTTTTTCCAGGTTTACGACTTTACGAACGACCTCTCACTGTCAATGCATCTGCAACTGTGTTTCTGTGATCCTTTCTGTCTTTCTTTCTGGTTTCAGAGTTGTACAATACACTGCATACAATATCGAATGTGACATTGTTCTTCCCATGAAACAAAGTAATGGTGAGATGATCATATTCATCAGGAAGTGAATTCAACAACAACAATGCCTTATCTTCATCTTCAAATCTCTCATCCAGATTTAGCAAATCCACCAATATTTTGTTGAATGAGTTCACGTGGTCATTCATTGACATGCCATGTGTATATGTAAATCGATGGAGTTTCTTTTTCATATAAAGCTTATTTTCAAGGTTTTTCTTCATATACTTTTCTCTAGTGTCTCCTACAATTTCTTTGTCGATGTCTCCCTCATGACAGAGTATTTATGATATTTTGTCAAACATAGGCAAATAGTACCACATGCCTGTCTGTTGATATTTATCCACTCCTTATCATCCATCATGTCAGGCTTTTCTTCAAGAGCAACGCCCAACTCTTACTGACATAAGACATCCAACACCTCACATTGCCACATACCAAAATTATTGCTACCATCGAATATCTCCACTTTAAACTTTGCATTAGTCACAGTAGTCCTCGCTGATGAAGACGATGACGATACCTCTGCCATCCTTTTTATCTCAAATGATTAGTTTCTTCAACAACTATTTACACTTAAAAAGTAGTCTCTATGATGTTTATTTCGCGTGAATAAATGCACCAGGAAAATTCTTAGGAGACTGGACGGGAACTCGGTTCCAATTAAAAACTAGAATCCTTAGACTCTTATTGCCTTTGTTGACAGAACTTTCCTAAATATGCAAAAATACACACTACTTACAATAGACTGTCTCCCAAGTATAAATAGTCGTCTCCACCGTATTTGTGAACAGTACCATATATAGGAATAGTACGGTATATGTTAACAATACGTATATGTGAATAGTAATGTATCCCCCCAAGTACGAACTGTCGACTCTAATACCACTTGTTGCGAAAGCACAGGGTTGAGCAATTACTAATGTTCCAACTTCTTGAAAAATATAAATGTGGTGATAAACACATGCAAAGAAAATAGAACGCAATAAATTATGTGTTTCGGCGTAATGCCTATGTCCACGGGAAAAAACTGGAAGATAATTTTACTAATAGATTAAAATTTACAAAAGTAGGAAAAACTCACAAAACCCACAACCCTAATACACCCAAATGGAAACTCATTAGAATACTCAAGTAGAAACTCTCACAAATACTTTCAAAGAACTCACTTGCAATTGCTCTCTACTTCTCTCAAATTCGGGATACTTACAATTGCAAAATGCTTCTCTATTTATAGAGTGCATTCTGCTCCAAGTTGGGTTCAATTGGTCAAAATGTTGAGTTGGATCTTGTATTGCATGTACAAGCTTTTCAACACCTAACTTTGTCTTTTGAAATTAGCAAGCCGACCAAGTAAATAATATTATGATATGTATACACTAATTTTAAAAAATCAGCGTGCTAGTGATTTTCGTTGTGGAAGCTTTCCCCTACATTAACGAACGTGAATCAGTCACTTCGAAGGGGTGAATTCTCTCCTTTGGTTCTGATATATCGTTCAATACAATCCATTCTCTACCCTAGGTATGACAAACTTTTCCACCTCACTTACTACCCTCCAATGCTTACTTTTCTCAATGTCTATCCCCCGATAGCTTCTTTTACAACTACATATTTCTTTTTCTCTCTCATAATCTCATGGGTATTGAGGGGATTAGTTAACCTTGCCGATCTTTATCATTTACTCATGAAGATGGGGTAATTGTCACGCTGTCAGGGAACTTATGCACTGTAGGAGAGAAAAAGTAAAAAAAAAAAGCCTAGTAAGAAAAATATTATCCAATAAATTGACAAATAAAGAAGGGGTACAGGCAGCAGTTTGGCAAATGTAGAAGTCAATCAATGGAGTTAGAACTATGAACCTCGGGGGTAATAAATTTCTATTTTAGTTCAGCTCACACATGGATCGTATTCGTGTGCTTAAAAAAGGACCATGGTGCTTTTAAAATGCACTTATTATTCTAGTTGAGTCAGTAGGAATCGGGGACATGTCCAAACTTGATTTCTCTTATATCTCATTTTTTATCCAGGTTCACAATCTATTGACTGTATGTATGACAAAAGAGGTGGGGCATTTCTTGGGCAACCAAATAAACATGATAGAAGAAATAAATATGTGCCCCTCAGCGAATTACTCAAACTAGTTTCTTCGCATCAGTATGAGCATCAACATAACTCAAATCTCCTAAATGAGGCATTCAATTACAACTAGAAGAGATAGAAGATTTAACAATACTGCTAGTCAAGTATCAAAGGCTACCAGATTTTTGTTATTGGTGTGGTTGCCGGGGCTATGTTTATCGTGAATGTGAAGACTTTTTAACCAATACAAATGTGGAAGTCTCCTCCATTGATTTTAAATTTAAGCCATCGCTGAAAGCTAAGCCACCTGTGGAGAAGAATCAGAGTCAGAAATCAAAATTGATGAAGGCTTCCAAGTGAATAGCTCCCCAAACATCCGAAACCACAAATTCCATTCCACTCACCTTGACCAAATCCAAAGCAGCACTCTCCCTACCACCTCCCAACTCCGAAACATTCCTTCATTTGCCCAATACAACTCAGATATAGTCATTGAGATCCCTACTAACACGGCATAATTCACAATTTCCCAAGGAAAATATATGATATCAAAAGATACAGTACGGCCTGGAACTGGAAAACAAAGAAATATCTCCGATGCAAAAGGACCTGTTGCTTCTAATATTGTAACTAGTAACTTACTTCCAGCAAAGAAACCATCTAAATCATTCAGGCTATTTTCATGCTTATTACAACAAAGCCCACAATAGAAACCGAATAATAGCCCATAAAAAAAGAAGTGGAAACTACTAGCCATGAGGAAACAATTACTAGAAGTGGAGATATAGAAAGTTAGTTGACTTGGAAAACAAATTACAAACAAATCAAAGATCTAATAACCAAGCCTCTGAGCTTTTCAAAGGTGAAAGTCTTATTGTAGTGGAAAAGAATGGATACAGTGGTTGCAATTTAAGTGAAATGCGAGATAAGAGGCCAATGGAATTGGATTCTCATAGCCAGGGTCGGCTCAACAAAAATCGAGGCCTTAGGCGAGTTGTTAAAATTAGGCCTCCTACAATGGAATTGGATTCTCGTAGTCGTAGCCCAGAAAGAAGCAGACGGGAAGACAGTTTCAATTCCTACATCTAAGAAACTCCCACTAAGAAGGTGGGATCCCTTCAAACCCAAACTCTTTATTCCCTTGACAAACTCAGAGATATATTAAAGGTGGAGGCTGGTAGCTGGCCCCCTGAGAGCCATGATCATTTTATGTTGGAACGTTCGGGGATTGGGTAACACCCAAACATTCGAACCACTTGAAAGTGTGCTTCACTTGTATAAAATCAAATATTTTGTTTATTTGTGAAACTAAATGTAGTGTGCTTGAAAATGGAAAGAATCAAAATAAGCCTAAATTTTGAGAATTGTTTGCCGTAAATGGCAGTGGATTCAGTGGTGGTCTTGCCTTGTTTTGGCACTCGGATCTAGACCTGAGAATTTCTTCTTTCAGCACGTATCTTATTGACTCTTTAATTATGTCTGATGGAGGAATTCATTAGAGATTTACGGGGTATTATGGGCACCTTAATCCATAGGCACAATACCTGGAGCCTTCTATAATGTTTATCCTCAAGTTTTAATCTTCTATGGCTTTGTGGTTTGTGGGCGAGTCATAAATGAAATTCTGAACCCATGGGAGAAAAAATGAGCGATTTCTAGAAATATGGAAGCTATGTATACTTTGAAGCAGGCTATTAACTTTTGTGAGTTAACAGATAAGGATAGAGGGCTTCATGTTTACTTAGTTGAATAAAAGAAATGGCCAAAATTTTGTGTACGAGAGACTGAGTGGGCTTCTTTACAATCGGCAGTGGAAGAATATCTTTCGTAAGTTTTGCATATATAATAAGGAAGCTATTGGTTCAGATCATGTCCTATTAGAATGGAATTTGTAAAGAGAAACAACAGTCACTGAAGAGTAAACCATCAGAGATAGTCACGTTTTCATTAAGAAGCTGTATTGGAGCCAATATGAGGATTGCCAAAACATTATTAGAGAAATCTGGTTTGGGGATCGCAATTCATCTACTGGTAATCAGCTTGCAGATTTCCAAACTAAAAGTTCTACAACTCAAGAACGACTTCGCTTGTGGAGTTATAGCACTTTTGATAACAATGATAGAGAATACAAGCTCCTTCAGGAACATTTACGTGAACTTAAAAAATGCCTTTCAGAATCAATGAATCTCTGTGAAATCCAAAAGGAACGAGTAGAAAAGTTTCTGCTATAGGAAGAGTTATATTAGAAACAGAGATCCAAAGTCACATGGCTACAGCTTGGGGATAGAAATACAATGTTCTTCCATGCTCATGGAACTGCTAAATTAAAGAAAAAAAGGAATTTCTTGAATTGGATTTTAGACAAGAATGGTATTTGGATGGAGGATTCTAATGAGATGGTAGGGGTATTTGAATTTGACTATATGCAGCTAAGTTCTCAAATCCTTCGACTGAGACATTATTTGCTGCCTTAGAACATCTTGATCCCCATGTAACTGATGAGATAAATTCAAAAATTAATGAGCCTTTTCGGAAGAGGAGATCATTGCAGCTTAGACATTGTTGCTTCCTTTAAAGGCCCCAGGTGCTGATGGGTTCCCATCTGAATTCTATAAAAAATACTGGCCTTCAATTCAGGAAACAGTTTTGAACATATCCTCAATGAAGAGGGTGATATAGCAGCACTGAAAAAAACAAACATAACGTTGGTTCTAAAAACTAAGAATCTGACGAAAGTAATTGAATTTCGATAACATGAAATGTCATCTATGAACTGATTAGCAAATCAATTGCCAATAGCATGAAATCAATACTTGATCAAATAATTCCCCATTTCATATGCTTTTATCCTTTAAAGACAGATTATAGGTAACATCAAGGTGGGTTATAAATGTCTCCACCAATTTAAAAGCAAGCAAACGGGATGGAAAGGTTTGGTGGCTCTAAAGTTAGATGCGAGCAAAGCATATGATAGGGTGGAATGGCTATTTCTTGAGTAAACAATATTAAAATTTGGCTTTTCAAGAAGGTGGTTAATGCTCTGCATCTCTACTACAACATTTAAAATCTGCCTTAGCAACGAAGTCAAAGGTGACATTCATCCTCAACGAGGTCTTTGCCAGGGACATCCCTTATCCTCTAATTATTTATTCTTTGTATTGCTGTTTTTTCAAATCTTATTAGTAAAGCTGTCAAACAAAATTGATTCACGGAGTTGGTTTCAATGGGAATAACTATGTTACCTCTTATCTTCTTTTTGTAGATGACAATCCTTTTTTCTCCCATGCCACAATTGAAGAATGCTCTCACTTGAAATCAATATTTGATCTTTAAACTACAGCTTCGGGCCAGCTATTTAATTTAGAAAAATTGTCAACGTTTTTCAGCCCGGATATGCATCAAAACACTGTTAATAAGATTAAAAAAGAAAATATGTTCAATCATGAGGTTGTCTCCTTGTATGAAAGGTACTTGGGGTTCCCCTCTTTGGTTGGCCGAAACAAAACTACTTTTTCAATATGATCAAGCATAGATTTATGAGCAGATTAACAGTTGGAAGTCAGAATTGTTTTCTTGTGGACGCAAGGAAATTTTAATGTGATCTCCCCACTTATGCGATGAGTGTCTTTGGATTTCCCTAAGGGCTGTGCAAAGATATTCAGAAGCGTATTATGAGATTCTAAACGGTAAATCAAAAGCCATGTATTGGCTCTTGTGGAGGAATTTATGTAGGACAAAAAAGGAAGGTCGTCATTTCAAGCATGATCGAATATCATTTGGTTTCCGTCAATCTCGCCCAAGATAAGAATTTTTTATGTGAGAGCTTTATTAAATTGGATATCCATCCAACTTTTTATAATTTATTCAAAATGAAGATCATACAATCACCTATTTGTCTAAAGATGCAACATAGTGTAGGAGGATAGCTTCCCTACTTTGGTGGGATGTACAATTGTTAAAAAGGTATGGCGGTGATTAATCTTATCAAATTCTGTGATTAATTACCAAAGCACCAACTTATCATTCTTTGCCCAAACATTGGCTGGTTCTATGTCCAAGGAGAATATAATGTCTTTTGTGGTCTAGGCTTGGTCAATTTGGAGAGATAGATGTTGGATTTTCGAATCCAGCATTGTTGGATCTTTAATCTAATGCTGAATTTATATGTGAATAATTATATGTTACGGATTATCATATAAGGTTAAACCCAATTAAAAGTAGTTTATTACGCTTTTCGGTAATATGGGTTTTAATGTATCTAATAGGGCGTGGACCTTTAACGTGTAGAAACTTAAAGAGGTAATTTTTATTTCTGCGATGGGCTGAAATAGTAATATCTAAAGACAATAGGAAAAGTTGTCTGTATAAGTGGTCATGGTCCCCATGTCACACATATCTTTCTATTCTTTTTAACAACACATCATCAAAGAGAGAGCACAGAGAAAATTAAAGATTATCTAAAAGAAAATGTTGATTTGAAAGGCCCACCACACAACCCAATAGAGCAATTCAACGTTATGGATTCAAGTACGCTTTTGCATGATTTGTTATTAATTCTTGGTAATACAACATGAATGTTCCTGAGTTATAGATGATAGTTTTCACCAGATGGTCTCTTGTTTTAACAAGTGACATCAGAGTCTCTTCATATTGAATTATTGAGAATCAAATTTATTTTTAATTAATGATTAAATCTCCGGTGTTCTCGAATTTAGTAATACCAGAATTATTAAAATTATTGAGTTCGAGAAAAAATCTATGGTTTTTTTTTCGGAATTTAAGATTTTTTATTGCAAAATTCAGATTTATAGTTTAAAATATAAAAAAATTATGGATTCAAGATTTTGTGGCCGGTGGCAATAGCAACCGCTGATGTTGAGGTTGATGGTGAGCCACAGCAACCATGTTGTTACAGCCTATGGAAAATAGGAAATTTACTTATATGACCACTTTCAAAAACCTATTATCAAAAACAGCCATAGAAAAAAAGTCTTAATGTAATAACCACACACGCTTCTCATGGACTAAGTTGCTTTTCCCCAAAGACCATTGTCAAATCGCCTAAATCTATATCCTCATCATTGCCTAACATTGCTCATCATTGCCCGTCATCTTGAAATTTCTTTTTACAACCCCATCATCACAATCTCACCATCACAACCCCTATTATCACAGCCTCCATCAGCAAAAGGTTCTACACTGTCAACGATATTAGGATTCGAGCTAAAGGTACGACTCTCTTACACATTTACAATAATTTTTAATTGATTGGTGGATTATTATTGATAGACAAGCACACTATGATATGTATTGGCATGAAAATTCAAAGATTTTTAAAAATTAATGTTCGCAAAAAATAAGCACATTAGGTGTTCGTTAAAATGTCTCTAAATTGTTTTTTCAATTATTTCAATAAATTTATTGAACTAGTTTCTAGTGATCCACTATTTAATACCAAAATTACTTACTAGTATGAACTTTACACTTATTTCATATTTTGGTTTATGTTGGGTTTAGGCACCCATCGCCTACAATATGCGCAGGGAATGGCGCCCATCGCCCGCAACATGCGCGGGCAATGGGCATCATCGCCGCATCGCCCGCACATGCGGGCAATGGCATCATCGCCCGCTCATGTCGCGGGCGATGGGCGCCATTGGCCGCGCATGTTGCGGGCGATGGCACCACATCGCCCCCGCCCAGATGCAGCATTGCCTGCACTGACTCAATTTTTTTGTTTTAAATTATAATTTAATATTTGTCAAATTTAACTTTCAGATATGTCCTACAATAAAATGACGCCTTGGACTTTAAAAATACTAACTGAAGATCACTTCTCAGGTGCTCTAACAAATTCAACGAAGATGAAGAGAGTGATTAGCCTTATGCAATCAAAGTTCACTAAAAAATAACAAAAGTTGTTCTAAAAATCAATATTAAGGTATTTTGGTAGCATGAAGGAAATTGGATTTAGTGGCATGCTTGTGCATAATTTGTTGCTTAGACAAGTAGTACAAGAAGTTGATAAATATCAAATGTGGTTTCGTGTTGGCAATGAGTTGTTGTATTTCTCGATTCGAGAATGGTGTCTTATAACAAGACTTAAATGTGGTGAATTGCAAGATTTAGAAAAGTTTAAAAAAATAGGTGGTAATTGACGAATACGTGAGTTTATTTCGATGGCAATGATGAGTTTCAGCTTCAAGAATTAGATACAAGGTTTGAAACTTTTGATTTTACTAAAATCAATGACAAGAATGCATTGAGAATTGCCTTGTTCTACTTTGCAGATAGAGTTTTGTGTGGAAGACCCAATGAGAGGCCAATCCTTAAATTTATATTGTATGCCGTTGCAAATTTGGAATGTTTTAACAACTTTTCTTAGGGAACGTATTCGTGGAATATTGTTTATGATCAAATGAATACTTCATTGAATGGAAAGGCTGAAAATTTTAAGAAAGAAGCCAGTAACAAGCATAGACATGAGACTTATAATTTTTATGGCTTTTGTTATGGAGTGCAAGTGCATAAAATGTAAATACAAGTATCTATGCATAAATATAATATAGTGTTTAATGTATTTTTTTTCCATTTAGGCCTATATTTTTAAATCAGTTGGAGGAATCGCATTCAAGTATGGCATCCTAACAAATGTGAATCGTCCTCGGATCCTTAAAATGGATAGTCTCAAAGAGCATACTGCATTTGGAACTATTAGAAAAATTTAGAGCACCTGTTGTAAGTGTATGCAAAACATGTAATTTTGTGTATACATTTGTATACAATTATGCAACCTTGATTTTTTTCAGTTGCTCATACAAGATGAAGTCGAAGCAAATTTTGAAAAAGACTAGTAAAGAGAACAAAAAACCTATACCATCAATTTGTGAGGAGAGTCTGCACTACGATTCCGACTTAGGTCGATGAGATGGGAAGATTTTACAATTTTGACTACTTGCCATGCATTTTGTTGAACTGAAAAACCGTAAATTACTTTGTGCAGTTCAAGCAATTTGTAGAAAAAGAAAAGCGTAATGACACCACATTGCCATCGGATGACCACCATCGATCACATATAAATGCCTTTAGGCCATACGACTTGCCTAAAAGTTTCTACGAACTAGGGGACTTGGATACCATCGAGGTTAGATTTGTTTGGTATTTTTCGCTCAATCTAGAGTCACAAATAACTAAGGAATTTCTCGACTTGCGGTTGATGCTGCTGAAATCAAGATGGCAGTGTCTGAAGATCGGAAGGTGTTTGGAGAGGTCAAGACTGGATTTAATGAGATGAAACATACAATCATGAAATTTATTGCATCACACACTAATTTCATATTTTCGCAATCATATGGTGAATTCTTATATCACCGTTCACACTTGGTATGCAAGTTATAAATACATCAAAATATGCTTCTTATTTAATATTTTTACTACACATTCCAACACTTATATATTTGGGCTCCATATTTGACAGGTGCCTCTGAGTTTTGGACAATCGGATAATCCCAATAATAAACCATTTGAATATTATGTGAGTGACAAAGTAAAATCTCCAACATACAGTTGGGAGAGGGACCTCCATGATGAAAGTGTTTGTATACTGACAAAGCCACCAGGCGCGAGTTTGTTTGGATGTCAACTGAAGCATTCACATCGACTAAGTAGTCCATACACAATTCTCCCACCTAAAAGGCAGAAAGCTCATTATGTTGAAAATTTTCTCACAATTGAAGTTATACATGTCATGATGCGGTACTTATTGATTTTGATCCATTGAAAGGGCTTGATAATCCAATATTATTTTCTGAGTTTGAACAGTGGTACTGTGGCGAAATTACTGTGAGTCAGCCCATTGCGTTTACAAAAGATTTTTTGAGAAAATTTTGTGTGACAATAAGAGCGGTCCACGTGGATGGTTGGGAGATAAGGTAAGCATCTTTAATCATTATACTATCTTAATCATTGAACTTGTTGAGTCTATTATTATCCAATGCTCTATTACTCATTCATAGCATATCCATGCTTACTTACGCTTACTCATTAAGCAACAACAAACGTATCTGAATGCTTTACCTCAGCATTGCACATATATAGATAGCTGGTTTTCTGTAAGTAACCTTACTATTAGTTAACTACTAATTATGATATTTTTTAAGATTTTCATTTTACTATTACACTATGATTAGGTTTTCTTGGAAACATTGTGGAATGAAGGGAAAAGTGATATTTTCGAAAAACAATTATGAAAGTATTAATGGCTATAAATGTGGTCGGGATGACACATTGTCTAGGCCTTAGACGAACATTGAT
The DNA here is from genome assembly GCA_018350135.1 of Citrus trifoliata. Lineage (NCBI taxonomy): Eukaryota > Viridiplantae > Streptophyta > Magnoliopsida > Sapindales > Rutaceae > Citrus > Citrus trifoliata. Next base: position 182,701 of record VKKW01000205.1, on the reverse strand, counting down.
ATTATACATAAACAAATTAATATTTTAATTTTAATTTATTTACTTAATAATAATTAGCTTGTAATTGTAGTTTAATAAATATGCAGGTCTACATTCCAGTAAACTTCGAGAGAGAGCACTGGTTATTGGCCCAAGTAAATCTCGATGAAAAGAGATATGGTTTTTGGACTCCTCACATGAGCTTTACAAGGACGATGAATATTTTGAGAAATTGTTGCCGCTCAAAGTTCTCCTCCCCCATTGGCAAGCACACATCGGTTTTCATAAAACACATGAGGAAACATGACTTGATGTATGTTGGCTATTCAAGCGATGGAAAACTTTGCCGCAACCAATACCTGGCAGTGGTGATTGTGGAATATTTATGCTAATGTAATGTCTTATTTAATGTTGGACTGTACATCTACTTTTAGCAGCGACCTTACAGATTTTTTTAGAAAGAATATTGCTTTAGATCTCTTTATGAGGGATATTGTGTAAAAAGCTTTAGTCTTGAACATTGATGGAGTATTATTCATCATATATAGATTGTCCAGTTTTGAGTTTTGTATACTTATTTAATATTTTCCGCAAAAAATAGCCTATGTCGCAGGCCGTGTGGCCAAGTCCAAGGCACATATCAGAGTGACTGTCACGTTTCGAGCAGGGCTTTTGCACGAAGCTAGGGAAAAATATAAGGACACAGGTAAAGTGATATGGTTTTCGAATTGAGCCACGCAAGTATTGTTTTAATATTTTTTACCCTAAAAAATTATAAAAATCGAAATAAATATGCAAACACGTCGAAATGAGTTCAAACTTTCCGGAGGGCCATCGTAGGCGCCAAAATGAATTTGGGACCCATAAAACGTGAAATGGCACAGTAAAAAATCGAAGAGTTGCCGCAAATCGTGCTTTTCTGCAAAACAAGCCCACGTCCACAGGCCGCATGGCCAAGCCCAAGGCGCATAACGAAGTGACCGTCGCATTTTGAGTTGGGCTTTTGTATGGAGGTAAGGAAAAATGTAAGGACACAGGAAAGGTGGTCCGGTTTTTAAATCGGGCCCCGCAAGTACGTTTTTAATATTTTTAACCCTCGAAAATTGTAAAAATCAAAATAAATATGCAAACACATAGAAGTGCATTCAAACTTTTCAGAGGGCCATCGTAGGCCCCAAAATGAATTTAGAACCTATAAAATGCGAAATGGCACAGTAAAAAATCAAAGAGTTGCGGCAATCATGATTTTCGAGAAAAAATAGTCCACATTCGGAGACCGCGTGGCCAAGCCCAAGGCACGTTCTAAAGTGACCGTTGCATTTCAATCCAAGATTTTACACGAAGGTAGGGAAAAATGTAAGTACACTAGAAAGGTGGTCCAGGTTTCGAATCGAGCCCGACAAGTTTTTTAAAATTTTTTTATCCTAAAAAATTGTGAAATCGAAATAAATATGCAAGTAGTTGTGGCAAATTGTACTTTTAATAATGGTACATGATTACAAGTCTCAAAATTCATACATTAATAATTGTATTGTTCCAAAATTCATACATTAATAATGGTATGCGATTACAAGTTACAAAAACTAAACAAGTAATTAGCTAATAGCCCCATAAAAATAAATCAAAGACTAATGTTGATTTGCCGAAATAGAATTCTTACATGTCTTGTTATTACGGCCACGTTCCCCACATCGACGATAAATTACAGTTTTTTGAGACGCATCCTCGCCTTTGGATGGTATTCTTCTTCTTTTTTTATGACCAAGGCAAGATGGTACATCTGGTGGATTTAGTTGCATCATTTGGGGATTTTCTAAAATCTTCCATTTTGCCATCTCATCAAGGGGAATAATGGGTTCTGAATATGTTGTTAGCAATGCTTCAATTGTGTAGTAATGAGAACAAAGACTTATTGAATCAACTCGAAGGTATAGGCAAACAGCAATTTCATGATCACAAACAAATTGATCGAGTTAAAATATTCTACAACTGCACGTCTTGTCTATTATGTTAATAAGACCCTCCTTCATACTACATTCCTTAACTTGAAATTGATGGTCACAGACATTGAAAACACACATTTTACTGGCAATATTGTTTCTATGATCGTATATATTTTGTGCCCATGTTGTAAGGCGAGTTGTCATCGACTCGGCCGCTTTCTATCTATCATAAAATTATTGTTGCATTGTAAGTCTAAAGTGTTCAACCAATTGAGTAATAGAAAATTTTCTCGATTCCTTCATTAAAGCATTCATGCTCTTTGTAATGTTTGTGGTCAGAATGCTATATCTTCGACCTTCGAAATGAGATCGAGCCCAATAATTGAAGCCTATGTTCTCCAAATACTTTTATGCACCTGCATGCATACTCCACAACCCCTCCATTTGTTTTTCAAACTCTACGAGATCAAATATTTTCACTACTTGTAGAAAGGTTGGTCTAAAATAATACTCTCATAGTTTTACAAGATTCCTAAAATGTGACTTTAGAGTACCTTCCAAATGATAAAAACAAAGGCCATGTAGTGTAGTAGGAAATACCTTTTAAACTGCTCTACGGATAGATGTGCAATGATCGGATATAAATGCCAACTCTAGCATGTCTTCAATTACTCCATGCAATCAACAAAGTTCCTCCATATTTACCTTCTAGATCAAACATGTGCACTGTGATTACTCGCCTAATTGACTGCATAAAACCTTTTATGCAGGATCCAAGAGCAAGAAAATAATACAAAAAATTATTTGGCAAGTAAATTATATGACTCTACCGGTACTCCTCGTGTCGACTTCAAAGCCTTTTTCCTTACTTTAATATGCTTGCTAGTATGATAAATATATTCCATAATCATTTTTCATATCTGAAATGATATCCTTTGGAGTGTATATTCACTTGGCATCAACTAACTTTTACTTGATAATTTCGCCGACAACCCGATTGTTTGCTTGACGATGACCATTATGGAAAATATCATTTTGACAAGTATGCACTATATTGTATCTCTTCACTAACCACTGCACATCATCCTTGTCATTTGCCCTCATTGCTCGTAATCGCCATTTACATGTCTTCACAGCACAACAAGCCTCCCAACATATGTTTGTGGATTTATCCACCTTGAACTCAAACTTGTCTCTAATGGCAACAATGCTAAACTCCGTGTATAATTGTTCCTTCGTGTTGAATAACTACCCAACATAAATACCACTTGAACTACAACTTCCAACTGTAAGTGTATCTGAAGCTACCTAATCTGATGGCATAACTAGAATCTCTAATTGTAGAGGGTCGACTACAGTTGATACTAGAGGCCAACTTTGGCTATGTGACCTAGGGGTAATGAGTTGACTTTGTCATGTATCATTATCTTCCTAAAACTAAGGCATTGCTTCCATATCATCTAATAGACTATCACAATCTACATCATCACAGTCACGGAATAGAGAGAAGCTTTCCATAGTTGGAAACCTTTGTTCTTCAGCATCGAGGAAGAAGTCATTATCATAGTTTGGCGTGGATTGATAGCCAAATGTGCTTTCCGTAGTTGGAAATCTTTGTTCTTCAGTATCGGGGAAGAACTCATTACCATAATTTGGCATGGAACCACATCCAAATGTGCACTCAAAAGCTAAAGATTGGGTTAATGGCATCAAAAGAGTTAATTTTTGTTGAGATTGCATTAAAGGAGATTTCATTGTAACTTTAGGCGATGTAGTCACAAAAATAAGAGTCCTACCATAATTTATTGGATCAGAGTTCATACATATAATAAAATTTACCATTTCATCATCTAGTATGTCTATTGGTAAAGAAGCAATGGGTTGCATAGGACAGTTTGTGCCCCAAATTGTTTTCACTGTCATAGAAATTAGTCTGAACTTAAATTCAGCACTTGATATATCCTAGCAATAAATTGTTCGAAAGTTGTATCATTTCGAAGTAAAAATGTTTTAACTTTTCCATTCTTGTATTCCATACGACCATCAGCAAACATTTCCCATAATCCATCATAACACATCTTCAGCACAATTGTTGATTCCATTACACTTGAAGCAAATTAAAATAGATAAAATTACATTACTAAAACAATAAATTTATTTCTATAAAAATATCTTAACAACAAACAATAAATATTAAAAATACAACAAGTGAGAAGTGCGGGCAAAGGCTGCCATCACCCGGGTGATGCATGCCTTCACCCGCATTTAGCCCACGAGAAAGGCAGGTGATGGATGTCATCGCCCGAACGACGCCAACCTTCGCCCGCGATCGGGATTTCTTCTACAAGTCATAGAAACACATAATTTACCAAACTTTTCTTAATCTTTGGATTCACACAAGCAAATATCTACCCATATTGTAATAAAAATTAATAAAGATATCTGTTTTTACAAATATCTACAAAACCCATAGATAAAACTTAATTAATCTTACAATTTAAATTTCATAACCTTAATTCCTTCTTGAGCTTTTTTTTCTTTTTTGTGTTGATTGATTTTGTCTTTAGTGTTAGATAACAATTGTTGTTTGATGCATATGAAATTGGAGTAGTTTTGTGTTTAGTTGTTAGAGGGAGTTTGAGAAGTGAAATAGGAGTAGTTTTGTAGAGTTTGTGTTTAGTTGTTAGAGGGAGTTTGAGAAGTGAAATAGGAGTAGTTTTGTAGAGTTTGTGTTTAGTTGTTGGCATGAAATAAGAGAGGAGTTTTGGCAAAGGGCAATTTAGTCCATAAAAAGTGTGTGTGGTTCTTATTTTAAGAACTTTTGTTTTATGGCTAGTTTTGATAATGAGTTTTTAAAAGTGGCCATATAAGTAAATTTTCAATGGAGTAGTTTTGTGTTTAGTTGTTAGAGGGAGTTTGAGAAGTGAAATGGGAGTAGTTTTGTAGAGTTTGTGTTTAGTTGTTGGGATGAAATAAGAGAGGAGTTTTGGCGAAGGGCAATTTAGTCCATAAAAAGTGTGTGTGGTTATTATTTTAAGAACTTTTGTTCTATGGCTATTTTTGATATTGAGTTTTTTAAAGTGGCCATATAAGTAAATTTCCCATGGAAAATCGGTGGCTATCAAGTAAAAAAAATGGAATAAAGAAATAAAGAAGAAAAAAATGAATGGCCTAGGCACGGCCGTTTGGCCTCGCCAATAGGCAAGTTACAACCACCAGGCCGCAGCACACAACTTAAGAGTTACGGCCATGGCCGTTGCATAAAGTAGAAAGGTGGAAGCATGGATGCTACATAAAAGAAGAAGAAAAGAAAAAATGATTAGGGCTTAATGATTTATATCTTAGATGTCCCCAAGGTATATAAAATTCTTTTTGGGCTGAATGGTTAAGAAGATTCTCATTAAGTCCTAAATTAATTTGGGCTTAACGAAACTTAATTTTGGGTCCAATAAAGATTGAGCTTGATGGATTAAAATGAATATATTAAGGTTTAGCCCATAAAGATAAAGAAATTAATAAAAAAAAAGGCTAGGGTTTTTATTTGGGGTTAATGTTGACCATTTGACCTTTTTTTTTTTTAAGGGTGATTTTTTGTGCCATTTTAAATCCAAATATTGTTATGTTTATATATATTTTGAGATGATTTAATGGAAGCAACATGTCACCAAAGTGACATCTCTTGTGAAAATTAATTTATTTTGGAATATAAACGATTCTGTATATGTAATTTCTGTAAATATCGATCGGTCCAAAGGAAGGTTCATATTTAATAGAATTACATGTGCACCCGTGCTAATGAACATGTGATGATTATTCAGTTTTATATGCGAACAATATATCGACCCAAAGGAAGATTTATTGTTTGACATGCATGTTCTTATTATTAGTATTTGATTTCTAAACCTAGATATCACTTACAAGTAAATATTTTGTCCAAGAATGAAATATTAATGGAGTGTTTGATATCTTGAGATGGGGTTTACCTTTATTTGAACCTATTTTTGTTTTAAGATTTATAAGAGCTTGTTTTGTTTGTTTATTACTCTCTGTTCAGTTATGTCTACTGCAAATATTATTGCCAACATCAATTTTATTCCCATGCTAAATGGCTCTAACTTCAAGTCATGGTAAGAGAATCTCTTAATAGTTCTCGCAATGATGGATCTTGGCCTTGCGATAAGGGTTGATTCTCCCCGACTTTTAATGGATGAAAGTACCCTTAATGATAAAAGGGAAACAGAAAGGTGAGAGAGATCAAATCGCATGTGCATTATGATCATAAAAAAGGCCATTTCAGAAGCATTCAAGGACTGAATGTCTGGAAATGCAACAGCAGCTAAGAAGTTCCTTGAAAAATTGAACAGAGGTTTGTCAAGAACAAAAAGACTGAGATTGGTACGCTCTTGACAAGCCTAATTTCAATAAAGTATAAGAGTAAAGACAAAGGCAAAAAGAGGAACAAACATAGGGAAGTTGTAGATACAGTTGCAAAAAGAGGAACAAAACATTTATTGATCTATCTTTTAGGCAGAATTTGATTTCCATTTTCCCTTTGGACAAACTAGTAATTGTTGCTTATTCGGAAATGGAAAATTCAGTTTGTTTCATGATTCAAAACTAGTTGGTTTAGTTTTTTGTTAGGCAATGATAATCTTTATCTGCTTGATACAACTACTTTATTGAATGAATCTCTACAATATAGTACACTAAGTTTAAAGAGAAAATTAACCAATGAGAATTTTGCTGCACTATGGCGTAAAATATCAGGTCATATCTCTAGATAGATAATAGAGAGACTTGTGTTAGACGAAATTTTTGACGTCTTAGTTTTACATATTTTGATATATGTGTTAACTGTATCAAGGAGAAATAAATCAATAAAGGAGATTTAAAGCCACAGGACTTTGGATGTCTTAGGACTCATACATATGGACATTTGTGGATCATTTCCTGCAGCTGCTTAGAATAGTCAGTAATGTTTTATTATGTTCATAGAAGATTTTTCTAGATATAGTTATATATATCTCCTCTATGAAAAATCATAGTCATTGGATATGTTCAAAAATTTTAATGTTAAAGTATAGAACCAACTCGACTAAAGAATCAAAAGCATCATATTTAATCGTGGTAGTGAATGCTGTGGAAGATATGACAATTGAAATGAATGACGTCTAGGATCATTTGCTAAATCCTAAATGAATGTGATATCATCCCGCAGTACACTATGCCGGGCTCGTTCACTATGAATGGTGTTGCTGAAAGATCAAATATGACGATTAAAGACATGATGAGGCGTGTGCTTTGTCATTCTACCTTACTAGAATCACTATGGTGAGAAGCATTTAAGACCGCAGCATATATCTTTAACAGGTTTCCAACTAAAATGACTACCGAAACCCCTTTCGAGCTTTGGACAAGTAAAAAGCCTAGTTTAAAATATTTGCGTGTTTGGTAATATCCAATTAAAGAAAGTCCTTATAGGCTTAATAAGAAAAAACTGAACTCAAGGACGATGAGTTGCTATTCCACTAGATACTCAAAGCAATCCATGGGGTACAAGTTTTATGATCCCATGAATAAGTCGATTTTCAAATAAGGAAAGACTCAGTTCTTTGAGCATGTCAATTTTGTAAAGGGAGATACAGTTAGGTACTTTATCTTTGAAGAGAAATATGTTAATATTCTCATAGGAGTTATTGGCATTAATCAGGGTGTCATTCTTGACTTTGTTCAAGACACAATAGATCAAGACAATGTTAGAAAACCCCCTAGACAAGAAGTTGCTCTAGAACAACAAACTCTACCACTACAAAAACCTATGTCATTAAGAAGATCCACTGGAGAAAGAAAAAGTGCAGTGCCAGATGACAACATTGTATTTCTCCAAGAATGTGAGATAAACATTGGAGTGATGAAAGATAATCCGATCAATTTCCATCAAACCATGAAAAGTTTTAACTCTCATAAATGAATCAATGTCATGAATGAGGAGATTGAAATTCTAGTTATGCAACCCAAGAAGGGGTGAATTGGAATTCTAAAAATTATTCAATTTATAATAAAAACTCAATTCAAATATGAAACAAATTCAAAGAAATAACAAATAAGTTAACCACAATGAAAAGGATAAGGGAAGAGAGATTCAAACACTGAGATTTTTACGTGGTTCGGCCAACCTTTCCTACGTCCACGCCTCGAAGCTTTCCGAGCTTGAGGATTCCACTAAGCAATCCTCCAAGGCTTTAAATGCTTACACTTGACTTCCAAGGTGTCAATAATCTTTACAACAAGAGATTATCCCAATCTTTTAACCCAAATGTATCCCAACACTTACAATCACTCAAAAATAAAAGATTATAAATTTGTTTTGCCTCTCACAATTTTTAAGATTACAAAATGATACCCAACATATGAATAGATGAAGCAAGAATGTATTTAAAGCTCAATGAAGATTGTATTCTCAAGTATAAGCTCAGTAGTCGTGTTGTGATCAACTCTTATTTGAATTTGAATGAGCTTATTTATAGGTGGAGCTGGAAACTGGCCGTTATTGACTTTCTGCACACTGTCGGATCACCGTTAACCAGATGTCGGATCACCGTTTGACTGGTCAATATGACCGTTGGGCTGATTTTTAAAATTATCGGATCGCCGTCATCTAGATTTCGGATCACCGTTTAGGTCCAGAGGCTAACCTTCAGTTCTGTTTGATCTCGGCAAGTCGTTTATGAAACTTGTCAGATCACCGTTTAGGTCTAGAGACTAATCTTCAATTCTCATTGATCTCAGCGTGTCGTTCATTAAACTTGTCGGATCACCATTTAGGTACAAAGACTAATCTTTAATTCTGATTGATCTCGGCGGGCCATTTATCAAAATTGTAGGATCGTTGTTTAGGTCTAGAGACTAATCTTCAGTTCTGTTTGATATCGGCAAGCTGTTTATCAAGCTTGTTGGATCGCCGTTTTCCACAGAAACTGCTCTAGTGAACTATTTTGCAAGATAATTGTTTGTCTCCAAATCTTAATAAAAACACTTTATAAAACTGAAAATTATTTTGAGCTTTTAAAAGATTAATCAATCTTAATTAAACTTGTTATCATCAAAATTAATAAAGAAATATTTATGTTAACAATCTTAACAATCTCCCCCTTTCTGATGATGACAAACTTTTCAAGAAAATACTTGTGCAATTTTGCTCCCCCTCAGTGAAATTTTTTAAGAATTTTTAAATATGTGTCCATTTAGTTTTAATCTTAAAATTAATTTAAAACAAAACAGATTGATTTGATAAATTATCTCCCCCTTCATCATCAAAAAGAAATAAGCGCGAAAAGATTAATAAGAGAGGCTGAGGGATTACTTATGTTGGAAAAATTTCGGCAGAATCTCCTTTAAAAATGAGCATATCCTCAATAATACAAAGAAACACTTCTATAAATACAGGCCAACTTATCAACCAACCTCCAACAATCAAACAAATCAACAAGATAAATAAGATATCATCAAAATCAACTCAACCATAAATCAAGTGCACTTATCCAATAGAAAACATCATAAGCATAAGCAAAAGACAAATAGCATCATAATAGCTACATGAAATGAGTGATGTCTGTGCGAAAATCAGAGGGGCTGAAAACTAAGACGGGGGCTGTGAAGAAGAGCTGCATGGGTCATAACCAAAGTAACCGAGAATGCGGCGCTGGCCAGCAAGTAACTCTATCTGTTGATTTGAAATTTGCTGCCGAAAGGTTGGAAAATCATATTGAAGCTGTTGCTGTTGCTGGGACAGAAAATCCACTTTGTCAGACAATTGCTAAAAGCGATCCGCAAGAACGGTCGATGCTGCAGGAAGGATGGTAGTCTCGGCTGGCTCATCATCCTGAGAGGAAGCTGCTGCTGATGCTGCTGTTGGTGCTGCTGCTCTGCGAAGGACATGCGGTCTAGCCCCAAGGCGGAAATCGGGTAACTCATCCTCGGAATAGACATCATTTAACATACAATCATCCTCTAGTGCAAACAGAGTATCTTCATTCTTAAAGGATGTTGTCTTTTCCCACTTCCCACGTTTCTTAAAATATCCAATCGCAGAAATAATCTCTCGACCAAGCTTTCGGGTCTCGAGATAAACAGGCTCAGCAATAGGGACTCGAAAGTATTTCAAGATCCTAGTAATGATACTGCCATAAGGAAGGGATCGATTGGAGACTCTAGGAGTGGACAGCATATGAAAAAAGATAGTGTGGGATAAGCTCACATGCTGTCTACGGATGAGGAAATCTAATAAACCAACATCAAGTCTAGTTACCTCATAAATGTGACCCTATCTACGAGTGACCATGTGTTGGAGAATGATATGAGACCTAAAGGACAACGAACAGATGTCATCGGAAAGATCCTGATGCCGAAAAATGTTCGATACACCATCCACATGACAGAATTCACTAAATGCGAGTTCTTCCTAGCGGTGTAAAGATCTAAACCTCCATAAGAAATTCCCAGAATACTACACAATTCTGATTCATTAAAAGCAATGCGAATTCCTCCTACATATGTATAAAGCTCAACACAACGAGTAGAGGAGAGTTCCATATTTCAATAAAAGACACGGACTAGATTTTCATAGATGGGTTCTTCGATACTTAAGGCTTCCTTCCAATGACTAAGCATGTGAATAATAGAATGACCACAAATGGTAATATCCGAAAACTCTGAAATGTTAAGAGAAAATGAGGGAGTTACCGGTTTACCCATGAATTTTTCACGAAATCGCGGAGCAGAGGTGTCATTGGAAAAATAGAGACTCTTGAAGTCTTGAGAGGGAGACCTGGAAGGACTGGAACGCCGCGGAGCAGTGTGCTTGGTTTGAGCACGCCTTTGTGGTCGTCCCATCATTGATGAGTTTGGAGAAAATTTAATTGATAAAAAAATAAAGTTTGAGTGATGAGAGAGTAATGACAAGTTGAAATGTGATTGAAAATGGAAGAAATTAGGTTCAAATTTGGCAAGATAAGTGCGGCTGGTTTTAGGGTTTAAAATTTGAGATTTTTCAATTTTTAAAGAGAAAACTGGTTTTAATCGGTTAAAAAGGTGCTAAAGATGATAAGGATGGTTGTTAATGTGTCAATTTGATGAAAAATAACAAGAAAAACGATGGATTTAGGAGAGAAATGAAGTTGCAGTTGCGGTTGGGGAAAGACAGAGAGAAAGAGAGCATGGACGAAATGGAAAGGAAGACGAAGGACTGTTCACTTATCGGGCAATAACAGCAAGCCGTTATAGAGATATCGGCGAGCCGACAGAGTCCAGAGAGCTCCCCAAAAATTTTTATCAGAACGGCGAGCCGTTTAGAGACATATCGGCGAGCCCATAGAGTCCAGAGAGTTCCCCCAAAATTTTGCATCAGGACGGCGAGCCGTTAATTAATTATCGGTGAACCAATAACTTCCAGAATACTTCTCATTGTTTCTACCCTAAAATGGTTAGCCGTTTATTGAAATAACAGCAATTTGTTTTCTATAACTTATGATTTCGCACATTTATTTTAATATTTGGCTAACTATTAATACATTTCAAGATCATTTCATTGATCTAAAATGATTTAAGTGTCAGTTCAATGCATAATTCATGAAGATATATGTATTGCAACAATTAATTCATACATTTTTCAAATATACACACACTTCACATGTATATCATGATTGAGCATTCCATAGATATTAAATCATCAAATCATAAATCAATTAATTTTAATAGACTTAATAACATGAATAAAGATGTTAATGCGAAAATTTCATCATCCTAAGTTCATGCCGAATTTTTGAAAAATGTTCTTCACAAAGTGGTTTTGTAAAAATATCGGCAAGTTGTTTATACGTAGAAATAAACTCTAATGCAATATCTCCCTTTTGAACATGATCTCTCAAGAAATGATGTCTAATTTCTATATACTTGGTTCTAGAGTGTTGAATTGGATTCTTTGAAAGATTTATAACACTAGTATTATCACACTTAATAGGAATTTGTTCAAAATTAATGCCATAATCTCTAAGTGTTTGTTTCATCCAAAGAGCTTGTGCACAACAGCTTCCTGCTGCTATATATTCAGCCTCGGTAGTTAAGAGTGCAACATAATTTTTTTTCTTACTAAACCATGAAACAAGTGAGTGACCTAGGATATGGCAAGTTCCACTAGTGCATTTTCTATCAACTTTATAACCAGCAAAGTCCGCATTCGAATAGCATGTTAAATCTATATGAGTTCCTCTAGGATACCAAAGGCCAATATCTATAGTTCCACTCAAATAACGAAAAATTCTTTTAACAGCAAGCAAATGGGATTCCTTGGGACATGATTGAAATCTTACACACAAATATACACCAAACATGATATCGGGTCTACTTGCAGTCAAATAAAATAAAGATTCGATCATACCTTGATACATTTAGATATCCACTTCTTTACATTTTTCATTTTTGTCGAGCTTGATTATTGTGCTCATTGGTGTATTTTTTATCTTTGAGTCATCAATGCCGAATCGTTTGAGTAAATCTCTTACATACTTGGATTGATTTATGAATATTCCTTTCTCGTTTTGTTTTATTTGCAGCCCAAGGAAGTACTTCAACTCTCCTATCATACTCATTTCAAATTCATTGCTCATACAAGATGAAAACTCTTTGCACAATAATTCATTAGTAGAACCAAAATTAATATCATCAACATAAATTTGAACAACAAGTATGTCTTTGTTTTTGTGTTTAACAAAGAGAGTAGTATCCGCTTTACCCATGGAAAAATCATTTTCTAACAAGAAATTCTTAAGCCTATCATACCATGCTCTATGTGCTTGTTTTAATCCATACAAAGCTTTAAATAATTTATAAACATGATTTAGAAATTTTTCATTTTCAAAACCAGGGGGTTGTTTTACATACACTTCTTCCATAATATAACCATTTAAGAAAGCACTTTTCACATCCATTTGAAATAAAATGAAATCTTTATGGCAAGCAAATGCCAACAACATTCCAATTGATTCTAGTCTAGCTACGGGTGCAAATGTTTCATCAAAATCAATTCCTTCTTCTTGGTTGTAACCTTGAGCCATTAATTTAGCTTTATTTCTTACAACCACACCGGATTCATCCATCTTATTTCTAAATACCCATTTAGTACCTATGATGGATTGATGTTCTAGTTTAGGAACTAATTCCTACACATTGTTTCTTTCAAATTGATTTAACTCCTCTTGCAATGCCATAATCTAAGATTCATCATTTTCCACATCCGCAAAGGATTTGGGTTCAATTTGAGAAATAAATGCATTATATTCACAAGTTTTTAAGTGATGATCTAGTTGTAACACCTCATGAGGGATTACCTAAAATTACATCCTTAGGGTGAGAGGAAACATACCTCCACTCCTTGGAGAGTGTTCAAGAAATACCTTCTTGTTGCTCTAGCTCCATATTTGTTTGTTCTTCTTATCTATCCTTTTGATTTTCTTGTGGTGCATTCTCTTGATTCTCTTTAGATGATTCTCCTTAGATGATTCTTCTTGTAATTCTCCATTTGCATCATCATTAACAACTCCTTTCTCCGCAGAGGAGGGGTTAGATTCATCGAAAGTAACATGCATAGATTCTTCTACAACTAGAGTTCTTTTGTTATAAACTCTAAAAGCTTTGCTTGAGTTTGAATATCCAAGAAAAATACCAATATTAGATTTTGGATCAAATTTGCCAAGATTATCTTTTGTGTTGAAAATAAAATATTTGCATCCAAAAACTTTGAAACAACCAATATTGGGTTTTCTATCTTTCCAAAGCTCATATGGAGTTTTGTTAAGATTAGGTCAAATCAACACACGATTAAAACATAACAAGCAGTGTTGACGGCCTCGGCCCAAAAATACTTAGGCAAAGAGTTTTCATTCAATATAATCCTATCCATTTCTTGAATGGATCTATTCTTTCTCTCAACAACTTCATTTTGTTGTGGAGTTCTAGGTGACAAAAATTGATACTCAATGACAAGATTATTGCAAAAGTTCTCAAATGCATGATTTTCAACTCTCCTCCATTATCACTCCTAATGCATGCAATACCATGCCCTTTTTCATTTTGTATTTTCTTACAAAGCACTTTAAAGGCATCAAGAGCATCATCCTTATTGACTAAGAATAATACCCATGTATATTTAGAAAAATCATCCACTATCACAAATGCATAATATTTGCCATTTAGACTAGCATATTTAGATGGCCCAAATAAATCTGTGTGAAGAAGTTGAAGTGGTTTTGAAGTAGAAATATGATTTTTATTTTTGAAAGAAGTTTTGATTTGTTTTCTAAATTGACAAGCTTCACAAATCTTATCCTTTTGAAAACCAATTTTCGGAAGAACTTTAACTAAATCATTTTTCAAAATTTTCGAAATCAAATCCATACTTGCATGCCCTAACCTTCTATGCCATAACCAACTATCATCATGTAATGCGGAAAAGTATTTATCAAGAGTAGATACACATTCTATGTCAATGATATAAACATTACTACATCTATTCCCAACAAACAAGATATTGCCATCACATGAGTTCTCAATAACACAACTAAATTTATCAAAGATAACTTTATAACCTTTGTCACATAATTGACTAATACTAATTAAGTTGTGTTTCAAGTTCTCAACCAAACATACATTCTCAATTAGAGTTGAAGAAACTTTACCAACATTTCCGATTCCAAGAATTTTTCCTTTTGAGTTGTCTCCAAAAGATACTTCTCCACCATTTTCAATTTTGGTGAAGCTTGAGAACCATGCATAGTTTCCAGTCATGTGCCTTGAACAACCATTGTCCAAGTACCATTTATTTTTCTTCTTCTTCAAGCCCTACAAAGAAAAATCTCAAGCTTTAAGCACCCAAAGCTTTTTAGGTCCTTGAGAGTTAGTAGTGATTCCTTTTGGAACCCAAATGCATTTCAAACCATAATATGCATTTCTGTTTACTAGACATCTACTTTTCATATGACCATTTTGATTACAAAAATGACATACCATTTGATTGTTACTAGATGTACTTTTCACGAAGTAGTTTTTATAATATTTTTGTTTCAAGTTTGGTTTATAACCAATTCCTCCTTTATCAAACACACATTTTTTTGTGAATTAAGCATGTTATCCAACATTTTTTGCCCATTTGTAAATTTCAAAACAATCTCATTCAACTCATTGCTCTTTTTCTTAAGCATTTCATTTTCATTTTTCAATTCATCTATATGTGATTCTAAATGCTCATGTGAGATGCTAGATTTCTCATTTGATAATGCAATTTCATCATGCAATGCTTTGTTCTCTACTTCTAAACATGTAATTTTTGCATTTAGAGATTCATTTTCATTTTTAAGCTTTGTCATTTCCTTTTTAAGACATACATTCTTTTTACCAATCTTCATCAACTCATTATGCAATTCTTTAAAAGCATCATACAATTCATCATAAGTGGGATCACTTACCTCATTGAGATTATCATCCCCTCCTATTGCCATAAGCGCTAGGTTTGATACTTCTTGCAATCATTCTTCATCACTTGAATCTTCCTCACTATCATCCCAAGTTACAACCATGGCTTTCTTCTTGAGTTTGTTGATAAGAGGGCACTCTAATCTTATATGGTCAGGCTTCTTGCACTCATAGCATGTGATCACTTCTTTCTTCTCCCTTTGATTTTTTAAGTTTCTAAATTTTCTTCGCTCTCCAGTTTTCTTGAAAAACTTTCTGAACCTCCTTACTAGCATGGCTAACTCTTCATCATCCGGTTCACTATTTCCATCACTCTCATATGTTGAAGTTTTGAGAGCAATACTTTTCTTCTTCTCCTCATCCCTTTTTCTACTGCCAAGTCTTCTTCATATGAAATGAGAGAACTAATTAAATCATCAAGAGGTAAAGTATTTAAATTTTTGGCCTCTTCAATGGCGGTTCTTTTAGGTCTCAATTCTTTTGGAAGTGGCCTAATTATTTTTTTAACTTTCTCGCTATTTGAGAAGGTCCTCCCTAAGGCACCTAGGGTGTTCACTATGTCCGTGAATCTAGTAGACATAGAATACACATTTTCATTTTGTTCCATTTGGAACAACTCATATTGACGAGTGTGTCTACTAATTTTAGACTCTTTAACTTGATTTGTCCCTTCATAGACAACTTTAAGTTTATTCCATATTTCTTGTGCACTTTCACAACTAGATACTCTATGGAATTCTTTCTTATCAAGAGCACAAAACAAAGCATTCATAGCCTTAGAGTTTAGGGACATTTTTCTCTTTTCTAACTCACTCCATTGACTTGATGGTTTAGGAATATCATCTCCTACTTCATCTTTAAACATAGGCATGAATGGACCATCACAAACAACTTCCCAAATTTCATAATCTAAGGCTTGCAAATAGATTCTCATTCTAGTTTTTCAATAAGCATAGTCATTACCATCAAAGAACGGTGGTTTAGTTGTGGATTGCCCTTCTCTAAAGGTTGAGTCATTTAGGGCTGCCATGGATCTTTTACTCTAGACGATTAAGTCTTAACAAGAGAACAAGGCTTTGATACTAAATAAAATTCTAGTTATGCAACCCAAGAGGGGGGTGAATTGGAATTCTAAAAATTATTCAATTTATAAATAAAAACTCAATTCAAATATTAAACAAATTCAAAGCAATAACAAATAAGTTAACCACAATGAAAAGGATAAAGGAAGAGAGATTCAAATACCGAGATTTTTACGTGGTTCGGTCAACCTCGCCTACGTCCACGCCTCGAAGCTTTCCGAGCTTAAGGATTCCACTAAGCAAGCCTCTAAGGCTTCAAATGCTTACACTTGACTTCCAAGGTGTCAATAACCTTTACAACAAGAGATTATCTCAATCTCTTAACCCAAGTATATCCAAACACTTACAATCACTCAAAAATAAAAGATTATAAATTTGTTTTGCCTCTCACAATATTTAAGATTACAAAATGATGCCCAATATGTGAATAGATGACGCAAGAATATATTTAAAGCTCAATGAAGATTGTATTCTCAAGTATAAGCTCAGTAGTCGTGTTGTGATCAACTCTTATTTAAATTTGAATGAGCTTATTTATAGGTGCAGCAGGAAACTAGCCGTTATTGACTTTCTGCACATTGTCGGATCACCGTTAACCAGATGTCGGATCGCCATTTGACTGGTCAATATGACCGTTGGGCTGATTTTTCAAATTATCGGATTGCTGTCATCTAGATGTCAGATCACCGTTTAGGTCCAGAGGCTAATCTTCAGTTCTGTTTGATCTCGGCGAGCCGTTTATTAAACTTGTCGGATCACCGTTTAGGTCCAGAGACTAATCGTCAATTCTAATTGATCTCGGCGAGCCGTTTATCAAAATTGTCGGATCGTCGTTTAGGTCCAGAGACTAATCTTCAGTTCTGTTTGATATCGGCAAGCCGTTTATCAAGCTTGTCGGATCACCGTTTTCCACAGAAACTGCTCTAGTGAACTATTTTGCAAGATAATTGTTTGTCTTCAAATCTTTATAAAAACACTTTATAAAACTAAAAATTATTTTGAGCTTTTAAAAGATTAATCCATTTTAATCAAGTTTGTTATCATCAAAATCAATAAAGAAATATTTATGTTAACAATCTTAACAGAGATGAAGTCCATGAAGGACAATGATATATGGGATCTTGTCCTATTACCAGAAAGTACAAAACCTATTGGTTTTAAATAGATATTTAAAACCAAGAGGGATTTGAAAGGTAATATGAAGAGGTGCAAAGCGTGTCTTATGCAAAAGGCTTTACACAGAAAGAATGTATCGATTATAAAGTGACTTTTTCTTCGGTTTTTTTCAAAATACTCTTTCAAGATCATAATGGCATTGGTGGCGCATTTTAATCTTGAGTTACATTAGATAGATATAAAGACGGTATTTTTCAATGGTAACATTGATGAGAAGATTTATATGGGGCAACCAAAAAACTTTGTATCAAGAGACCCAAGGTATATGGTTTGGAAACTTAAGAAATCCATCTATGCTCTCAAGCAAGTATTTCGACAATGTTATTTCAAATTTCATCAAGTGATCATCTCATTTGGTTTTGAGATGAATTTGGTCAATGATTGTATATACCATAAGTTTTGTGGGAGCAAGTATATCTTTCTAGTTTTATATGTCGATGACATTTTGCTTGCCAAAAGAGATATAGGTTTATTGCAAGATACCAAGAGATTTCTAGTTAATTCGTTATCGATTCTTGATGAAACAACATGAATGTTCGTAGGTTATAAGTGATAGTATTCACCTAAGGATTTCTTGTTCTAACAATAAAAACTTAAATCTTCATAATGGTGTGGGGAATAGTACTTGGGCTTAATGATCAGATAATTGGTATAAACTTAATACCATTGTAAATATCAAATCTCCAAAGGGTATTTGTACCCTTGGGGCTATTATAAAAAATTCAAGAGGAAAAGCTATGGGTAGCATCAATCAAAATAATGCCTTTTTCTAATGATGTGGAACTTGTAGAAGCTAATGCATTTTTATCGGGAATTAAGCTATCAATTGACTTAGGTCTAACTCCCTTAACTGAAGAATTTGATTCTATAAATGTTGTTAGTCTCATTGATGGAAGCTTGTCTAGCAGGAAAGTGATTGATTGGCTAGTATCAGAGATCAAGTGTCTTATGATTAATATAGCTCCCACAATAGTTAAACATGCACCTAGATCTTGTAATGTGGTGGCTTAAAATTTAGCAAAACTGGCTTTTTCTTCTCCAGAGACATTTGGATTGAAGATTGTCTCGTAGAAATTGCCAATCTCTTGTAATGTTTCATTCTATTAATATATAACTAATTTTTTAAAAAAAATTCAAATTACACATGTCATACATGCACTAATTAGTTGTATTGCCTTTAATATATTCTAGAATCCCTCCAATGTCTCAATCTTTGCCACTCTCTCTCATTTTAATTTTATTTAATTTTATAATGTATGATTTCCAAATTATTGTTTTGCAATTTATCTTAAAACAAAGCCAATTAATTTTGGGACAAAAGATTTAGCTTTATAACTTTAGGCTCCACTAACATGGTTTTGAATTTTGATTTTGTTATAGTCGACCACACTTGCCCATCCATATATGTGAGTAGCTCTACTCTTTAAAAAAACATTTAAGGTGTGGATGTTTTTATGAATTTAAAATTCAAACACTACTAAAAGACAACATTAGAAAAAAAGATGAACTTTAATACACCGAGTTAGGAGTATACTACTCATAAAAAAAATTAAATTAAATTAAGGAGTATACTAAGGGAGCGTTGGCACACCACATTACACTGATTACACTACATCAAAACCCTTGAAATTGGAGTACACATAATTAAGTGAAATTGGAGTACCAAATTAAATAAAATTTATTCATCACTTTGTTAATATTTTTTTAGTTTTTTTCCTCTTTGATGAAATATGTGTACTCCAATTTCAATAACATCATTTATTTTGGGTGGGTTTAGAATTTCATTAGCTATTTATGATATAGAGATTTTTTTTCCTTGTATATATTCTTGTCTTGCTTTTGTTTCCTGTTTGCATCTGATCCAACTTTCACCTTAGGTTGCCTGTCTATTGCATCACTCGCAGCATTTCCATTAATTAGGTTGTATTCTTTTTGTTAATAATGAATTCTGATATTTGTAAAATTTCAGCAAGTAAAAAACCCATAAGCCAAATTCTCCAGGCACCAAGAACTCTTTCAACTTTGACAATCATCTACAGCAAATCAAGTTTCTTCAGTTATCCAATAGCGTCACTTTTTTCTGAGTTGAACAACTCTTTGAATAATCCAATTGATAAATGTAGAAACTACTAAACAATAATTAATAAACACAAACACAGAAAGTGATGAAATTAGAAAGCCAAGGTGTGCCAATGAAGCATTATCCTTAAAGAACAGATTATGGCCCTTCTCAGATAATTTTCGAGTGCATAAAGGAATAAAAAATTGTCTGATCTTCCAGGATTCAATGGCGTTTCAACTGTAATGGCGCACTCCAAACAATAGTTGATTCAAACAGCTAATGTAATTTGTTTTTCCAGTTAAACTGTATAGCTTTGATGAAGATGAAGAAGATGATAAGAATTTTTTTTTTACTCACAATCAGTCACCGCAGCTAGCTTTTTATAGCCCTAAATTACAATAGTTATCCCCTTGAATTTTGCCACGAATTAGTCATGAAACTAATTTTAAAATCGAATATAAAGCAACTACAGTGTTAAAAACAAGCCACGACCTCTAACATGTAAATATGCTCAGCTTGACCAATTCAAATCAGTTTAAAACTAATTTTTCAATCCAAAATAATGAATATGTAAGCTTTCATCAAGTGGCTAAGAAACGGGCCAAGCCCGTGAGCTCATGTGTGAAGGTTATATGTGCATTATTCATTTTTGTATTTTGAAATACCTCACAATTTCCAACAAACTTCCACATACCTCAAAATACACATATGACGCTTATATACAATTTATTGGAATAATATAATTTAATGCTCATTAGTTTGTGCCTTTCGAGCTGTGAACCAATCGTTGAACAACTAATCGTGTCTCACAGGAATTTGGTGAAACCTATAGTCTTTATGAACCAAAATTCCTATTTTGTGAGTAAGAGGATTATAAGCTCACACTAAATTCTATCGAGACATTGTTGTTCAACAATTTGGCACTTTAATAACCATGTGCCTTCCTGGTTTCTATGAGTACTTTAGAGATATATATCTAGCTCTCATAGGAATCGACCCAATTCCACACTCATATAGGTGAACCTCCATCAAGTGTGTTCTGCAGTTTAGATACACCACCATTTAGAAAGTAAGCTATAGACTTCATTAAGAGCATAACAGCTCAATCTAAATAACTGCAACTAATAATTATCTTGCCATAAGGAGTACTCAAATATATAAATTGATAGTGCCACCAGACAATAAGTGAATTGTTATTACCCTTATGAACCTACTTCACGGGATCTCTAATCACATAGGTAGGGTTACCACTACTCTTATCTTCTGTTCTAGATAGAAGTTCCATACCCCTCGACGCATTTACCACTAACCTTTTGTTTAGTGGTTTTATCAAAGGATTTGCCAAATTTGACTTTGATCTCATAAAATGTAGGCTCACTACCCCAGATTTTAATAGTTGTTTTATAATATTATGTTTTAGAAGTATGTGTATGCTTTTCCCATTATAAATCTCACTTTTTGCCTTAGTAATAGTGGTTTAACAGTCACAGTATATAGACACTGGAGTAAGAAGGTGAGAAAAAATAGGAAGATCTGTCAAGACGTTTTTTAACCACTCAGCCTCAGTACATGCCTTTTTTAAGGCAATTAGCTCGGACTCCATGACAGAATGAGCTATACATATTTACTTATAGGATTTCCGAGACACGGCACCTCCATTTAGAGTAAATATATAACCACTTGTGGATTGATCTCATCGGATCTTGAAATCCAATTTGCATCGCTATACCCTTCTAGCACTGGTGGAATACTGGTATAATTAAGTCCATAATCAGTATGGTAGCCCAATGATCCTTACTCGAATTTTGAGTATATCTATTCAGTTGACTAGAGCATAGCAATGTCAGGCCTTATACTATTCATTAAGTACATTAGACTACCAATGATTTAGGCATATCTTAATTGATCAACACTATGCTTTAGATTTTTCTTAAGGTGGGTATTTACATCATAGCGTGTAGAGACTAATTTTCCATTATAATACCCATACCTTTTCAACATTTTCTCAACATAATGTTCCTGTGATAATTTAAAACCATCATTAATCTTAGTGATTTTGATGCCTAATATAACATTTGCTTCTCGTATATCCTTCATATCGAAGTTAGAAGCAAGCATCCTCTTAGTCTCATTTATCGTTCCCAAATTGGGACTTAGGATGAGCACGTCATCAACATAGAGACAAATGATCACATAACTAGTAGTGACAATGGATTTAAAGTAGATATATTTATCTAAATCATTGATCGTATATCCATTTAATACAAGTACTTGATCAAATTCCTCATGTCATTGTTTTGGCGTTTGTTTTAAGCCATATAATGACTTAACTAGCTTATATACCTTTAGGGGTGTTCGCGGATTGGATTTTACGGATTGGACATCAATTCATATTCGATCCACGATTTTGCGGATTATAAATTTTCAATCCAATTCAATCAACGGATTGGTGAAATTCAATTCAAATCCAATCCATACATCTGCGGATTGGATGCAGATTTGACCCAATCCATATCCAATCCACTATTTTACGGATTAAAAATTTTTAATTTTGTCCAATCCACAAACTAACTAAATAAAAAAATTTAATATAAAAATAATTTTGCTACCGATCAAATTTAAAATTAAATAAGATTTAAATCAATTAATTGTTTAAATAAGCTAGAAATACTTTAAAGTTTCAAAATATAACACATCAAAATTTAAAAAAAATCACACTCGTTTAGATCAGTACATGGAAATTAACTATTTAGGAAGTAATATTTGTTTATTTAGTTATTTTTATTTTATATTATTATCGGATAAGATATAATATAGTGTTAATGTAACTATATTTTAACTTATTTATTTATTTATTAGTAAGTACTAATGTCATATTTACAAGCTTTATTTTTTAATTAAATAAATACTTTTTTTTTGCGGATTCGCGGATTTTTGGGGATTTACATAAGTAGATCCATAGCCAATCCATTGATTACGGATTATCAAATTTTCAACTCAATTCAATCCATCAATCTACGGATCAGATTTTTACGGATCGAATTTCTACGAATCAGACGGATTGAGCGGATCATATTGGATTTTGAACACCCCTATTATATACCTTATGCTCAGTGCCTGGTACTATACAGCCCTCAAGTTGACTCGTGTAGATTTCTTCATCCAAGTCTCCATTTAAAAAGGAAATTTTAACATCCATTTGATGAATATATAAGTTATGAATTGCAGAAAATGTAATCAAAACTCTAATAGGTGTAATCTGCGTCACAGGAGCATATGTATCAAAGTAATCTATGTCTTTTTCTTTTTTTTTTTTGTGAGAACCCTTTGACAACTAGTCTTGCCTTATACTTATCAATTAATCCATCAACTTTCAATTTTCTTTTAAAAATCCATTTTGCACCCTATAAGTTTAGTACCTGCAGGCAAATCAACCAACTTCCATACATGATTGCTCATAATGGAATCCAACTCGCTATTAATTGCCTCTCTCCATAGAGGTGCATCATGAGAAACCATTGATTCTCTGAAAGTCTAAGAATTATTTTTAGCTAGAAAAACATAATAGTCTTCACCAAAACTAGTGCCCTTTCTCATCCTTTTACTTCTCTTTATTCAACATCTGAACTCTCAGGAGGATCACCAATTGATTCTTTTTGGGGTAAATAACTAATATTAGTTTTCTTAGAAAAGCATTGATCCAAAGAACTCAGCATTCTTAGACTCAATGATGGTATCCGCCTCAAATTAAAATCCATCATCTTTTAATACTAGAATCTATAAGTAGCACTATTGCGAAGGATGTTAGTGAATCAAATTTTGGAGGTTAAAAACGATGAGTTTTGTGTGTGGATGTTATATGTTGAAGTCACGTGGAGAAGAACGTGTTTCACTTATAACCAATTAACTTCAAAACGGCAATTTAGACATGTCGTTTTGAGCATCACGTTGATGATACATGTGAGAGTCATGTGAGCAGCCTCAGCTTGGAGTCGTTATTTCCATTATCCACATGTCAGCAAGCTGTGCAATCTAGAGTCATAATTCTTGTTACTCATGCAGTTATAACAATAAGAGAGGGAAAATGATTAGTTCTAGATAATTCTCTATAATCTCTGGTATTACTTTGTAACAGATTCTCTATTGTTAATCAATAAAAGCCAGTCAAAAAGCTTCTCCTATGGATGTAGGTTATGACATTCTAAGGACAACTAAACCACGTAAATCTCTCTCTATTTTTCTTGTTGGTTTATGTGTTGTTTTTCTTTAAACTTGATCTTAAATCTTTGTTGTTGTTTCTAGGAATTCTTGCTTAAGTTCCCTGAATTTAGTCTTGCAAATCAGCAACTTGGTTTGATCTTGTTCAAGGTCCTAGGCAATGGTTAATCTTGCTAAGAAGTAAGGTAGATCAATTCACTGCAATTGTTCTGGGCATACACTACTAGAAAAATGGTCTTTACTGACTTTAGAATAGTGTCAGAAATTACTTTCACTGACACTTGTTAATTGTGTCAGTAACCTAGGAGTCAGAAAAATAGTGACACTTGTAAGTGGTGTCAGTGGTTACTATTACTACAGCATCACCGATATTATAACACCATAGTATTAGTAGTTATTGATATTTTATTAGTGTCTATGATTACTGTTACCATGGTATCACTAGTTAATTTATTTTAAAAAAATAAAAAATTGAATTGGATCATTGCCTATTGATTTATTGGTAAAATTAAAAGGCACCACAAAATAACAAGAAATTGATTTATATCACAAAATCTTTTATTTCACATTTAAATATTATTAGTATATATTACAAATTCCGAAACTTCAATAAAAAAAATATGAGATATCCTACTCTCATAACTAAATAATTCAAATTCAATACATAAAAATTTCTACCATCTAATCAAATGCCTACTACTTGAGGCTAAATTTAATAAATCTAGAAGCTAAATTAAGAAGGATGACTGTCTTTCACTCTTTGAATATGAGTAGTATAATTGCATTATCACACCAGCAGCTTCTCCATTCAATAGACTGTATGGATTAGGATATAAGTGAAGTTAATGAATAAACACTTCAAACACATTGATCAAAGCTGCATATGAATACATGGAAAAGAAAAAAAAATTAACTGCCAATATCCAGCCATTAGAGAAACAACAATTAACAGAAATAAAATTATTTTGTTCAAAAGAAAAAAAATACTCATAAGCTATTTATAAAAAAACTCAATTATTTTATTTTGGTAAATGTTATATATATAGCAAACTATAGTAGACAAGAAGTTTTCAATTTGATATCTACTTTCAACACAAGCATGTTGCTCTATCTATATATACCAACTGATTTTTGTGCATAGTTTAAAGCTATCACAAATGCTCTATTATAAATAAATCACCACTCATTTTCTCAATTTATTCATTCTAAAAGCTTATTTAACAAGGCAAAAAATAAGTCCTCAAACTGCAGTTTCCTTAAACTGGGCATAAAATAACTAAGAATTTTAATATTTATATTAGGCATAATAAAGTTTGGACATAAAATATTTCAATAATTTGAGAGTTCGATCCAAAATTATTACTACTAAAAGAAATAATATTTGCAAACTTAGTTAAGCCTTTATAAAGTGAGTATGAGATTTATTATACTACTTAAATTTATTCATGTGAACCATTTCAAGTATATCACCCTAAATTGTAATTAAGTATTCATTAATTTTGCCTAATTATAAAACTTTAAGAAGATAAAAAAAAGTAGAATAAAAATATAATCATTATATATTTCCACTCACAAGTAATGTTGCTTTAACTTGATTGACATCATAACCCAAAATCACTTTAAACATTTTTCCTAAACCTAGAAAGGGAAAAAAAAACACTTCAAAATATAATTATTATATATTAAGACATGCATATATAACATAACCATTTACTAGAATATTCATGGAATAATCCATAGTTCTTAAAATTAATATGCTACACTAAGTATATATTTGATACAGTAAATTGATTTTCAAACTATTACTCATATGCTCTTTCATCATCCAAAATCATTTCTTGGAAACCTTCTAAGTCTTAAACTAGGATGTCAAACTCAAAACAACACAAAACAAGAATGTCAAACTCAAATCAATCACAAACCATAGAAATCAATAATCGGGCTAATATTTAAGTTAAATTAGTTCAATTAAAAAGAATAGCTAACAAGCTCCTAGCTTTCTGGAACCACCCGGGTGGTCCTAAAACCATTCATTTTTGGGCTCCAACATTCAAATGGGGCATCAGTATAGCAAACATTGCAGACTTTGCAAACTACAATATGAAAAAATGGAACCTTTTTAGTGTCAATTTTGGAATGGCTAGGACGGGTTTGTATCAAATATCACGCAAAATCAAGCAAGATTATTTCTCCGAGAACACCAAGATAGAGGCAGCTGCAGTGCAAGAATGATGATGCAAATTTCCTAAAGCCTAAACTAGTATCATTTTTCCTTTTTCTTTTTGCTATTGTCAAAAACTGAATGCATTTAAAAAATGTTATCTTCATTTGTTGTTGGATTGGTTGGTGCGAGTTGTCTAACAGAGCCAAATTGATTGTAATTAAAATTAAAATGAATATGATTACCTTAAATAAAGAAGGAAAAAAGGAAAAAAGGAAAAGACTAACCTTTAAGAATAGTCACAAATATAATGAAAAAAAATTTATGCCTTTGGTACTTTCTTCTCCCATTGCAATTCACAGTGTTGACACATTTTTTTTTCCTGAAAAGTACTGCAAGTTAGTAGATTTATCACTAATCAAATTTAATACGAAACATTGACAGCTTGAATTTAAGATTTTCTTTAATTCAATTTGGAATGCTATGAAACTAACAAATCATAATTAGACATGTCAATGCACCACAAATAAAATTTCCAAGTCATTTGGACAACTCTACATTTGCTTCTCACATGATAAAACTATATAAGTTAAAATTGCATATGAAACTGTAAAAGTAGCAGCAGGTGTTTGAATATTTATTAAATTTAAAATAATAAATATATCAGAATGATACTTTCCAAATTTTAAGTGGACATATAAGTCAACAACATATTAAAATTTGAGGCTATTCCGATATCATTAGACTGGTGTTTGATAGGATCAAAGATTAATAAACAGTTCTGTCAAAAGAAGTTACTGCAGAGGCAGCAGAGTTTGAAAAATCATTAAAAATAAATTACAAGTTCAATCAAAATAAAATTTTCCAGATTTGAAGTATGCAAATAGAAGTGTAGTCTATCCGAATTTCAGCTTATTCTAACTCTGTTAGACTATACGTTTGCAATATCAAACATGGTGCATATGTAATTTCTAATAAAATTGGACAACAACCAACCATATTGAGAAATCCATTCAAAATCAAATATAAACCCAATTCATTCCAAAAATTCCAGAATTAAAATGTTCTCATTTAAACTTAGTTTAATCAAACTTTCAAATCAATTGAAAGTCATTTAGTCAAGTTCGGAAACAACCAAGTTCACAACAACAGTCTATCAATCCTCAAATTTTCAACATAATTTCGTAAACTATTAATTAATCTTTCACCTCAAAATCAAGTGTCCAGCAACTCAAATATCATCAATCCCCATGTTTAAAGTAAAATTAGACATAAAAGCAAACAATAACCTTACTTTTCACAATAACCAGCTAACTAATGAGCTTTGAAAGATTGATATGGCGGTTTCACAATAAGTTTTGGGTTGTTAACTAGAAAGAGGGGAGAGAGAGAGAGAGAGAGAGAGTGATGGGCTTATAGGTCGTGAGGGAGAACTGAAATTTTTACTTAAGAAAATTTTAGGTTTTGGGTTTTCATACACACCATTAAACGAAATATATAATACATACCAAACCCATGATTGTCGATTGCCATTATTCTTTTAATTAACAAATTGCATTCAACCTAAATCCATAATCACCGATTGTAATTATTCTTTCACTTAATAAACTGAATTGCACCTATAATAAAGCTGCGTTTTATTTATTTTATTAAACAATAAATTAGATTATAAGCAACAAAAACCCTAGATGGCTAGATTTCCAAACAAGTGCAAGCGCTCATTTGCACTCAATAAACATCAATCAATTAACAGATAAATACTTAAACAATGAGAATAGAGAGTGAGACAAAGAGTTACCACAACACTAATTCGGACTTTGAAACCTTAGCTTTGCCCAAATTCTTTGCAGCACTTTTTGGGTTCTTTTCAGGGATATTTTAGCTTAAGGACGACGACTTTCAAGGTGTTGACGGAGGCGACTTTCAAGGTACATCATTGTTAGAGAGAGAAAGAGAGCGAGAGAGAAGGAAGAAAGCTTCGGCGGCCGTGAGATAGATTTTTGACTTAACAAAAAATTTTTAGGTTTTAGGTTTCAAGTTTTAATATTTATTTATTTATTAATTTATAAGTTCAAAAATGCAATTTGTGGCCGAGTGGTATAGCGGTTAAAATCAAAAGGTTATGGCTTAGGGGTCTTCAGTTCGATTATTACTAAATACAAAATTAAGATTTTATTTTTTT
Organism: Citrus trifoliata; assembly: GCA_018350135.1. Lineage (NCBI taxonomy): Eukaryota > Viridiplantae > Streptophyta > Magnoliopsida > Sapindales > Rutaceae > Citrus > Citrus trifoliata. Next base: position 154,374 of record VKKW01000205.1, on the reverse strand, counting down.
AACTACTAATACTTTAGTGTCACAAATCTGTGATATTTAATTTACTGACATCTTAGTATTAGCAATTTGTGATACTTATCTGTTAAACACGGAAAATGCCCCAAATATATGTAATTATTGATACTTTATAATAAAGTGTCAGAAGACAAGTGTTACAAAAGTCTATTTTTCTAGTAGTGATACCCTACGAATACAAAGTCAATAGTTTTAGGTCTCAACCTAATTCTTTTAGGAATTGGTTTAAGAACATTTGTTAGGCACCCCCACAATTTGAGGTATGATAAATTTGGCTTATTGCCCCTCATAACTCATAGGGTATCTTTCATGTTTTCTTATAAATGTAGTATATGTCACAGAAGTTGCTAGAAAGGGCACTTAAAATTATGTACCTGCAGATCTTACTATTTGCTATCCAAGTTTTCATTTTGTTGTCAAAGTCTTCACAGCCTTCTTCTGAGGGAGATAAGGTCAGATATTCAACCAACTTGTGCACATCCAGAGTGTCATGAATTTTATATTGCCAATGCTTGAGATGGTCTCCATTAAAGGGTTTTATTTTTCACACATCTAGCAAATTCTTGGCAGTGGTAAGTGCAGCAGCAATGGAAAAAGATGACGAAGCCATGGCTAGAGTTGTTGTAAGAGATAGAACATTTTCAGAACTCATTTTGATGTTAAAGGTCTGTTCTTTAAGCTGTTACACGAATAATGAATTCTGATACTTGTAAAATTTCAGCAAGTAAAAAGCCCAGAGGCTAAATTATCCAGCCACCAAGAACTCTTTCAACTTTGACAATAATCTACAGCAAATCAAGTTTATTCAATTATCCAGTAGCTTCACTTTTTCTCGGTTGAACAACTCTTTGAATAATCTAATTGATAAATGTAGAAGCTGCAAAATAATAATTAATAAACACAAACACAGAAAGTGGTGAAATTAGAAAGCCAAGGCGTGCCAATAAAAAATTGTACTTGAAGAACATATTCGGCCCCTTCTCGGATAATTTCTGGGTGCATAAAGGAATGAAAGACAATATGATCTTCCAAGATTCAGTGGTTTTCCAACTGCAATGGTGCGCTCCAAAATATAGTTGATTCAAACAGCTAATTTAATTTGTTTTTCCAAGTAAAGTGTATAGCTTTGATGATGATGGAGAAGATGACAAGAAAATTTTTTTCACTTACAATCAATCACTACAGCTGACTTTTTCTAGTATGGAATTACAACAGTCATCCCCTTGAATTTTGCCACGAATCAGTGCATGAGGCTGATTTTAAAACAGGATATCAAGCAACTGCAGTGTTAAAAACAAGCCATGGCCTCTGACATGTAGATATGCTCAGTTTGACCAATTCAAATAAGTTTAAAACTGATTTTTCAATCCAAAATAATGAATATATAAACTTTCATCGAGTGGCTAAGAAATGGACCAAGCCCGTGAGCTTATGTGTGAAGGCTATATGTGCATTATTAACTTTTGTATTTTGAAATACCTCACAATTTCCAACATTTTTTATATCCTTCTAGTTGAGAATTTGTTTATCTTAATGTGTTTTTCCACAACATTACATTGATAGTGATTTCCATATCACTTGCCAACGCAATCGCATGCTTTTTATTGGCAAGAAGTTAAAGTTTAATTTAACTACAATGTTGATTAATGTCTTTTCAGTCCCAAGCTTTAAAGCCCTTATTTTCAAAGTACTACAAGCATAATCATACTTACAGGAAAACTTTTGTTATCAAAGAATGGGTTGAGTCATGACTAAACCCACATTGAATAAAGTCAAAGCCTTTAATGGAATCCTCAATACTTATTTATTCTTGTTATGCTCTAGTGAATGGCTTAATAAAATCATTCAGCTTTTCTACATTCTTTTTTGTATTCCAACTATTTTTTAGCAGTTTTTTTCCCCTTATGTTAAGAAAATTCCAAGTTTCGGAAATATTGAAAGGATCCATGAGAGATTTCAACCCTCTATTAGAGCATACAATTTGGAGATTTAAAAAGGTTTGAAGGTCTGAAGTATTTGGTTTGACTTTTGAATGATTAATGTTATTACAAGCATTGAGCATGTTGCAGGATACTGAAAAATTGCTATGCGATATTACCAGTCAATGAGAAAATGATAACACTTGATATGGTGATTGTAGAAGCCCCTGAAGACAGTCCGCAATAAAATGCTTGTTTTAGTTTGATTTGTTCTTCTGCAAGAGGAAAAGAGAGGACAAGAAGAGAATTCAAAAGCTGGGCAAATAATGCAGGGTTTTTTCATATTCAAGTGCCCTGTTGTGCATATAATTTCTAAGCTATTGAGTTATATAAAAATAAGTGAAAATTAATTTGGGGAATTTACTGTTGTAATCTTATAATTTGAATAAAATCACGCGCTTGTATTTTTTTAGGATAAAGATGTCTTTTGAGTAGAACAATTTGTTTTAACTATTTAATAAAGGTTGGTTTATTTCATTTGTTGGATTTTTATTCCAAAGGATGCATATTTGGGGAATACCCAAAAAAAAAAGAAAACAAATATCATACTGTTGAAAATTATGAAATCGATTACTTTTATTATCTGGGAAAAGAAAATTAATGTAACAAACTCTAAAATTTAAAACTTCCGCGTACATGTTTTTCTCAATTATTTAAGATTTTCATAATAGGAAATATTTAAAAAAATTATTTAAATTGATCACAAAAAAATTAATAAGATAGTTTAGCACCAAATGAGATATAGATAAAAATTAATACAATTTATTGTAACATTATACATTAGACAACATTAATATAAATAGTGTTAATGTAATATAACATTCGTATTAAATAATAATATATAATATATAATACAGTGGGATAATTGCATCCCAAATGTTTTAAAGAAGGGCATTTCTGTAATTAGAACCAAAATTAGGCATGTGCAATTGGAGCACATAAATTTTGAATAAACGTGGGCATTTGACTCACGCTAGAGCCACGTTTTGAGACTTGTGAAGCACCACCTTTCACCTGAATTAGTTTTCACATTTCTTGTCAATTGATTTATCAGGGCAGCTTTTAAATCACAAAATTATCAAAACCCAGTAGTTGAAATGCTTCGAAAACCCCCTTTTTATGTGAACTTCCATTGATTATTTTTTTTTTCATTTTGTGGTTTTTAGACCAAATATCAATCTGCGTCTGCTTTGTAATTATAAACACCGAAAATGGTCTCTTTATCTTCATCAGGTTCACTGTTATTTCCTCTCGCAACAAAAAGTGTTAGTTCTCGATTATCTAGACTTGCTAATTCGGACAAAAAGCCGATCAATTCGTTCTGTTATAAGGCGAAAGAAGAACAGAGAAAAGTTGTTTGTGCTTGTGTAGCGCCTCCAAGGGACTTGGGCACTGATGGATTCCCTGCCACCAAATTCAATGTAACAATTCTTCTCTTTGGGATTATTAGTTCAATGGGTATTAATAAGTTTGATCGTCAATTGGGTATTTTTATTTGTTTTGTTATATGTTGGAAATATTTTATTTGGATATGTTTACAATTGTGGCTACATGGATAATGTTTTGAAGGGTTCATCTAAATCAGAGAATGTAAATACCTTATTGGAACCCGAGGATGATGGTGATGTTCTCATCGAGTGTCGGAATGTTTACAAGTCATTTGGGGAAAAGCATATATTGAGAGGTGTGAGCTTCAAGGTGAATTTTATTTGAATGTGGTAGATTGCATCTGCGCAACATGCATTGTGTGTATCATATGTGAATAATTTCATAATTTGAATAAAAATGACACCATGAAATTAACTTTAGTTCTGAGCTTGTAAATTTTGTATCAAATGCCTTGCTTTTGAACTACCCTTCTTGATTGTTTTATTCTGTTGGATGGCTAGGAATCAGGCTGCTTTATGTTTAGGTAGTGAGAGATGTTATGAGATTTCGTCAAGAAGAAAACTTTTCATGAAGGAACTTAAAGAACAAGTGAACTCAAAATACATGAAGTAATAAAAAGAATAGAAAGTTTAATTCTGAGTGTAATTTAGCCATTCTTGACTATGTTTTTTAAATGGTCTTCCCACTTGGATGTAGGTCTACTTGAATCTGGTGCTGCTTTTTTATCTTGTTGTGATTGAGGCCAGTTTGGAATTGGAGTAGCAGCAGTTTTAAAGTGTTTTTGAGAAGCTAAAATTGAACTGTTAAAGTATTTTAAACATCACTAATGGCAAAAAAATCCCCTTCTACATATGATTTTGATTTTGGAAAGGATTGCTTTTTGAAATCAGAAATTGAGAGTTCATCAAATACACTTCCAAAACTATCTTGGTGTACACCATGAAAGTCAAAATATATCCTTGAAGAATTAATGTAATTCTATCATATATTCGTATTATATTTAATGTATTGTGTTAGTCATTATGTACTATCTCAATGTTTAGCAATGAGATTCACCATAGGTATATAATTTTCTTGTAGAATGTATGGCACTTTTATAAAGAAGTTATCAAATGCATAACTAGTCTTTGCATTTGACTACTCCTTAAGCATAGTAAAGGAGTTCTGAATTTCCTTCATTGTTTTCCTGAGACTTTAAGGTGTTCCGTTGGAAAGAAAGTAGAGAGAGTTGAGAACAAGTACTAGAACACTTTCAAGAGTATTTATTCAATGCCTTGAGTTGATTTACAGCTGTATTAGTCCACCAAATAAATGACCTACTGTCCTATTTATATGTAGAGAATTGCTGAGGTGATCATGACATAACAAAATTTCTTATTCTACAATTAACTGTTGAACTAGTTGTTCATACCTGTTGCCTTTGACCCATGAGATGTTTACAGTTGCTTTTTGGAGACACTAGTTAGGAAGCCTATACAAATTTTGGCTCCATACCAAACTGGCTTTTAATATTTTGGTTGTAGAAAGGCTGGCATGCCTTGTACTCCTGAAACTGCGTGATCCTTGCAGTAGTAAATGTAACTTTTTATGTCTGAATTAGACTGCCATAGATGTTACTAAGACGACCAATAATCCGGTTGTATTAGCTATTTTGAATGATATGATTATCTTGTCAATCGTTCTTCCAAAGCCGATAATATATGCTGGGTCATGATATCATCTTTGGAGATACTTTTTAGATTCAAAGTTTTTTCACTACTCTTTTTACTGTGAAGCATGGAAAAGCTCCAGAAAACTAAGGAAGAATCAATACCAAATCTTCTCTATCTTCCTACCTTATCATCTCAAATACCATCAATGAATAAAGGTCTTAGCTATTTCAAATGACTGCAGCCATCTAAGTTTGACAATAGAGTTTGGTTTTTTGGACTGTGTTGTTGCTGCATTTATACTTGTTGTTAGGACTCGAGTTTTTTTATGGGAATTTTTTATATCTTTGGCTTTTCAGCTAGAGCCACTTTACAAAAGTACATGGAGATTTCAGCAATAAACACTCAATTCCTGGGATAAGTCCTATTAGTGGAGAAAATCAGAAACACATTGAACAAAGAAGACAGGCCTTATTCGGGTGGCTTTAGTTTGAAAGGATAATGATAAAATTTATTCTTATATAAATCGTGGTAGCTAGACGATGTTCTTGATTATAAGTTGCTAAGAATTGTGTATTTTAGTGTATATTTGTTTATTTCAAAGCTTTTTTTTTTTTTGGCGGGGGGGGGGGGGTGGTCAATTTAGTATCATATTTGTTTGAAGGTAATTGAATGTAAAAAAATTTGAGAACCCTCCATTCTTAAGTGGACCAGATCTCATTATTTTCTGTTGAAGGGATTGCCCATTTTTTTAAATTGAAGTATTCCTGAGAACTACTGCCAAGATTTAATCTACCCTGTATTTAAAATCTTCTTCTTGTAAATGCATTATGACTCCTTTTCTGAGTGATAAGCTAAGGAATCTATTTACAAGTTTCCATTTCTTCATTTATGATTTTAATGTATCACTCCATTAGTTATTTTCTCTATTATAGCATTAACTATGTCCTTTTCCCTCTCTATCCTTGTAAATGATCTTCATTTTCTCTATTCTTATGTGGACAGATTAGACATGGTGAAGCTGTTGGTATAATAGGGCCTTCAGGCACTGGGAAATCAACGATTTTAAAGATTATTGCTGGGCTTCTTGCTCCAGACAAGGTAATTCACTGGAGTAGTCTTTTATGTTCCACTTTTAGGTACCCTAGTTCTATTCTCTTAATCAGGTTATCTATAAATGAGTTTTTATTTTTTTATTTTTTTATTTTTTAATTTTTTTTAGTAACATGTCTCATTTGTCTGATTCCCAGGGAGAGGTTTACATTCGAGGTAGGAAGAGAGCTGGTTTGATTAGCGATGAGGAGATATCTGGTCTTCGGATTGGATTGGTAAATGTCTTTTTAACTCATGCATGTTGATTGGTCTTTTGTGCTATTGTACTCCTAGTCATGTGGGCATGTGTGTTTATTTATTACAACAGGTTTTCCAAAGTGCGGCTCTTTTTGACTCATTGACTGTCCGGGAAAATGTTGGTTTCCTTCTGTAAGAGACAATCGAGTTATCTTTGAAATTCTTAACTTTTTTATTTCTTAATACTAAGGATTTGGGACTGATAATATGATATTGCTGTCTTGAGGTATTTTTGTAGTAAGAACTTGAGTTGCTTCATTATAGGTATGAAAATTCGAAGATGCCTGATGAACAAATTTCAGAGCTTGTGAAGGAAAATTTGGCTGCCGTTGGATTAAAGGTATGTTTATATCTTTCTGCGTAGAATTGGATTGTTCTCATCTTTCTTAAAATTGATTCATGATAAGATCAGACTGAGCCTTGGATAATTGGATTGTTTTCATCTTTCCCAAAATTGATTCATGATAAGATCTGACTGAGCCTTGGATCCAGGGAGTTGAGGATCGCTTACCATCTGAGTTGTCTGGTGGAATGAAGAAAAGAGTTGCTTTAGCTCGATCCATAATTTTCGATAACACAAAGGAATCAGTGGAGCCGGAGGTTTGTAGATTAGTTGAAAAATCTTTCTGTACAAACTTGGTTTTGGTAATTTCTGAAATAATAATTTAATAAATAACAAAGTTACTTAATGCTGTGGCTTTTGCTTATATATCGACTCTTGTGCTGGTTATTAATGTATCTGTGTGTTTACTGGATCAGTTCGGTTGGCTAAAAATTTGAACCATAGAATGTAAGGCTTAAATGGAACCTATCCATATTCTTGTTACTTAGTACATTATACGAGCAAACAATATGTTTACAATTTTAACTTCAACCACTTGGATAAAATAACATTAATTTCTCCTATAATTAATGAAAACTTCAAAAAGAAAAAAAAAATGCGTCTCCTCCATTTTAGACTTATCAGGTATAAAAATTCTTTCTGATAGCTCCATGGACTTCCTCCCCTACCACACTTTAAGATAGCATTTTAGATACTTGATGAGATCTACAGGGTTCTGCCGTAGACCATTAAAAATAATCTCAGCCAGGCAGAAGAAACAAGCATGGGTGATTTGTTAAGTATTGTACCTAAGATCATTTCATAGTTTATAGATCTTTCAGAGCCCGGTCAATTACAGACCAAGCTTTTGAAAACTAGAATGTTTGCCATTTGTGCTGACTAGGCAAGTCATGGATTTGTTTAGTATTGAACTTAAGATCATTTCATATTTTATAGATCTTTCAGAGCCCGGTCAATTACAGACCAAGCTTTTGAAAACTAGCATGTTTGTCGTTTGTGCTGACTAGGCAAGTCATGGATCCTGAATTTGTTGCATTATTTTGTTTATTGTTTAGCAAGCTTACACTGAAAATCAGGTTAAGAACTGTTTCCTGAATCTTTCGCATTCCTGTGCAGGTGCTGTTGTATGATGAACCTACGGCTGGCCTTGATCCCATTGCATCCACTGTAGTTGAAGATCTGATCCGTTCCGTTCATAAGAAAGGTGAAAATGGACTTGTGAACCCTGGTAATATTGCTTCCTACGTGGTTGTTACTCACCAACATAGTACCATTAGAAGAGCTGTTGACAGGTTATGCTTGTTCCAAATATTTGGACATATAGATGTAGTTATAATTCTTGATGCGGTAGCTCCTGACAAAGAAGTTTTTTTATATATAGGTTGATATTCCTCTACGAGGGTAAGATTGTTTGGCAAGGAATGACCCATGAATTCACATCATCATCCAATCCAATTGTTCGACAGGTAAACTTATAGTATTATGTCAAATCTAAATACTGAGTTTATGATTGAGGTCCAGTTTTCAGATTCTTCATTTTCCATATTTGTGGGATTCTATTTGTAGCAAAAATTCTAGGTACTTTTTCAGTATGTTGTAATTTTGTTGAGATCTGCAAATGCTTTTCTTGCATGGTCATCATAGTCATTTCATATTTTCCTCTCATCTCGCTCAAAAAACGGAAGAAACGTCAACATTAACAACAAGATAATCAGTTAAGCGCACTTTGCATGTTAATTTTATTTTTGTTACGGTTCAGTCACTTCTCTTTCTCCTTGTTGCCAGTTTGCATCAGGGAGCTTGGAAGGGCCAATCAGATATTAAGTCATACCACCATGGTGTATTTGAGACAAATCATGGTTTTAATTTAGCAACCGAGAGTTTTTCCAGATGGGAGTGCTCAGCCATGAATCATGGGGGTTTCCACCCTTGTGCTGGCAAATCAGGAACTTCCATGATCCAGTGTATTTTCTGGTGCAATTTTGGCCTACATTGCACTATTGGAAGTAGACAGCTTTGATTTGTATTAAATTTTTTTTGGGGTTGTCTTCAAAATATAGCTACTTTATTGCGAATTTGGGCATCTTTAATTCTTTATAGCCCCATTATAGGAAAGAAAAGCTCATTCTGAAGAGATCTTGTACATTTTGCAAGTTCTTGACTGTGGGTAATGTTCACAAGTAATCGGATAAATGACTTATTGTGACTTGTGAGTACTGGAAGTTAAAAATGTGTCTGCTCATAGTAATCAATGCCATTTTCTAAGCCTTAGAATCAAGCTCTGTATTGGATAATGCTAGTCTCAACGAGTAAGCAATAAGTTTCATTTGAGAACAAGCAAATGTACCGCAGACATAAACTCAATTGCAGAAATAAGAGCATCCAAAACCTTCAGAATACCGTTTTGGCATAGCCAAGTTGATAACTAATTGTAACATTAATGAAATAAGTAAATTATCCTAATAAGAAAAATAAATGTGAATGTACAACAGAAGTTTTTCATTGTTCAGGGGAGCTTAGATCAAACTTTTGTCTGGAGAATGTATCTTCTTGTCCGTGGTGAACAAAACAGGGCTACAACACCCAGATAGAAGCTAACAAAGAAGCTCAAACAAAATGCCCAGATGGAAATCGGTCCCTCAGTCATTTCTTCTCTTAACGTCTTTCCAGGCACCAGTGGAAGGCTTGTCCTGTTACACTCTCCATGTGAGGATTCCAGACACAAATTTGGGTTTCCAGCAAAAGCTCCAGGAAATTTTTGATACCCTTGTTTCCAGGGAACAAATCCTGAGAAGCTGTTGTAAGACAAGTTCAAAAGAGTCAACTCTTGAAGACTTGAAATGTTTCCGGGTATCTGACCTGTCAATGAATTATGTGACAAATCTAAGGCTCTCAAGCTTCTCAGTCTATACAAACCTGGAACCTGACCATCAAGAAAATTGAATGATAGATTCAGGTATTCTAAACCTTGTAGTTGGAATAGACCCTTTGGAATCATACCATGCAGCAAATTATCAGACAAATCCATTCCAACCGCTGAAAACAGCTGATAGTTAAAGCTCAGTTCATTTGTATCAATGGCAGCAACAGAAATTCTGATCACCATACTTCTGGGTGAAACAAATGACTTTGCAGGCATACTTCTACCAATATCACTTTTATTGAAGTTTAAACTGAAGTTAAAATTACCATCTGGAATGAAGCCCATGAATTTGTTGGTTGAGAAATCCATCATTTGAATTGCTTGGAATGAGAATAACCAGTTGGGAAGATTTCCACTGAGTTTGTTCCGAGCGATAGAGAAATACTTGAGGTTTGTCCACTTGGTTATCGCATCATTCAAAGATCCAGAGAGATTGTTTGAGCTGAAATCCACTATCTCCAATGATTTCAAACCTGCCAAAGTTAGCGGTATCTCACCAGATATCTGATTGTTGCTTATATCTAATATCTTCAAGCTGTCCAGAGCATCAAGTTCAGGTTGAATTTCACCAGAAAGGTTGTTATTATTGACTATCAATGCCAGCAGCTGGAAACACCCAACAATGTTCAAAGGAATTGATCCCGACAACATGTTGTGCGACAGATCAATGACTTGAAGATATGTCAAGTTTCCAATCCTTGCAGGGATTTCGCCAATCAGAAGATTGTTAGAAAGAAACAATGCTTGCAAGCTTTTCAGCTCTGTAATCTTTAAGGGAATTTCACCCGAGAACCGATTGTGAGATAGGTCAAGAAGAACAAGCCCTGCTTTCTCTGTGGTTTGAGCAATTTTGCTTGGGAGAGGACCCGATAAATCATTGAAACTCAAGTCCAACAAAAGAAGCTTCTCAAAAAACACAAGTCTCGGTGAAATCTCATAATTCAAGTGATTGTGAGATAGATTCAAATGTGTCAATGCTTGTAGTGAAGCAATACAAGTAGGAATACCACCCACAATAGAGTTGTTATCCAATTTCAAAACAGTTAGAGACATTACAGAAGCAGCAAAACAAGGCAAAGTACCAGAAAACCTATTGGACCCAAGATTCAGAACAAGCAAAGACTGATAAAAATCATGAACATTACCAGTTAAGTTATTTTTTTCAAGATCCAAATGCTTCAAAGACTTCAAGTAATACAGGCTTTCAGGTATTTCCCCGCAAAATGAGTTAAAACTGAAATCGAGTTTTTCCAAATTCATCGAAAAATTCCCAACCCACCAAGGGAAAACACCTCCCAACTCTGGATTACCTTTCAAAATAAGTTCTCTCAAGTTTCTAAGCTTCATAATTGCATCAGGCACAACACCAACAAACTTATTATAACGAAGATCAAGAGTCTTCAGACCACTTAGCCCACCAAAACATGTCGGGATTCTGCCCGTAAAAGCATTACTAGACAAAACCAAGAATTCAAGAAATGATAGTTTACACAATCTGGGATGAACTTGGCCTGACAAGCTCGTGTCGGTCAAGTTGATAGAGACAACATGGCCGGTCTGGAAATTGCAAGCTACACCAGTCCAGTTGGTGCAATTCGACCCGACCCAACTGGATAACTTCTGGGTCGGGTCTTGAACCAGTGATTTGAACAACAATAATGAAGCTTTGTCTTCAAGGTTAAGCTCTAAAGACTCAGATGGGTTAGAGCATAGCAGTAACAAGAACAATAAGAGTGGCAGCATCTGTAATTTAAGGGCTCTGCAGGAGTGAACATTTAAATCCCTTTTCAGTTCCATGAGTGAAAGAAAGCTCGAGTACTCCGTTAAGTTTCACTGCAACTATATGTCACATATAACTACAAAAATTCGCCGACAGAGAAAACTGACGAACAGCTCAGTTGCAGTGGATGTAAAATAAAGAGTACTAAAGGGGTGAATACGAACAAAAAATTTTAACGAGTCAAGAGACTTACTGAGAAGAGAAGTAATCTTGCAGCAAGGGCGTGTACTTGGAATTTTTCTGAAGCCACAAATGGAAAAATAAATGGGGTAATAACATCCGGATCCCTGAATTTTTTTCTTTCGCAAAAAAGATTATGGTTTCTTATTTGTATGAAATAGGTACTTAATGTCGTGAATGGCGAAAGACCTAAGTCATCTCGATGAAGCGTTAAATAATAAAAAAGTTTTATTTTTAAAATAAAATTTAATTTTAGTAAAGAAAAAGATAAAATTCTGTCCACATGAGATATCTATAATTGTTAATTCAGCTAAAAATGAATTTACTAGCTTTCATGGGATTTTTTAATTAATAGATTTAAGTTTGAATGTGATACTATGGTTTTATTTGAACAAGCTATGTACATTAAATTAATGATAGTTTTGGGTGATTTTAGATTTTGAGTCAAAATGAATTCAATCAACGATATAATTTGTTCTTATTATAGTGTGCGTTAGAGAGTAAGAAAGTATCTTTTTTTTTCTTTTTTTTTTAAATTTATTACTTTATGGGTGAAATCCAATAAAAAAAAATTTGTAATTTCAATCCAACCAATTAAATGGTAGATGGGGAGATTGCTAGTTTCTCCTTAAGGAAATTATTATATACCACTTAGTCTTTCCTCTTTTCTAATACCCGATAACCACTTATTCTCCTTGCAACCACGAGTTTGATATTGTGGTGCCTCTACAATAGCCAACACTCCGAATCTTAGGACCTCACAAGAGATTGTCATCAATGTAGATGCATCCCAAGATCAAGATCATGGTTGTGCCCAAGTAAAGACTCACAACAAGTCCAAGGTTACTTCCCTCAATGCCTTGGAGCCTCGCATTGCTACTCTCAAAACCTCAATGTCCGCAATAGAGGATACTTTCGACATTTTGGGAGAACAAGCTGATAGTCTCGAAAGGGAATACATTGACTTATCTATAGCATCTAAGGCTCTCATTCAAGACCAGGCCAACACTCTCTGAGGGAAACTCAGGGCGTTCCACGAGAAGTTACTTGAACTCCATAGCTTTATCCAAGAGGAGCTATGAGCAATCCGTACGAAAGTCTGCTTGAATTAAGCATGGTATAAGTGCACATTTACACCTGGCTTAGCTTCCACAAGCAAGAATGATGGATACAACTTAAATGTGCAATTGCTCAATACCTAGAATGGTACTCACAGCACTACTGTTAGGGACAATTTCCTCTTTCATTCAATAAAAATAAGACTTAATTAATACAAATAGATGAATATTTCCTTACTTGATAGATAATATAACCTGAGGGATCTTGATCATCTTATCTGTATAAATTATTATGAAAAATGAAAAAGCCTCTTTTTTTGCGTATATTCTTTTTACTTTTTCTTTTATTATATGATGGTGGTCCTTCATATTCTTCTTTTAAACTTGCAATTGAACTTTCTACTTTAACATTTAGGCTTCATGATGCTTTCTGTTGGTAAGAACCAAAGAAAAGAATTTGACCCGAATCTGCCAATGATACAAGTAGGGCTGGGCAAATAACTTGATCCAATCCGACCCGACTTGAAAAAAATCGGGTTCGGATCGGATTGAGTTATTAACCTAACCTGATTGGATTGTTATCAGATTGAGTTTCACCCGATTTGATCCAAAAATCTGATTGGATTTGGCTATTGAAAAACTAAATAAATAAAATCAAAACACAAACACACAAGGGGTGAAACACATGCACACATTGACACACACCCACCACCCACCCCACCTCCACACACACACTGACATACCCACGCACACACAAAAAATCACACAAGACAACCTTTACTCACATTTCACAGCCTTGCGCTTCACTCTCTTCTTTGGTTCTTCTCTAGTTTTCACTCTTCAATCTTCACATCCTCGATTTGTTCTTTTTCAGTCTTCACTCTCCAAATTTCACAAATCGAGTTTCTCACACAGTTGGGTTTCACAGATCGAGTTTCAATCACAAAAGCAAATCGATGCTAATGCAAAGACGTAGCGCAACAATCGGCGATCATTTGCAAACACAACCACCGGATTTGTGGCTTTGTCCATCACCAAGTTTCTCGCCTCCAAGCTCCACGTCAACCTAGCAACCCGGCTTCTCCAACCCGGCAACCCGAGCCTTGTGTTTTGAAAATTTGATGGTATTTCTTAATGTTGTGGTTATTATCATATATAAATTGTAAAATTTTAATGTTCACCAGCTAATGATAAAGAAAACCAGTAGTAAAGAAAGCTGTAATATATTAATTTTTTCCAATGATGGGCATAAATTTTTCATTTTCCAATATAAACTGTTTTTAATCTGAATCCGATCCAAACCGAACTCAACCTGATTTTACCCGATCTGATCCAATCCGATCCAATATGAATATATATCATATCGGGTTGGATCGTGTTACAAGTTCGGATTGAATTCGGATGAATTTCTGCCCAACCCGACTAACCCGAAATTCGATCAGGTCGAACGGAACCCAATCCGAATCCAATTTTGCCCAGCCCTAGATACGACTCGATGACCCGTTTGAATCCATGTTTCCTAACTAAGCCATTTGGCCTATGATATTCATGAGTCATAGTCCATTTTTTAAATATTTTTAAAAAAGCAGGAGAGTGAATAAATTTTAAATTTATTTTTTATTTTTTAAATTAAAATTAGATAAACAATCAAATAAAACTATTCGATCATTACTAATATTTAACAAATATATTTGATTTAGCCATTAGGCTTTAGCCCAATGATTAGAACCCAAACCTGACAATTGTGAGGTCATGAGTTTGAGCCCCACAAAGCATTATGCATGTTTAATTTCCTTCCTCAATTTGAGTGAAGACAGTTTTCTCCCTTTCGAAATATAAGTGGAGTAGACATCTCTCGAATATTAGAGAAGGTAAAAATCTGGCTAGTTCTTCATAAGAATTGATATAAACTAGTTCCAGTAATAATCTGATTTGTAAATATCAATTGCAATCTAATGTAATATGAGTTGTACTATTGAGTAATAATCTCATGTAATTAAAAAACAAATATATTTGATTTGAGTAATGATATGCTTATAAAATCTTCTTGGAAAATTCTATGATGTCGTGATTAAAATTATGGCATCAGTGCCATGACAAACATAAATTTTATAAATTACATATAAAACTAGTAAATAAAAGGTAAAACAAGTAAATTAATATAAGAGTGATAAATTGGTGTTTTAAAATTGCAAATAAAACAAACATTTGTAAAAGTAATATAAAAATTGAAATCAACATTAAACATTAATTTAACAGATAGTTTACTTATTTAATCTAGTTAACTTATTTAAAATATTTGAGGAAAGAAAAAAATTTTATCATCAATTGAAAACAAAAATTTGTATTGAAAACAATTGAAATAAGTTTTACAAAATTGGTTTAACCATAAGTTCTATATTCATGTTAGGATATTTATAAACTTTTTTTTTTCATTTTCTATCATAGTATTTGTTTACTATACAAGATAATTTAAGTAAAATTATTTTTCTTGATGTGGATCAAGCCAAAATAAAATAAAAAAATTCATTTTACTAGACATATATGAAATATCAATAAAATTGGGTCTAATTTTCAGTTTTACACATATTTCATATAGTTTCAAACTTTACTTCTTACTTATACTAAGGATTGTTGTTGAGAAGGTTTATAAGGATGCAAAATCAGTTATCTTACCGACAATTTTGAAAAAAAAAACTATCCAAAATTTGATTTTGAGAATAAGTTTTATTCACATATATCATCACATGTATTATGTAAACCTAAAATCCTATGTTATTTTTTTTTATTTTAGCTTCTATTTATAGGTCTTATATTTTATTTACTTAATTTATTTTTTATTCTACATTTAATGTTAATTTACAAGTTTTATCTTATATCTGTAAATTTATGTTTTGTTTAACAATAATACATCATTCTACCACTCCTATATTAATTTACATTCTATTTATAGGTTTTATGTTGTATTTACTTAATTTATATTTTATTTTACACTTAATGTTGATTTACAAGTTTTATGTTATATTAATAAGTTTTTGTTTTATTTACCAATAATATATGAATTTATCACTGCTATGTTAATTTACTTATTTTACCTTTCATTTACAAGTTTTATGTTCCATTCATTATTTATGTTTTATTTTAAACTTAATTTTAATTTACAAGTTTTATGTTATATCCAAAAAAATTTGTTTTATTTACTAATAATATATCATTTACCACTCTTATGTTAATCTACTTGTTTTTTCTTCCATTTACAAGTCTTATGTTTTATTTACTTAATTTATATTTTATTTTACACTTAATATTGATTTACAAGTCTTACGTTACATCTATAACCTTTTTGTTTTCTTTATCAATATTATACTAATTTACCACTTCTATATTAATTTATTTGTTTTACCTTTCATTTACATGTTTAGATTTTATTTATTTACATTTATGTTAATTAGCAAATTTTATGTTAATTTTAAATTTTTTATATTTTATTTACACAATTTATGTTAAATAAATCATGGTATTGGTAGTGATTTTAATTACAACCTTATAAAATGACCTAAGATTCTTTTGTAAGAATGAAAACAAACTACCATGTTTATATATAAAATCTCAAGTGAATGCAGCCAAAAGCCCAAAACATTTGCCATATTTCAATAGTTTAAATTTTTCTATGAAAGAAATTAGAAGTGTCGAGAAAGCTCTTACAATAATTGAGAACCCCATCGACGTTTCAATCTCATCCGTAACGTCCCTTTCTTTATGTGGTAGTGGCAAATGATAACAATACATGCCGCGTCAAAGTTAACAAAAGTTGGAATAAAGTTAGAAGAAGAAAAATAAAAGAAGTCTTCTTATGGAGTGGATGTGGACCCAAATTAAATTGTATCTTCTTATTTATGTGCACTGTTTTGTTAAAAACAAAAATTATTAGATGTTATGAGTAAATAAAGAAATTTTAGACTAAGACAAAATATCTCTAATGCTGTTGATAGCTTATTATTGATAAATTTTTTGTTGTTAATTGAATTTATTTACAAACTTATCACCTCTATTTGTACTTGTTTAATGGGCAATTAAATGACTTAAACTTTAAATGGGGGGGGGGGGGGGGGGGGTTCTTTCAAATGGTGAAAGTTCACCAAATTTACAACAATAGAAATTTAATTGAATACATAAATAAATTGATTAGAAAGAAGGCAAAATTAAGAAGTCAAACAGAAAATTAATAGCACTGGAAGCATCAATAAAATGTGGGGTTGATAATACAGAAATCAAATTGACAACAAAAATTGGCATTGTTTGCCAAAGTTATAAGCCCAACTTCTATTGTCTAGTTTTTATAGAAAATATTGTAGATGTGTCTAACTTAAATAATTTCTTTAAAAAAATTAAATTATTAATTGAAAATATTAAGGGTTTGCTTGGATAACTTCTTCGAAAGGGATTTTATGCAAGTAGAGATTCAAACTAGTATAACTTTCGAGGAAAAAAAAAAAAAACGAAGATGATGACGAAGATGATGAAATTATTGGTATTCCTTTAGAAGAAATTTTTATTATCTAGGAATTTTATTCTATAAATATAATATTGTTATTTCTTTTTTTTTCTCATTATTGCAAGTGATTAGATTTTTTTTTAAAAAAGATAATTAAAAAACTAAAATTTTGTTGTTATTATAAAAAGATTAAATTTTACGTGGATGTTTATAAACATACTTCTTATGTGCACACAAACAACCTTTAACCTTCCTATACTCGCATTATCTCCTTAATTTAAGGATTATTATTTTTTATATTTATGATATTTATTCACTATTTTGTCGTTGTATTACTATAAAATGAGACATTTACTCCTTATTTGTATATACTTGAGAATCAATAAAAGTGATTTTTTCCATTTTTGCATTCCATACAACATCCTTCAATGTCTTCCATGCTCTATCAGAATACGTTTTCAGTACAACTAACTCAATTAAACCTAATACAAAACCACAATAATACTTAAGAAAAAATACTTTAAAAAACAATATTGTTACATTAATTAAATAAGTAATTGTTTACAAACTTGAGTTGCGACAAACACCTATCACCTAGATAGCATGCGATACTAGGCAAGAGGCCTTCATAAATTTGGACAACACCTGCATTACCCAGGTGATGAGCACTTGTTTCCCAGATTTTGGATTTCATCTTCAATATCATTGAACACCCAATTTTTTTCAGAATTCTACTAATTATGAATCTATGATCTCATATTAACCATTTAATCTACCTATATTGTAACAAAATAAACAAGAATATCCTTTTGTACCAAACTCACCGACAAAAAAAAATAAATTTGAAGAGTTACTAACCTTAAATTCTTGTTGCTCTTAACATTATTGATTGATTTTTTTCATCAATGCTTAGATAAATATTATAGTTTGATAAATGTGGGTTGGGTGATATTTGAATAATATTTTTTTTTTATGAATGTGAGATGGGTGCATGGCCGGTTTTAAAGTTTGGGGGGGGTTTAGGCGAAATTTTTTTATGAGGCCTCTATTTATTTTGTAATTTCAATACTCAAAGACATGTAAAAAAGATCAGAATTTATTCCATCTTTAATTCATCAATTTCAACAATAATAAAAAAATCAAAAATTTTAAAAATAAAACCTAAAAAAAGTCAAGAAAGATTTTTTTATTCCATTAAAACCGTTAAAAAACAAACAAACAAATAAATACAAACAATATTATTTTCAAATAAAATATTTAGAATGATAGAATATAAAAATTTAAAATGATGAATTGATGTTCAAAGATAAAAAATGGACTTTATATTTTAAGAAACTAATTATTTTAAATGAACCAATGAATATAATAATTTTCTTTTTAGAGAAGAGAACAAGAAATTTTTTTCATTTACTAATTCTTGAGATTATAAGGTTTTTAATAGAAATTAAAAGAAATATTAAAAGTCGAAGATTCTAACATTGAATAATTGAAAAAGAATGAACTAATGGTTAAAGAATATTATTAATTATATTTCTTTAAAATTAAGGTTCCCAAATATAGATTTTTTTATAAAAAATGATTTTTAATTGTAGGATAATTAAGAATAGAGAAATATCTAATAAACTTTTTTATTTCTTAAAATACTTATTAAATTTTTTTATTAATTAAAAAATTATTAAGAAAATACTAAAAAAATAGACATTCTTTAAAATATAAAGTCTTAAGCGGCTGCCTTATTCACCTATACCTAAAGCCACCCCTGGATAGGTGAAATGATGAGAGTTGCATTGGAGTGTGAAGATGGAGTATGGCTATTGCGCTTGAGGTTTTGAGCTGAGTTTTGTTTGTTTTACATCTTAGGGGTATTATGATTCAAATATCTTGTAAATGGTTGACATAATAAGAAAAATGGATGGAAGTGTGGCCTTTTTTAAAAGTGAAAGTTAGAAAGCAGTCAAAGCGGTAAATTTTTCATTTTTTTTTTAAACGTACTACAATTAGTACCTCTAAAATTTGACAACCGCTACCAAGGATATACTTTTATTTTTTATTTTTACATTTTATTTGGTAATCTCCTTTTATTTTTATTATATAGTGATTGTAATTTATAAAAAAAATAAATTATAAAATATATATATTTTAATTTATTATTTAAAGTAATAACCAATTTTAAATGCTACAAATAATAACATTTTTCAAAGATTTATTTCCTATATTATAATAATGATGATGATGATGATTTAGCAAAGACAAATCTAATAAAATTTATAAAATAAAAGTAGTTATTATACATTTATAATATAGTTATGAGTTAAATTTTAACTAGATAAATAACTTTAACTATCAGACAATTATTTAATATTATAATTTCTTAACATATTTATTTTAAATATTATTCATAAAAAGGGTAAAATATTATTCATAAAAAGATTTTGAAAGAGTAATTTGGTATATCTACCTCTCATTTTACCCAACTAAACAAAGTAATCTTAATGAGGATTTCCTTAAGTTTTCCTCATTTGTCCCAACTAAGCACACCATTAATTATAAGAAATTAAGGGCTTATTTATTTAATGTTTGAGTATGAAATTTTATTAATTTCATATTTTAAAAAATTGCTTTTTTTAATTTATATTAGATTTTAAGAAATTTTCATCTGAATAGAAAAAATAATTTTTTATAATTTTTATTTTAATGGAAACAAAGGTCTGAATAATATGTAAATATTATAATTAAAAAATATCTTTATAAAATATGCTTATTTCTTTAAATTATAAAATTTAATCATTTTTCTCTGATTTATAAGGATATAAATGTCAGAGAATCATGTTTAAGATTTTTTTATTAAAAAAAAACAACGTACCACTTATATTTAAATATTAAAAAAATGAATATATCAAAAAATTCAAATTCATTCATATTTCAAATAAGAAATAAATGTTACATGCCTACCTCACTGTTTTTGTTAGTACAAGAGAAATACCGACACCTTCTCTTATTAAATTTATAATTTTGATTTGAGTGGTGTGGATCTGTAGAGATAAGGCATTAAAACATTCATTATGTGATATGTTCTTGTCGCATGCTGCTTCAAAGGATGAGATTAATGGGAAAACAAATTCAAAAAATACAAATAATAATCAAGAGAGAAAAAAATAGAAACATAGTCGAGTGGAAACAAATAGAATGTGCGTGGAGGCGGCGCTTCTTTTCATTTGTATACAACTCTCCTCCAGGGGCGGAACTATTTAGTTTGTTATTTACAAATTTGGATATGATTTCTTAGTTATTTCCCTTATTAAAATATTTCGATTCAAAATTTAGACTTTGTTAAATTTATACGTATTAAATCATATAATTCATTATTTTAATTTTAAGAAAGTTTGAAGTTCTAGATTATATTCTTATATTATCATGTTATTTAAATAACTATTTTTAGAAGTATGTTATGTGGAATTGTCCTTAAATTGAACCCTATACATGAGAAAATAAGACTAGTTATTTATATGTTTTATTTTCAGATTAAAGCAGTATTCTATGGACTTGTTACCTTTAGTGCAGTTAACTATTTTCTCTTTATGTATTTTTCTATGATTCTTTGTTGACTTTTCATAGGATTGATCATGTTGTTACTCTATACTCTTGGATTTAAATTGTTTAAATTGTAGCATTGATTTAATTTAGTGAATAAATTGATTTATTAATTAATAAGCAATATGTAAGATTTAAAATTAAATTAATGAATTCAATGCAAAAGAGAAAGGTTGTAATCCATTATAATTACTTTTACTTCTTTAATTTATAAATAAATTTTTAACCAACTTGTTAACTAATGACAACATTTTTGAAGAATTTATATCTTTTTATTTATACAAGTATTTTGTACCATTAATCAAAAGGGTTATTTTCCGCTAGTCCCCACATGTTTCAACAAAAGTCGCCGTGCACCCTAATGTTTTAACAACCATCACCAGGCCCCCAAATTAGCACGTTCAGCCGTTATCTTTGACATATAGTCACTCTACTGAGTGAAAAGACTTGTCTGCCCTTGATGTGAAAATTAGGCATCCAAAAATTTAGAATATATCGGGTGGTGCTATTCACACACTTGATGGACTTGAACACCCTTTCAATGTTTACTTATTCGAGTGAACATCCTATACTCCTGAGATTCAAGGAATTGTCTCACCTGGAAAAAGGTTACATAATCAGTGGACATTTTGGGATATACAATACACAACACAAGCAGCAGAATAAGCAGGAAGATAATACGTACCTTTGAAATAGCAATAGCTTCATCTAAATCAGGAGGAGTGTCCAATAGTTCTCCTAGTTTTAATTCTCCTAACTTTGTCAACCATGTACAACCAATCAAGAGAAGAATAAATCAAGATAACAACCTCAATTATTTATTATTATTATTATTTGTGTGTGTGTGTGTGTTTGCACTATACCCACATACACATGGCAAAGACAACTGAATCCTGAGTTAACAAAGTTGCCAAGTTAAACCAACCAAAATGAAAATGAAGCAACTACTGAGACTATCCATGACAAATCAAAATGCAAGTCCAATCCAGGCTTGACAAATTCCATCCTAAGTTTTGATGCCAGTAACTATGGATAAAGCTTTACCTGTTCTACAAGCATACCAAGACCCATGGCATCCATGAAATCCTTAACCCCTGTTCCATCATCTTTTTGAGTTACATTGCGAAATTCTTCCTTATCCTTCTCAGGATTTATCTGTTGAAAAAGTATAATAAAATTACTGACTACATGAAGCAAAGCTGCCCTCATAAATAGGACAACAGAACCATCATTAAGAATAACTAGAAAAAGGCTATAAGAAGCTATTCCCACAAACCTCAAGAGCAAACAATGGAAAATCTGGCCCTTCAACTGGTACTAGTTGCTCGCCAGTTAAATCCTACGAAAAAATAAGCTCATACAAATAAGCACAAGCACAATATGTCTATTATACGCAAGAAACATGCAACTCCAAGAAGACCAAGGAAGTAAAACTGCTATAGACCTGCGCGAAAGAATCACTCAAGGAATGTGCTGGATCAGTTGAGACCACTAAAGTGGGTGCCCATTATTTGCAAATTTAATAGCAAGTGAAGCCGCACAACTTGTCTTGCCTACTCCCTCCTTCCCACCTAACATGTAATATTTCCGTTGGGTCCCAGCCACCATCTCATCAAATCCAGATACAGCTTCCGAAGGAGCGGCCACTGATCTTACTACCATGAAATAGTAAATGCAACATAGTTATTGCACACTCAAAGAAATAAAACAGATAATCTCAAATACTATTCTATGAAGGAATTTCTTAAACAGCTGAGTATTATACAATTATAAATAATTAGGCCGGAAAATTCCCAATTAAACTCTCAGCAGAACAATAATATTCATTTGCATGGAACTAGGAATTAGGATAATAATACATAAAATAAAAGGCTTAACACTACACCACAATTTCACTTGACTATACGGTCCATCAATTATATTTATACATATACATTCAGCTCACAACTACCAAGTCTCAATTGCCATTAAGACTACATGAAGAAACCAATTTTTTTTTTTCACCCACTATCAAATTCTGCAACTGAGTTTTGTCTGTTTCATTTTCTTTTTCCAGCCGTTTGTACCAAATCTCACTTTTGCCCTTCTACCATCAAAGATAACGGCTGAATGTGCTGATTTGGGGGCCTAGTGATGGTTGTTGAAACTTTAGGATGCGCGGGAACTTTTGTTGAAACATGGGGCGGAAAATAACCCTAATCAAAATCCTTATACACACACACACACACACACATATATATATATATATATATAATTTTAGTCTAATTTTAATTTAGCCCAAATATTATGAAAACTTAATTTAAGGTAGTGATTTTGTTAATAATGTAGACTGATTCATTTTAAAACAATATTTTTGGGTTGAACCGAATATTAATGAAAAATTAAGAGTTGTAAGGACGAAAGCTGAATTGAACTTATTTTTCTGAGACTAACTTGGCATTATAGAGAGTACCCATGAGTGCATTTTGGTGTCCATTTGGACACTTGGCTGACTCTAATAAACCATTCTTTTCTTGAGGTAGGGCTTTGTGGATAATTTTACTATTCAACTTGAGCCTTTAAGTATTTTTAGAGTAAGATATGCGTTAGTTATGAGTGTCCTTAATGATAACATATATTAATCTCTTATTAAATGAGCCAATTAAGCTTCCAAAACAGTTGATGCCTATGTTGGTAGCTCATATTTCCACTAACATGATTTTGTTTCACACCCTTGGTGTATGTGATTATTAGTGAGATATTTATTACGATACCTACAATTCATATCATGCTGACTTGTAATAATTTTAGTGAAGTTTTTATTATTGATGAAGTAGTCATCTATGAGTATGTGGCATCTTAAAATATTTTGAGAGACATTCTCTATGCTTTTTAAGTTAATAAGATGGTTCATACTCTTTTCTTAAAATCCTTTTAAGCTTTTATTTAACCTTTATCCTTTAATTTTCCTTTCTCTATTTTGTAAGAGCATATTCTTCATAGAGTTACTGTACACATATTGCACCCTAATTATATGACATTTTTTTTCACCAACAATTATATTATTGATGCCAAAAAAAAAATAAATAAATAACAGCGTGGATTGTACAGTCAACTAGTTGACCGAACCAAAACAATCCTTCATGGAAAGAAGTTGTTAATCTGACCAAGCCACGACAGCAAATCCAAATTTTCCTCAATTATTGAAATTGAAATCACCCATTTCTATTTATTATGAATTTCATTATCATCCAGTCTCATCCACCCGCAAAACCCCATTTTAATAATAGACAAATCTTTCGTTTCTCTATGTAACATAATTTGCAGCCAAAAGTTTTTCAGTGAAACACAAAATCAATTGTCCAACAAAAGTCATTTTCTGTTTTTGATGGGATTTAACCTTGCTGAAACAAAATGGCAAATTATTTTACTTTCCTTCTTCTTCTTCTAAGTCTTTACCGACGACCCATTACTGGCTTTCATCTGCTCCTCATCTTTCTTCACTCTCTTTTATAACTCTCACTTTCCTTTTCAGCAATAGAGTTTTGGCAACTTTTGTTATTAATAATAGTATTTTTTTTGTTAGTTTTGTTTGTTTTGCTATTGGGGATGGCATCTGTGTTTATCTATCATGTGGTGGGCGATCTTACGGTGGGGAAGCCGGAGCTGGCCGAGTTTTATGAGACGGAGACGGTGGAGGCAGCGATTAAGGCCATTGGAGAGTCGACTGAATGTGGGATTCCCGTTTGGAAGAAGAAAACGCACGTGGGTATCATCGAAAATGGTGAACTGAGGCAGCAGAGGTTTGTCGGTATTCTCAATTCTTTTGATATTGTTGCGTTTTTGGCCAAATCTGATTGCTTGGAGGATCAAGACAAGGCTATGAAGACCCCCGTTTCTCAAGTGATTGTGCCTAATAATTCTCTTCTGAAGCAGGTTGATCCTGGCACACGGTTAGCTCTTCTTTCATCTCTTTATTTTTCTTTCTTTAATATTGGGGATCTCGATTTAATTTTTTTTTTCCGGTTGAAAATGCTATGTTGAGTTGGTTTCATGCTTGCTTATGGCTTATCTATGCATCGAAGCTGAAAATAGATTGTTGTTATGGATTGTTTTTTAAGATGATGATGTATTGCTATGCCTAGTGTTATGGTATCAATTTTAAGGATTGTGTCGAGGCATAGTTATTGACAACAATTTTTTATGATGTGTGTTTCATTCACCTTCTTGAGTTATGGCTTAGCTATAGGGAGAACTTTTGGGTTTAGAAAATAGTGAAAATGCAAAAACTTCTTTTGGAGGTTCCTGATAAATTTTTGATGATTCTCAAATCTCCAACGAGATTTCTGATGAGTTTTAAAAATAGAGAGCTCTGTTATATATGAGCAAACTTCAAGGGCAGTTCGTGAAAATTTTCCTTTGTTAAATGGCTTCAATTGTAAGGATGAATCAAAATATGAGTCACGTACGATGTCGTCAAATCTGCGATAGCCAAGTGTCATGCGGTTTCTCTATTCAATTCATTTTTTGCAAACAAGTGGAAAGCATAATTGAGCAATTCACTTCCTGTTGACGTAAATTATAAGGACTATTACTATTATTTGTACTTTCTCACCAATGTTGATAAATGTTTAAATTTACATTTATTCTGGTAATGTGTGGGTGTTGGCTGATTTATTTCTTAGGTTGGTTCATATTACTAGTACTGGAAGTTGACTGGGTACTTTATCTTATTGACATTTAATCTCTCTTTCTCGCTCTTATCAAATACCTAAGCAAATTTATGTCATTGAACCCAAGGGACTTGAAATGAAAACTTCAACTTTGTTTTCACTTTTTCTAAGGTATCATAAATAATTATTTGTGAGTTATGATTATAACATGATCTGTTTTCTTCCTCACTTGATCTGGTTGGTGGCCTTTTATGCTTCTATCTTGGTCAATAACATCTCCTATGTTATCTTTGCGTCTTGAGGCCTCGAAACAGCATGAAAAGTAAATTGATACGAGGGGAGTAAATTTGTTTTGTTGACATACTAGTTGTGCGCTTAGTCCCATTATGCTGCTTTTGTCCCTCAAAGGGATTGAGATGCATGTTTTGCTGTTTTCTCCTAGTGTTGACTAGTTTTTCCAGCTAGTGCCTTATTGATAAAGAAACAATGGAGATACATCGCATTAGGAAAAAAAACTAAAACAATCTAATTATGTGTTCCTTATGATAAAAGTGTCTTTACATGGAAATTGTGAACTTGCAATGGTTTGACTCATCCTTTTCTAGTCACTCTTTCCATTATTTATTGTCTTTGATGAGGGTGTCATATTTTTCAGTTTTTATTTTTTATTTTTTATAAGAAACTCAAAAGTGTATTAATGGAGAAAAATCAAAATAGAGAGAGGACCAATTGTCCATTAAGCAAGCAAAAAAGAAAAGCTTTTAGTGCCATATCGTAGTATAGCCAACCGCACCTATACTTTTCTGTTGGGTCTGTTTTAGTAAAATGTAGCATATCTCTACTATCCTCCTTGTAACCCTTGTGGGCATTGATTATTCATTATAGTTTTTCATTTCATTTTAAAGAGTGCTACCATTCTGAGTTATACTTGAGACTTTAATTTTCTTCCATTTTCTTTCAATAGCTAAGTTCGATAATGATTCATTTGTGTTATGTTTATTCTCATCATTTAGTCTGTTAAAAATACCCTAAAGTGAAACAAGAATTATTGAAGACAAAATGTAGGGTTTATGACACAGACATTTGCATACCTAAGATTAGGAGTTTGAATTCAAGTTTTAGCAGCCAAGGAGGAGTTGGTAGTTTGGTTTTCCATGGTGGTTGATGTTGGTGTTGTTTGCTTTCACAATCGGTTTGATTTCTTAGGGCGATCTTTACGTGAAAATGCCATTAGTGTCACATTTCTAAAAGAAAGTAGTTTTTGGTGGGTCCCAAATTCTTAGCTTTAGTTTGATGAGGGTGGCCATGAATGGTTTTAGCATTCAACCTTACATTTTTATTTTTTATTTTTTTATATTATTTATTTATTGTTATTTTTTTTTGCTAAAAAACAAAAGATTATATAAAGAACTATATGAGATATGTACAATGATTGGTGGGACTACAAATCCACAAAAAATAAGGACGAGAAGTCCCATTCTAAACAAAACACTTAGAAAACTACAAAGACCAAAACAGCCCAAAACCAAAAACAACACAGCTCACTAAGAATGCATCCCCTCTCAGGATACAGAGTCTTCCCAATTAGCACTCCACCTTACTTGATCATGGTCAAATGGGTAATTTACAACCTGACACAACCTAATAATTATCAGGGTGGGTTTATTGAGTTGACAAAATTCTTAGCTATTTTACTTAGCTATTTTAACAAACACAAAAACAAAATTGTGTTTGTAGTTTCATTCCAAAAGAAGTAAAAAAATAATATCACTCAACTTTCTCAACTCATTATTCTTATCTTTGAAGACAACAATTCTCATAACATTCAAACATCAAGCTTTGTTTCCTAATCTCTTTTCACTGTCATTCTTTTTCACTACATGTATTTCTCTAAAAACATCAGTCTTTTTTTTTTCCTAATCTCCCTCTTCTGTCATTTGTTTTCACAACACGTGTTCTCTAAAACATCAGCCTTTGTTTTGTAATCTTCCTTCTCTGTCATTCTTTTTGGGTAACGTGTTTCTCTAAATCTTGTGAGAACATGCAAGCAATTTTGGAATTCTCAAAACCTAAGCAGCATATGCTGAGAAAACAGAGGAAGAAAGCGCTTCAATAAAATTCCAAAGATGTGCTGTGGAACGAAAATGTGTATGTTATGCATTTCTTTTATTACTGTGTCATGTTAAATGGGACACGATCAAAAAATTTTAATATATGGCCGTGTCTGTGTTCTGATCTTTTGATTCGATTAGTAAATAGATGCTATTTATTTTGACCAAAATTTTCTTCAGATCATACATTAATGCTACCTGAGTAGGACATGGTAACATGAATTGCCACCCTTAGCAATACAAACAATTGATTCCTGTAATCTCCTGAAGTCAGAAGCGCAAAGTAACTGAATACTCTGTTGAATATGATATAATTTTGTACCTTAACTTATTGCTATTTTTCATTCAGTTTTGATTGTTACTAGCGCTGGCTTATAAAGTTATGCCATTTATTTACAATAATAGTTTAAATTATTGTTGATTGAACCAAAATATATCTGGCATTAGGCTTTAGTTCCATCAAATTCTCATAATTTTTTCAGAAAATTATTGATAATCACTGTTTACAAATATTGAGCTATATCAGGGACTGAATAATTGATTTGGAGGATAGAAATTGAAGTTTATATATTGATGTACTGTTGCGTGTGTAAGAATCTTTGGTTTGTTCAAATGTAATTTTGGTACAAGCTATTCATAATATCGTGTAGAGGAGCCCTTGGTTTTATTTTGAGACTGTTCAAGTTTATTTGACATAATATGATTGCAGACACTGATGTAGTGCCTTACAGAATGATTGTTAATCTGTGCCATATGAATTGTTGTGCAATGACTTTTTGTTGCCAAAAACATTTTTAGTTATATGTTACATAAGATGCTTGGAAGTACACGACATCTCTTAACTCAAACGAGAACGCTAAATGCAAAATGTAACAAGGCTTGGTTGCTCTTCAGAGATGCACTATGAATGTTCAGTTTTATTTATGTCATTCTGTTGTTCTGGTTCAAGATTGATAGATGCTTTGGAGATGATGAAGCAAGGTGTGAGGCGTCTTCTAGTTCCAAAGAGTGTGGTATGGAAAGGAATGAGTAAGAGATTTTCAATTTTATACAATGGGAAATGGCTCAAGAACATGGATGCCTCTAACAGTAGTAGCAACAACCTGATTGCCAACGCCAACCGCCCTTCCTCATCATCTACCACCTCTGTGCGTGATAAGTTTTGTTGTCTCTCCAGAGAAGATGTTATCCGTTTCCTAATTGGCTGTCTCGGTGCACTTGCACCCCTTCCTCTCTCATCTATCAGCTCCCTTGGAGTCATTAACCCAAACTACAGTTCCATCGAAGCCTCTGTCCCAGCCATTGAAGCTACCCTCAAGCCACCTGGAGACCCCAGTGCAATTGCTGTCTTGGAGCCCACCTCCGAAGATCAGTGTAAAATTATAGGAGAGATCTCAGCTTCAAAACTGTGGAAATGTGATTATTTAGCTGCAGCATGGGCTTTAGCCAACCTCTCAGCGGGACAGTTTGTAATGGGTGTAGAGGATAATGTAACTCCAAGATCCTTTCCTGATTATTCTGCTAATTCAACACTAAGAGAAAATAATGCAGTCAATGGGGTTGGTTCAACAAGGCCGAGAAAATTCTGTAGTCGAAGCATTGGGTTCAATCCATCTAGCCCTTGTTTGGCTGCCAGCCGGAGTCCAAGTTTTGGTACCGGCCGGAGTATGTACAGGGGCAGAAGCACTCCTTTGACATGTAAAATTACAAGTTCATTAGCTGCAGTCATGGCTCAGATGCTTTCTCATAGGGCAACCCATGTATGGGTGACAGAGGATGAAAGTGATGATGTTTTAGTTGGGGTTGTTGGGTATGCTGACATCTTGGTTGCCGTGACCAAACAACCTGCCGCCCTCACTCCGGCAAATCGGACTTATGAGGGGTTTGCAACAGAAATTCAATCTTGAATTCTTTCTCCTCAATTTTTAATGGAACTCTTCTTTTTTACTTTTGCAGTTTAGCCTGTTCGCTAAGTTTATATTCTTAAAAGTAAATAGGAGATTTGATTTATGGGGTTTACACAAGTTTCTTGGTGGTTGTATAATGTATTGATACTGTAAAAAACAAATGATGATACAGCATTTTGTGAGCTTTGGTATTATTTATCAAGTAAACTATGATCTCGATCTGGTTGATGTGTTTTTAAATTCTACACTATGATTGGTTATTTATTTTATTTAATATTGTTGAAACTATGCTTTCACCAAATTTTCACTTTCAGTATAAATAAACATAGTTAGATATGTAACTAGTGTTGTGGCGCAAGTTCTGATGTCTGCTTTTATTGTAGATTATTTAGGCTATGTTGATTGATAGTCTTGTTGTTTCTATGGAATCTTGAAATACTCTCTTGGTGGCTTCATGGTCATGCGGTTCTCATGGTCTTCCCTTTTCAAGTAGAAGTAGCTCTCCTGGAAGTCTTTGAACAGCAGATGTGACCCTGAAATGATAAAGAGTTCAAGTTCTGTTGGTCAGTTGTTGAATTGCTTTTCTAGGGCATTATTTGATATTGTAGTTGAGCAAGGCGTAGCTTTAAGTTACAACATAAAGTGTTGGATAAACATTTGTTACCTGTGATTTAAAAATTAAGTTAATTTTATCCTACACTTCTATAATAAAAAGCTTAAAAATTTTACAGTTTTTATCCGAATCATTATTGAAAAATCATATTTATTATTGAAAAATCATATTTATCACACGTTATGAATTTTTATTTTATAACTGTAGACACAATAACTCTGTGTCAAAAGAGAATCTTAGTGGAGATGCAGGAGTCTTGATATTAATTGTAAAGCCCTGGTGATATAATTGCCTGCACATAACTATTGTGTTTCTTACAGCCAAGCCTTCAAGTTCTTTTCTTTACAGCCAAGCCTTCATGTTCTTCACTGCCTTATTTGTCATGCTCGATGTTGTGTCTCCCTTTGTTGGTTGATTTAGGCCTCTATTGATATGCAAAAATGGTTTGGTGCTAATAGATACTTTACTTGCTTAACAAAATTGAATTAACAGAACCGAGCTTCTGAACTTGACTTGAACAGAGACTCTGACCTCGAGCCATTGAACATAGGATTAATGCTAAAAGATGCTAAAATAGAGCCATACTTGCCTCCAGTTTTCAATTTCCATAGTACATGACCGATCTTTGAAATTCAACATTTGATGCTATTGATAGGACACTTGTCGACTTCTTCTCTTACGAAGATCTTCAAGTACCAAATGAGATGTATGAAAATGCGTTCCTCGACTTGATCTAAATAAGATCAAAACCTAAAATCTGAATATATTAAAAAGAAATAGATTATTTGATTACAAATTAAAATTCTCTTACGATAAATATAATAAAGTGACGAGTAGTTGATAAATGAAAATCCAATAAATAAATAAATTTTAACCATACATAGATAAAATTACATGTATGTGAAAAGATTATTCGAAACACCAGATAATGAGAGAATCTGTGTCTATTTATTTCACTGCCATAAACGCAGGTGATTATATATATTTTGGGTCAACTGAAAGTATTGGGAACCAAAAGAAGCAAATTAAAATGAAGCAAACCTTCAGTTCATTCAAATCTCCATCACCTCCATCTTTTAACCTACCAAAGCTGCAAG
Source organism: Citrus trifoliata (assembly GCA_018350135.1). Taxonomy (NCBI): domain Eukaryota; kingdom Viridiplantae; phylum Streptophyta; class Magnoliopsida; order Sapindales; family Rutaceae; genus Citrus; species Citrus trifoliata. The sequence goes on along the minus strand of VKKW01000205.1, from coordinate 123,242 downwards.
ATTTGGATATAACATATCCACAAAGCCGACTAATGTTGGCTTTCCCAGCCAAAATCAATTTCATTGAACGGAAGCCTGCTTTCTCCAAGTAATATGTATATAGTTGTGGCCAATTAATTTTATTATTATAGGGAAGTTAAAATGCAATCGAGGTGTAATTACAAAATTATTATTTTAAAATTATCTCTAATGTAAAATAATATAAGTATGCACTACATTAATAATTAATATCAAATCCAATGTATAGACGTTGATAAAAGAGATAGATATAATTCTGAAAAATTAGTATATATAATAATTAATGTAGCATCCATAATATGCAAGTCACTTTAATGCTGTGTTTACTTGTCAATAATCTAAATGGGCTGGAATCAGAATGAACTAAAATGGTAATAATTAAAATAATTATTATTATTTGTGATTTTTATTATTATAAAAATGATTAATAATAATAATTATTATTAAAATAATAAATAAATATATAATTGTAATAATTAATAAATTAGAACAATAACAACAACAACAATAATAATAAATTTAATAATATAAATAATAATTAAAATAATAAATAAATAATAGTTACAATTAATACATTAATAACAATAATAACAACAATAATAACTGAATTCCATAATAATAATAAATTTTCAGTTTTTTATCAATATTATATTCAAGAACTACAATTATTAATACATTATTGTATATATTAATATATTATTTAATAGTAATAATTATATTAATTAATTGATAATAATATAAATTAATTATAAGAATTATGTTAATAATTATCATAATAGTATATTAATTAATTAATTAATAATAATATATTAATCATTATGATTATTTATTCAAAAGTTATAATTATTAATAAATATTGTTAATAATATATTAATACATTAATTAATAGTAATAATTATATTAATTAGTTAATAATATTATATGAATTAATTATAATAATAATATATTAATTATTGTGATTATTTATTCAAAAACTATAATTATTAATAATTATTGTTAATAATATATCAATATATTAATTAATTATAAATGAGGACAAAGTGGAATTTTCAATTTTAGGGGAGGGCAAAATGGTCAATCATGAAATGAGTCTCCCTTTCTTCATTCTCAAATTGTTGTGGCCCTATGACCTTTGGCTCTATTTTACAAAGTAAACACTGTCAACGATTCTAATTCTGGATTCTGATTCCTTGATCCGGTAAGTAAACGCAACATAAATGTTTAAATCTTTGGATTTTCTTTAACATTTTTCTCTCATTTTAAATCCTATAAATATTATACAATAATTTATTAACAACTCTAAAGAATAAATCATTGTCTCACATAACTTTAGAAAGATAGTTATTTCATCCTATATCTTTAATGTAACAAAACATGTATATTTTGTAATATCCAGACAATTGTGACTATGTCAAAGCAAGTTCCCAAAGATAGGATTTACAAAAACTATAATTATACTGATAAAAGCTTATTTAGTCTCTATATTATGAGGTTAGTATCCGTTTAGTCCTTATATTTTTAAAAATACCTCAAAACATCCATACCGTTAAACTATTAGCATCCATGCTACTATTTTTGTTTTGGACAATATTACTCTCTTAAAATAATGTTTAGTTTTTTGGACAATAATAAAAGAAAGAAATTAAATTACCAATTTAACCACAAAAAATAAAATACAAACAAAAAGAACATATATTAATTTTTGTATAACATTATGCTTTTATTGATGTCCAAAATTTTTTGGTAATTTAATTTTTTTACAATATTGATTTTTTTTAAACATACTTGAGATTCCACAAAATTAACAAATATTCCTTTTTTTTTATTTGTTAGGGTTAAATTAGTAATTTAATTTTTTTATTAATGTCCAAAAAAATTATTATAAGAAGGTAATATTGTAAAAACAAGCTAGAAGAGCAAAACATAACGGCAAGGACAACATGGATGTTTTGAGGTACTTTTTAAAAAATACAAGGCCTAAATGAGCACTAACCTCATAATATAAGGATTAAACAATTTTTTATCCTTTATTACAATGGAAAGTTTATTCATGTTCATAATTGTCCCAAATTAGACCTAGAATTTTTTATGACTTAATAGATGTTGGAATGTCAATTTGTGTAATCGTGTCATGTCAAATTTGTTAATCATGTCAAAACACTAAAACATGGATACAACCCGTTTATTAATCTTGTTATTTGTAATGACCTATTTAACATATTATAAAAATTAAATTAAATTAAAAAATAACAAATATGTCAATATTATTGTTAAAAATATGTAATAAATAAGTTAAAATGACATAAATATAATATGAATAAGTCTATAACACAATATGGATAGACAAGAATAATTAATTTAATATTTAATATAGATTAGTAGAATTTTCAATAATATTACCAAATATTAATTGATAGACATATCATAAATGTGTAACTCAATATATAGATTAGTCAAATTTTCAATAATATTACCACATATCAATTAATATTTATGTCATAAATGTGTAATTATATTAAGGTGGTCCAACACAGATCGACACGGTTATTTATCGTGTCATATCAACCCATTTATTAATCATATTAATATTTATAAACATGAAAATAGAAAAGTCATGCATATGTGTCATACAATCGTGTCCTAACAATTTTGCCACCTTTATGTGGAGGTTATTCCTATATTGATTATCACTACATATAGGTGTTACTTACAAATATATTTATTTTTTATGTACATATATGGAAAAATTTTAAGAGTTAAAATAATTAATTAATTTTTGAAATCAAAGGCACAAATTAGAGGGCATAGGAATATTCAAATAGTCCAGTTGAAGTGATAAGATGATCATCAGATGCCAATCAAATTCATCTTCAGGAGTTATTCTCTGTTACAACTTTTCCCACTCATCTTTGTTCTCTTTGTTTCCTCATTTTTTCTTTTTCTTTTTTTTTAATCGTCAGTTTAATTAATTTATTATCTTAGATATATAAGATCGTGTTCTCTACAACTTGTATTTTAATGTTGTACTTTGATCCTGCAACTAATGAAAACTTTTAGCTCTGTTCTTTCACGGACGTAAATATACTATCTAATTGAGCCATGTTACAGTCTTTTCTTGTTCTTTGATTGTTTCTGATTCTTTCTTGTTGGGTGATTAAGATCAAATCGTATTTGTTTATATTGTTGTAATCATTTGTACGTAAATCATGACATTGGGAGTGATAAGATTTAGGCTAAATTAATCTTGATTTGATTACAACAATTACGTTCCACATATAAATAATGTAAATAAATGACGTACTTAATTAGACCCAAAAGTGTGTGAATTCTTACTTTGTTACTTCGGTGAATGTAATTTGGATGAGCGACACATAGGAAGTAACAACCCGTAGAAATATCTGATTTGAGCACACAAGCCATTATAATCATCATAATAAGATTTATGCCCTAATCTTCCAATTATAAGACCTCATGTCCAAAAATTTACCCATAGCTTGGGTCCAATAACCAAAGAAATTGTTATTGTTATTAATCTTTACAACCTAAAACGTGTGTCTATTAGACTAGGAGTACCCACAATATTCTCTTCTGCTAATGAAATGAGATATTGCAAAAGACATTGACATGATCGACTGTTTAATAACCAATCACTCTGGCATCTGTTCTTTGAATTTTGCGTGTTCTTGATATGGGGTTCTTTTGTTCACATCCATATCCTTTTTTGAGAAAAAGAAAATTGTACACCATGTATTGTATATGCTGGAATAAAGGCACGCAATTGCAAATAAGTCGAATAATATGCATTAAAAAGGTTAATAATTCATATTCGAAAAAGTCAAGGCACCGTCTTTGTTCGGAAACTTATCTCCTTCAACAAGGATTTGTAATCTAATTTTTGGATATTTCCTATGCTATTTTCTTTAATAGTTTTTCGTATTTTGGTAGGCTCATATTTACGGAATAAATAGTCCTTTTTAAAGCTTAGATTACTCAAGATGAAATTCAATTTGTATATGGAAAGGAACACTACTCTCACAAGAATTAGGTCAGTAATCACAATGCAAAGGGAGCTTGGATTCACTTGTTAAAATAGTAGTAATTTTCTTTACAAGTAGACAGTTTTAATTAGTGAGAAACTGTAGGTCTTTGAAAAGATGGGTTTTATTAGAGTTTTAGGTGCACAGAAAAAGTAATAGAGTTAATTTTCTCATAGATTATTTTTTCTTATTGTACTTAGCGGCCATGTCTTCCCTACCCTCCTTTCCCGGTGGATATAAGAGTTGTCTATTTATTTTTTACTTATTATTTGTTTGATATTTTTATTTGTGAGATCTTGGGAGGGAGTAAAAATTCCTAACTAGTGATATTAGCTACAGCAAATGTCCTACTGAAAGAGTAAATATTTCAGCCAGTAGGTATTCAAATTCGGTAAAATTTATTGTTGGAAATTTGATGGGATAATTAGTTTTGGAATGTGCAAAATATAAATCAAGGATTTATATTACTTCAAGTTTGATTTCACTAGTTCAAGCGTAACCCGAGCCTTGTACTTAGCTGTGAATAATCATGCAGGTGTGCGAGAAATATCAATAGGTATTAGGCACCTTAAAGAGGATTGTCAACAAGGGAATGAATCAGGTTCAACAAGCAGCTTCGAGCTTCAAGTCAATAGATAGAAGTATTTATAATGTTGTTGATGGTATATGTCTCTTTACTAACGAGAGACAACGGAATCATCTATATTAAATGATGAAGACATCTTCATAGCATGCTCTTAATGTCTTGGAAGAGAATATGTTATTGCTAGTAGGTTCACATTGTATGTACGCATGAAAAGAGTTGATATTTATACAGAGCCGGCTTAAGCATATTTGGGGTTTCAGACAAATGGTTTTATTCAAATCATCTTAAATTTTAAGGTAAAAAAAATATATTAGTTATATAAAAAAATATATTTATATAAAATCAATTCTTCTAACTTTTTAATATGTAAAATTATTAAATAAAATTTTCTATTCTATTATTGCTAATATATGATCTTTTAATTTAATTATATCATTTTCACTTACTAATTCTTCACTCAAATTACATATTTTTTACTATCCTTTTTTAGATTAAACTAATTTTTCTATTCCTCTATTTTTTAAAGTTTTTTGACATAGTTTTATTTCAAAATAGATAAACCAACCACATAAAAAAATAATAACCAATATTTTTAAATTTTTTTTAAATAGTTTTATTTCAAAATAGATAAACCAGCCACATAAAAAAAAATAATCATAGATGAACAAAATAATATTTTAAAAAATAAGAACTAGTTAATAACACATAATTAAGAGAAGAACAAAAAGATGAAACCTAAAATTTGAGATAAAATCACAAATTTACAAATTAACTTTTTCTTTAATTATTGAGTATTTGAGCAGTGACCAATAACCATGGATATATATATATATTTGTTTTCTTGAGTGAAAAATAGAGGAAGCATTTTTTTTAAGCATTAAGAGCATATCGTGTATTGGTTGTTGGAGGAAAAAAATTAATGGATGAGTAACAAAATGTGAGGCTTTCACAGGGGTTTAATTGGAATATATAACTTCTTAATTATAACTTCTTAATTATAACATATTAATTCTAACAATAAATAGAGATTTTGTAGGATTGAAACTATTAATTTAACAACTTCGTAGGAATTAAAACTATTAAGTACGCTTTATAGGAATTTGAAAGTTTGTTGACGAAAAACATAATAATAAATTAAATGAATAATAATAACTTTAGAATTCATGTTCCCTTTTTATATATAAAATAATATACATATGGGCCCTTAATATGTAGCAGCGCCTTAGGTAAACGCCTAAGTTGTTTAGAGGTTGAGCTGCTCATGTATTTATATAAGGTGTATGATGGAACTTTTGCGTCAATGGTTGATAACTCTCAAGGAAACCAAATATGAGAGTGGGTATTTTCAAATAAGGCGACCGACATAAATCGAATATGTGTACTCTAATTAAGTAGAGTATGATGATTCTCGATGTAAAGCATTATGGCTGCTGGCTAGAATAAGGACAACATTTTAGCCGAGGTGGCTTATAAGTCCTTTGTGAGTGTGGTTTATTGGAGTAAAGAAGATGGAGATAGTATGATTGTATGGATATAGAGTCAATAAATTTGTACTTCTAGTTGAAAATCTCACCAAGGTAATGATTGTTAGGAAATATTTCTCAATTTTTAAAAAAGGATTGTACCTCAAATTTTATAGTACTTACTAGGTAGGCTTCTTTTGCTTGGTAGTTTTCTTGTTTTGGGAGGATTCTTATTTAAAAATGAGAAATTATTAGTTATCCACCTTAAGTTTATCCCCTTACAAAAATAATATATTATAAAAATTTAAATTTGTTCAATTTTTTCGACCTAAGTTTACAATTTGTATCAACCGTCCATCAAAATGTTAACTGATGTTTATAATTGATGATGTCACAAGATTAATTTAGACATTTGATGACTTGCTCAAAAAAATGAAATCACAGTTTAAAGTATTAAAAAGTATTTCTAAAACTAGTATTTAGTTAAACACACTTAACACTCAAATTTCTTCCTTAATTACAAAAAATCTACTTTATCTTCACAAATTTAAATACCAAACTTAATTAATTCACAAATTACCCTATATCCTAATTCATAAACATCCAAAAAATCCAATCCTTATTTTTTATTTCATAGATACTTAATGAATGCCAACTTGCAATGTTACAGCCACCTTTGTTGTTGGTTGTTGCCACGGTTAACACTTCTGCCAGCCTCATGGATATCTGTAACTACCATAAGATCCCTCAATGGCTGGTATTCATAGTCCAATGCATGCTTTTGTCAACTAATATTGCAGATTGTTGAAGGATTTAGTGAAGAAGGATTTAATACAAACTTTGGATTGATTTTGTGAACCCTAAAAATTTAGGGAGAGGGAAGATAAGGAATAAGATAGTGAATATATTTTATTTTATTTTTAGTTTTATGTAGTCGAAGGATTTGATACAAATTGTGGTTAGTGATCAATATCTTTGGTGGATCTTATTTTGAAACAAGGAGCTAGGTTTTTATTTTTTTAATTTTTTATTTTATTACTTATGGTGCAAATAAAAAAATGCCCAATATGCTTTGTGCTCCAACTCTAAGGGCAAGTGACAAGCTTTCCCGTTAAAAATCCTATATGAAGGCATGCAAAATTGAGTTTTGTAAGCTGTTTAGTACTCCCACAAGGAGTCATTTAATTGAAGAGACCAATCACTTCTATTGAGATTCACCACTTTCTCCAAAATATTTTTAATTTTCCTATTGGACACTTTAGCTTGACCACTTGTTTGTGGATGGTATACTGTAGCAATTTTATGCTTGATCTCATACTTAGCCAATGTTGCAGCAAACATCCTGTTGTAAAAATAAGTTCCTTTGTCACTAACTATAGCTCTAAGAGTGCCAAATCTTAAGAAAATGTTCTTCTAAAGAAATTTTACTGCTACTTTAGCATAATTTGTTGGCAATGTTGTAGCTTTTACCCACTTGGATATATAGTCCATGGCAATTAAGATGTATAAGTTGCCAAAGGGGGGGTGGAAATGATCTCATAAAGCCTATTCTCCATACATAAAAAAGTTCAACCTCCAAGATGTTGGTTAATGACATTTTATGCTTTTGAGAGATGTTTTTTGTTCTTTGGCACCTGACACAACATTTAACAAACTCATAAGCATATTTAAAAATAGAGGACCAGTAATAACTTGATTGAAGAACTTTTGCTACTGTTCTGTGTTCTTCAAAATGTCCTCCATATGCTGCAGCATGATAGGACTACAAAATGCTTGAAATTTCTTTATCTGGTACACATCTTCTAATTACATGGTCTGAACACAACTTGTACAAATAAGGGTCATCTCACTGATAGCTTCTGACATCATGGAGAAATCTATTCTTCTTCTGATAACTCAAATAATTAGCAAAATCTACATACCATAGAAATCCAGATTACTGCAGCATCTGTGCATGATGTATCATTAGCAACTGCTTATTTGGAAAAGTTTGTTATGTCATGCTTAGTTAAAGTATTTGCATTTGATTCCAGCCTTGAAAGACGATCTACTATTTGATTCTCAGTGTCTTTTCTGTCCTTGATCTCCAAGTCAAACTCTCGTAATAACATAATTCACCTAATCAACCTTGGTTTGGCATCTTTCTTTGAAATCAAATACTTTATAGCTAGATAATCTATATAAACAGTCACTTTGATACTAATCGGATAGGCTCTGAATTTATCAAATGCAAAAATAACGGCCAGCAACTCTTTTGCATTAACTAAGGTCTTACTAACAAAAAAAAAAAAAAAATAGAGTGAAAAATCTTGTATTTTCTTTACCCTAACACTGCTCCAACAGAGTAGTCACTAGCATCACACATCAACTCAAAAGGCATACTCCAATCTGATGCTACAACAAATGGTAGTGTAATAAGAGCTTTCTTCAACTCAACAAAGACCTTTAAACAATTCTCATCAAAATTTAAGGGTCTGCCATGTTCCAGCAACATGTATACGAAATTTGCTATTTTGGAAAAGTCCTTAATGAGCCTTCTATGGAACCTAGTATGCCTTAAGAAACTCTTAATGCCCTTTACTGAAGTAGGTGGTGGAAGTTTATCAATCACCTCTATTTTTGTCTTATCCACCTCTATTCATTTTCTAGAGACTCTATGACATAGGACTATCCCTTCTTGTAATATGAAATGACACTTCTCCCAATTCAAAACTAAATTTGTCTCCTTACATCTCTTAAGCATATTTTCTAGGTTATACAAACAGTCATTATATGATTCTCCAAAAACTAAAAAATCATCCATGAATACCTCAAGTGTTTACTCAACCATATCTGAAAAAATAGACATTATACACCACTCGAAAGTTATTAGAGCATTGCACAAGTCAAATAGCATTATTCTGAAAGCAAATGTGCCATAAGGACAAGTGAATGTTGTCTTCTCTTGATCATCTGGTGTTATAGCAATTTGGTTGTTGCTCATGTATCCTTCATGGTTGTTTTGTTTAACTTCCTATAATCCATACAAATTCTCCATCTGGTTATTGTTCTTATGGGAGTAAGCTCATTCTTTTCATTTGCTATAATTGTTACTCCTCCTTTCTTTGGAACACATTACACTAGACTTGCCTATGAGCTGTCTGATATTGGGTAAATAATTCCAATATCAAGCCACTTGATAATTTCTTCTTTACAACTTCTTTTATGATGAGATTTAATATTCTCTATTGCTTTACAGAGTTGTTGTAACAATTCTCCAGCAAAATCTTGTGCATGCAAATGGAGGGGGTGATTATTTTGATATCTGCCATGGTCCATTTGATGGCCTTCTTATATCTCCTCAATCCATCCAACAAGCTCTTCTTTTGATATGTATTCAAAGAAGATGAAATGATTACAGGAAGTGTGTTATTGTCACCAATATAAACATACTTAAAATGTGAAGGTAATAGCTTTAATTCTAAAACAGAAGGTGACTTAATAGAGAGAACAAAAGATTTTACTTCTCTGTTTGAGAAATCTAGAGATTCAAAGTGCTTGTCAGTTCACAAGGTGGCCTTTCCCCTAATTATGTTATGTCAGCTACTTCAAAATCTTCATCTTCAAATTCTTTAAATGTTATAACCTTATTTTTTCATTGCTGCAGCAACTGTTTAATCTCTCTGTTACAGCAAAATCCATAACACTGATAAAATTACTTTGTTCAACATCATTTGGACTCTTCATAGAATCTAGCACATTGAATGTAGTTTGCTAATCATTAACCCACATAATCAATTCTCCTTTTTGCACATCAATTAAAGTCTTTCCAGTGGCTAAAAAAGGTCTTCCTAAAATGATTAGCACTTCTTTATTTTCCTCAAATACATCTTCAATCTTGCCTTTTGAATAGACATGAGATTTATCACCAAATTATAAAGTCATTGTTGTTGGTCTAACTTCTCCAACTCCCAATTGCTTGAAATTTGATAAAAGAATGAGATTGATGTTAGCCCCTGGATCATAAAGTGTCTTGCCACTGTGTTCAATCCTTATGGAGCATGGGATTGTAAGCTTTTTAGATTTTTTTAACTTCTGAGGGATTTTGTTCTAAAACATATGGCTACATTCTTGTGTTAGAGCAACTGTTTCAATCTCTCCAAGCCTTCTTTTCCTTGCCAAGATATCTTTCAAGAAATTCACATAATTTGAAATTTTTTCTAAGGCTTCCACAAAAGGAATATTGATATGTAACTATTTCAGCACTTCTAAGAATTTGCTAAATTATTTGTGGAAAGGGTCGTGGGTGCCTAAACTACTATGTTGTAATAGGCTGTACAGACTGCTTCTCTTTTGCCATGTTCTCAGTTGATGTGTTAGGTACTATAATATCTTCACTAACAGGTATTATATCATCATTTTTTGTAGATGCTGTAATTTGGCTATTCACACTAGTGGGCCGGAAAGTAAAATGTTGTGGCTCATTTTCAACTTGAGTTTCTCTTGGGTTGAAACGAGTTCAACTCTTCTTTTTGATACACCAACATGAATATGAATATCCTTTCCAAACCTTAAGTTAATCACTTTGCAATGTTCTTTTCCTTTCTTGCTTGGATCCTCTGTGCTATTAAGTAAACTACCCTGAGGTCTATTGCTTAAGGCTATAGCAGGCTATCTAATATGGTTTTCTAGGTTTCTTAAGGATACAACTTGACTTTGGACCACTGCTTTATTCTTCACAATATACTCATTAATCAAAGCTTCGAGAGAGCTGAGTTGATCAGTGCTACCATTTCTTTTCCCTAGATTTTACTAGTGAAATCCAAGTGATTGAGCATGCCTTTTTTGTCCACTGGATGGTGCAGTATGTTGATTCTGATTGCTCCAAGTGAAGTTTGGATGTTATCTTCATTCAGGGTTATAAGTGTTTGAATAAGGATTGTTCTAGTTCTGTTTATTGAAGTTGGCCACATAGTTAATCGAGGCTGAATTTCTAGGACAATTGTCAAATAAATGTTGTTCTTTCTCCACAAAAAACATAAAATACTTGAGCAATTTAGTTGACAATTAATGGAGCAGTAATTATAAGCTTCGCTATATTTGTTAATGACGTTACTTGGGTTGATAAAGCTATCAAGGCGTCTATATTATGGTCTCTTGTTGTTCCTTTTGCTGTAGCTTGACTGGTAGATGGCCACTAATAGTTGTTGGCTATCATTTCCAAAATTTTATAAGCCTCATTGTAAGACTTTGACAACAAGGCCTATTTGCTGAAGTATCCACCATCAATCTAGTGCTTGCGTTGAGATTATTATAGAAAGTTTCCAACTATATACAATAAGGAATACCGTCATAAAGACATCTTTTGAGCAACTCCTTAAATCTTTCCCACGCATTATACAAGCTTTCATCTTCAAGTTGATGGAAAAATATGATCTCATTCCTCAATTTTTCATTCTTGATAGGTGGAAAGTACTTCATTAAAAATTTGTCAGCCAAGTCATTATATGTAGTAATGGAGTCAGGCAGTAGAGAGTTCAACCATGCCCTTGCTCGATCCCTCAGGGAAAACGGGAAAAGTTTGAGTCTTAAGGCTTTTTGTGATGCTCCAGCAATCTTCAAAGCATCACTTACTTCCAAAACCAGTATAAGGTGCAAATGAGGATCTTCTGATGGTAGTCCATTGAATTGTCCTACTGTTTGAAGCATCTGAAACATCACTGGTTTAAGCTCAAAATTATCAACTTGCACTCCAGATTTAACTATTCTAGGATTTATGGCTTGCGGGATCAACACTGTATAATCTCTAATAGCTCTATCTCTGTCATCTGCCATGTGGATGATATTGTTCCCTGGTTACCCAAGACTAATCTGTCCATTATAACCTTCTTGACCTTCCTATACATTGATTGGTTCTATTACTCCACGAGGGTTTAAATTCCCCATTTCTTGCAAATCATCCATGTCTATAGCAGCTTTTAAATTCCTATACTCTTTCATCATTCCCCAAACTGAAATTCAATAGGTTTGATATTGTGCATGCAAGGGTTGCTAGAGTATTTCTATCCACAAAGTAAACAAACTAAAATAAAACTAAAAATTAACACCAACTAAAATTGATTTCACAAATTGCAATAAACAATTAATCCTTAGCAATGGCGCCAAAAATTTGTTGGGTGCTTTCTAGTACTATAAGTGCACACAAGTAATATACTATGAGTACTCAGATCGTCTTCACATGGATTGATATTATCAGGTTTGTCACAACAATCTTAACAGTGCAATTTTATTCTAAATTAAAATAAGACAATTAATAAAACTAATGAAGTAATAAAATAAAAATGCAATAAAGACAATTCTCATGTCAAACACAAGGATGTAATCAATGGAAAATGAGTAGTTGAGTGATTAAACTCATTTAATGATTTTGACTGTTTTTCTAATTAAGATCATGTTGCTACAATATTTACTACAGAACTGGGCATAATCCCTCATGCATCCTCAGCTGTTGCCTACTGTATATCTTATACCTTAATACAACCTAGCAGTAATCAATTGTTACGCTAATATTAGATATAACATTATGCGTTCTAAGTTCCATTTACCCTACAAAATGAATTCCTATGTCTAGTTCTTCACTAATTTTAGATCAAGCATGACCTTATTCAAATCGAAATTAACTCAACTTGGTAAACCCAATCTAAAACTATGTATTTTCTTAATTTGTTCCACTAAGTTAGACATTTTTTAGGCTCTTTCTTAGCTAGTCTCCACTAAATAAGTGGTTAGCCGAAATAGGAAATTGTAATAAGAATTAAGACAAAATGCTATAATAAATATAGAGCAACACGCATATATCAGTCAAATAACCATTAAGTTTGTTTATCACTCAACCACAATAAAGTTTAGTTCATGATTTGTGATAAATCGTTTTACTCATCAAGTACATTCCCATAAATAAATAGAAAACAAGAAAAATAAGATAAAGAGTTAAAGTCCGTTTGATCTTGCAATCTTTCTTTCTTATTCTCTGTGAATCCTCTATTGACCTTTTTCATGGGGATTGCTTCAACCCATTTAGTGAAGTATTATGTGGCTGTGAGGATCCAAATATTGCCACATGCAAGTGGATGAATAGGCCCTGTTAAATTCAACCCCTAAGTGTGGAAGGGCCATGTCGATGTCATATCTTGCAAAAAGATAGATGAGCATACTAGAGAGTCCCACGAATTTGGCAAGTATGACATTTCTTAACAAACTCCTTGGCATCCTTTTCCATTGTAGGCCAATAATAGCCTACATTCAACAGTTGGCAGTACAACTTTCTTTGGCCTTCATGTTCTCCACACTCTCCATCTACACTTCATTTAAAGTTCTTTGTGACTCGTGGCAACTTAGACACTTTAGTGGATTTCCATTGAACCCTTTTCGAAATAAGACATCACCTTCCACAAAATATATCTTTGTTGCCTATTTGATCTTGTGTGCCTCTTTACAATTATGGGGTAGTGTCTCATATTGTAAATAATCAATATAAGGCTTTCTCCAGTCTTCATGCATGGTGGTTGTTGGGTATAAATACTAATGCTATTGGGTTAAATGTGTAAGTGTACACAACAAGTAATAAAGTGATGAGTATTCAATATCTAGATCTTACTTTTGGATGCATTTCACTCAAGACTGAACACATGGCTCATGAACAGACCATGTTATTTAGTATCCTAGGTAGCAGACCTCTTTATTTTCATTCCTTGATCACCATTTTTTTTCTTTTTTTTTTGCTTGCTTTTTTTTTTACATAATTGCTGCAGCACTGCTCATAGCTTTTGTTGCCTTTGGACTCAATTTTGCATAGGGGGTGAATACTCAACCCTGGTTACTCAACAACTTAATCCATTGGAGCAGAATTTAGTTCATAACAGGTACAATACAACAAAAAATTTCCCCCAAACTTGAGATATTTTCCATTATTTTTTGGTTTTCCTGGCTCTGCTACAACATTCTTATAAAACTCAACCAAAGTCTAAGTGTCGGGACAGAATTTCAACCTTTATCTATAACTATCTCTACTTGGCATTCTCATAAATATTGAATAACAGTCAATTTATCTTCATTAGGTTTTCAAATCCATACACAAATATTAGATAAAAGAGTTTCACATAACACAAGCATAAACACATGCACTCAGAAACACAACCCCCCCAAACTTGAGTGGTGTTGTACCCTCACAAGCACACAAAACAAAACCACATAAACCAGACATGCATACACTAAATAAAAGGACATGTACAATAAATTAGAAAATTAAAACTAAATGAAAGAAAAGTTTTGCAGAAAGAAATAAAATAAACTAGCGGGTAAGGGTACTCCCCTGTTGCTGGAAGCACTGCTGCAGCATAGGCTGTAAAGGGTCACTTCTTCTTTGATCCACTTGTCAAAATCTCCTTATCATAAAATCTGATCAATTCATTTGCTACTGCAAAAGCAAGAAATACCTTTGTTGTTTGAGAATCTTCTGTTATATGTTATGCTGTAAGTGATGTTGCAACAATTCCCTTCTGTTCTTTTTGCCCACATTTTTTTTACTTACTGTAATTTAACACAAAAACGTAAAAAAAATTAGATGCACACTTAAAATAACAAAAAGACAAATTAAATAATTTAAAAGTTAAATTCAATGCCTTAAAAACTTGAAACAACTGCCCTTATTGGGTTGCCTCCTAATTAGAGCTTGATTTTAGGTCCTCTGGCCTGACATTTTTTTTTCCTCAACCTGGATCTTTTAAGAACCGATTTCTCTTTAGGTTATTCACATTAACTCCCAAATAGTGCTTAACTTTTAACCCATTAACTTTGAATTCTTGTTAGTTTGGAGTGAGTTCCCTTTGCTGGATTTGCTTGTCAATTTTGAAGGGTTGCTTCTCCCCTGACCATTTTATATTAGCTGTTTCACGATCTTCATCATCAAGTTCTTCAAATGTTACAGCATTGATTTCTTCTTTACTGCAGCAACTGTGTAATCTCTCTGCTACAACAAAGTCCACAACACTGATAAAATTACAATCTTCAATCTCATCGGGACTTTTCATGGCATCCAACACATTAAATGTAACTTGTTGGTCATTCACCCTCATGGTTAATTCTTATTTTTGAACATCAATTAAAGTCTTTCCCCGTGGCTAAGAAAGGTCTCCCTAGAATGATTGGCATTTTTTTGTCTGTCTCAAAGTCTAGCACAATGAAATCCACCGGAAAAATAAATTTATCCACCTTAACCAACACATCTTTAATCTTTCCTTCTGCATATGCATGAGATATGTCAGCAAGTTGTAAAGTCATTGTTGTTGGTTTACATTCACCAACTCCCAATTACTTAAACACTGATAAAGGCATGAGATTGATGCTAGCCCCTAGATCACAAAGTGGTTTACATGCCAGCCCCCAGATCACAAAGTGTTTTACCACTGTATTTAGTGCCTATTGAGCAATGGATTATGAAGCTTCATGGATCCTTCATTTTCTGCGGTATCTTACTCCGAAGCATTCGGATGCACTCTTGTATTAGAGCAACTGCCTCAAATTCTCCAAGTCTTCTTTTCTTTGTCAAGATATCCTTTAAAAATTTCGCATAATTTGACATTTGCTCTAGAGCTTCCACAAAAAGGATATTGATATATAGTTATTTCAGCACTCCCAAGATTTTGCTAAACTGCTTGTTTTGTTGCTGTCTTTGGAACCTTTGAGGAAATGGTGGTGCATGCTTAAACTGCTGTCTTGTAGCAGGTTGTGCATACTGCTTCTCTTTTGCTCTACTTGGGTTTGTTGCTGGTGGTGTTATAACTTCTTCACCACTAGGTGCGGGATCATAACTTTCTACAGATGTTTCTCTTTAGATTAAAGTGGACTCAACTCTTCTTTTTGGTACAACAACTAAACTATCAACATCCTTTCTAGATCTCAAATTAATCATTTTTCAGTTATAGATAAAGGTTGAAATTCTGTTTGAGCTCCCAATTGATCTCTGTAATTTTTCCTCTTGTGCAGCCCTTAATCTCTCTCTTAAATATTTTTTTTCTTTTGTTTCTTTGCGTTTTCTCCTTGAGTGACGGCTCCCCTTATTCCTTATGATGTGTGCTTCTTTTATAGTTGAAATTTAGGGTAAACGAAAGTCTAGAGCGCACATAAGTCAGATTAGGAAACTGCAGATCGCAATTCTGCAAGTATCCCGCGTAGAATTTTCTCTGTCGTTGTTCCAAGATTGCTACAGCAATGTTGCTACAGCAACGGCTACAACAACTGCACTGTTTCAGATTTATTTCAATTCTTTTGTAATCATGTTCTTTCCTTATTTTTACAAGCCTATTGCATCAGCATTCCTTCCATTAATTATAAGCTTCTAGAAACCTATAATTATGCACACAATTTGAGCACGAATTACTTTAAATTAAGCAAAACTTATTAAGACTAAACTAAAATGAATATTTATACAAAATGTAACAAAAATACAATAGAAACGCATCATTTACTCTATAAGTAATATTGATTTAAGTCTAAAAGTGTCATGATAACTCTCATTTCATAAAGTTATCAGTGGCTAAGAAGACTTGTTCTATATAATTCAAGTTTTAACATTTGGTGCAAGATGACTCTATGGCATGCTCTTGTTTCTTCATATCAGGCTAGTAGTATCCTACTCTTTGCATTTTTCTATAAAGGCTGGGTTTTGTCACACAGGATACTTCGTGTATTTCATGGAGCAGTTTGTCACCTTCTTCTTCGTGACACATTTTGTAAGGATACCACCTAGCATGCACTTGTAAAGAGCTCCAAAAAATAGACAATACTCCTTTATTTGCATAAGATGGAGGCTTTCTTTGGGATCATCAAGCACTTTAATAATAGTAGTGTGCTAGTCTATCTCATCTGTTGCTGCTTCTTGTTTCAATCGTTCTTAAAAATTACAGGTTTAGTCTTTCGCAAAATTGTGACTTGAGCTGTTACTTCTACTAGATTGATCTTAGTTCCTCACATAACTAGTGCATCAACGTACTTGTTCCATTGCCTCCTGATATACTCCACTATGAACTTTTTGAAAGTTGCCAGGAGCTTTTTAATGTAGCTTCAACACAGAGCTAATGTTAGTTCTTTTATAGCAGAATCACCATTGATTTGTTAGATTACCATATTTGAATCTCCTATAAGCTTGACTTTCTTTACCCTGGGTTTCTTTGCTGTGAGTAGACCAATAATAGCTGGTTCATACTTTGCCTCATTATCGGTGCAAAAAAGATCCAATTTGAAAGATAATATTGAAACTCTTTTAATAGGATCGATAATGACCAACCTTGCACCTCCTGCTATTTTAGTTAAAGATCCATCAAAATAAATCATCCACTAATCTTTAATTTCTTAGACAAAGCAACTCTAGTTTGAAAAATCTACAGGAAGCTCTTGTAACAAAAAAGTATCATGATTCATAGAGAGTGCGACAATCATGTCAATGTTGATCTCTTATGACACTTGGAGTTACGCACATAATATCAAGTTAGAGTAAAAACCACTTGGTTGGCTTTCCAGTAAGCATAAGCCTAAGTTATAAATAGCGCACCGAGTCTGCTTTTACAATAAGATGTAGTTTATGGAAGAGAAAAGAATGACTCAACCTTTGAAAGGCATAAACAAGAGCTAAGCAAACATGTTCAGGCCTGGGCCACTTTCTTTTCTACGTCTGAGAGTTTCCTGCTTATATAATAAATCAGTTGTTCTTTCTTCTCTTCATCCTCCTAGGTCAATAATGCTCATATGACACTACTAGTTGCTGCCAAATAGACTTGAAACAACCTTCCTTTTATTGGCGCCTTCATGGTTGGTAAATTCATGACGGTCTTTTAATTTTTTTGCAATGTTTCTTCATGTTTACTTTTCCAAAGAAATTGAGTTTTCTTATTGAGGAGATGTATGTAAATAGAAATCATGGCTGCTAATCCTAAAATGAA
This sequence comes from Citrus trifoliata, assembly GCA_018350135.1. Taxonomy (NCBI): domain Eukaryota; kingdom Viridiplantae; phylum Streptophyta; class Magnoliopsida; order Sapindales; family Rutaceae; genus Citrus; species Citrus trifoliata. The sequence goes on along the minus strand of VKKW01000205.1, from coordinate 105,163 downwards.
TCGGCGAATATAAAATAGTTTCCCAATCAAACTTTTCAACTTTTTTTTTATTTTTTGGTGGAGGTACAGTAGTTATGCTCTGGAGTTTGGCTTGATCAACATTAATTCTGCGTTGATGTATAAAAAATCCAATAAATTTGATAGCCGACACACTGAACGCATACTTCTTAGGATTCTTCTTCAGATTGTACCTGAGGCATCGATCAAATACTTTCTTCAGATTGACCGATGTGCATCGTCATAAAAGATTTGACCACGAGATCATCGACATAGTCTTCTACTTTATTTCCTATCATGTCACGAAATACTGCTGTCATGGCCTTTCGGTACATGGCTCCTGTATTTTTAAGGCCAAAGAGCATAACAGTATAGTAAAACTTACCCATAGGTGTACAAAAAGCAATCTTCTCAGCATCTTTTGGTGCTATCTTAATCTGATTGTATCCACTAAATCCATCTATGAATGACAACAATCCATGATCGGAAGTTGAATCTATAAGCATATCCATGTTGGGTAGATGAAATTCATCATTTAGGCAAGCTTTATTTAAGTCTCAGAAATCCATGCAGATTCTGATCTGTCCACTCTTTTTCTCCACTGGTACAATGTTTGCCAACCATATAGGATATTTGATCGACTTAATGAATCTAGTAAAAATAAGTTTTTCTACCTCTTCCTTGATCTTCTTCTTCATGTTTAGATGGAAATTACTCCTCACTTGTTTTATTGGCTTGCAATTTGAGTCTGTATTGAGTGTGTGACATACCATAGATGTATCTAATCCTATGTATTTGGGTGCAAGTGATATTTTTTTGTTCAACTACTTCTAATTAAAATTCTTCACTTGCCCCTAAGTTTGTATTCGCACACAAAGATGACCAGTTATTAATGTTGGAACATTTTCTTTAGAAAGAACTAAGCCCTCTACACTATCATAAATGGTATACGACTTTTCCATTAAATAGAATTTGCTTTTCACAAACTAGGGTAATCTTGAGTTATCAAGCTTCTGTAGGTCAATTTTCCGGTCGTTTTCAACTTTTTTTCAAAATTTTTACCCCATGTGGCTTAGCAGTAATAATTCTTTCCTCTTTAGTGAATTGTTCATTAAACTGGGCCTCTGCCATTTGATTTTCTTTATAATGGAATGGGGCAGGATTAGCAGTAATACATTTTGGTTTCATCTCGATTCTTCCCGTCACACATTGATGGTATATAGAGGGTACCATCTTGTGCTTATTTAGCTAGGGCCTTCCAAGCAGGATATGGTATGAAGTTTCAACATCTATGACATTAAACACTCTCGGAGCTCAAATAGTACCAACTTTCAAATCCAGTTGAATACATCCTCCATAGATTTAAATAGATTACTAAATATAGATATTGTGATCTTTGGAATGTAAATTTTCTTAATGGTATTTTGGCCGCTTCCAATACTGCCTTACGGACAATATTGATATAGGAACTTGTATCTACTAATGTTCTTCTAACTAGTACTCCATTGATTTCAACTTCTAGAAAAAGTGGTCTTCAGTGATTAAAATGACTAAAGCTTTCTTAAAGCGGGTTCATGTCCACATCTTGTTCCCTTTCTTGAAGCTGCAACGATCCATCCGCAATTGTTTCTTTAATCATTTTAATGATGTGGTGTCAATGCACTGTAGGATGATTAAAGCTTTAATGCAAGCAACAAAGCATTGGATTTTTCTACTCTACTTCACTTAATGGTCTTGTTGGTCTAAACTACTAGAATAGTCTATCCATGATCCAGCGATCCACAATGGCACTAAATACAAATATTGTGATCTTTGGACTGTAAATTTTCTTAATGGTATTTTGGTCGCTTCCAATACTGCCTTAAGGACAATATTGATAGAGGAACTCGTATTTACTAATGTTCTTCTGACTAGTACTCCATTGATTTCAACTTCTAGAAAAAGTGGTCTTCAGTGATTAAAATGTCTAAAGCTTTCTTGAAGCGGGTTCATGTCCACATCTTGTTCCCTTTCTTGAAGCTGCAATGATCCATCTGCAATCTTTTCTTTAATCATTTTAATGATGTGGCGTCAATGCACTGTAGGATGATTAAAGCTTTAATGTAAGCAACAAAGCATTCGATTTTTCTACTCTACTTCACTTAATGGTCTTGTTGGTCTAAACTGCTAGAATAGTCTATCTATGATCCAATGATCCACAATGGCATTAAATTCGTCTTCTATGCAAAGTAATTTGGAAGACACTAAGGCCTCCTTTTTTGGCATTGTTTTCTTATACAGTTGAAAGCGTCTTTCTGTCATTACAACTTAAGAAACCTTCTATTTTTTAAGCGGACATTGATCTCAAGGATATAGTAGTTTTGTTGGCCTTTCTAGTAATAGACTGAAAGTTGAGATCTCGTGATTCTCTAGAAACAGTCTTTAGCTATTCACCATATTACGAATGCAAATACAAACTAACTCTCCTTCTAATTTGGACTAATAACAATCTAAAGCCAAGTTTCTAAAACGCTTGACATATTCCATTAAGCCTTCCTTAGGTCTCTGGGTAGTCGTATTTACGTCCTTTATAATTGTTCAGTCTTTAGTCTGGAAATACTTTTGATAAAATTTAGAAGCCATTTCGTTCCACGAATAGATCGAACCAGCTTTCAAATTAGTGTACCAAGTGTAAGCACAACCAGATAGGGATTTGGAAAATTCCCTTAATTGAATCTCCAAATCAACAGCATATTGGCCAAGAGTGTCAAAGTAATAGCTTATATGCTCTTTAAGGTTTCCTTTTTGTACATTGAACAAGACAAATTGTGGGGAACAATAGCCTTCAGGATAATTCATATACATGATCTCTTTTAGATATGGTGGCAAAAGAAAAATTTCATATCATGTACATTTTGATTCTGGCGTTGCAAGAAAGTCATTACCTCTGCTAAAGTAGCAGGTGTATCTGATCTCACTTGAGTTTGAAATTGAGGCGTCCTGTTCAATTCCAGAGAGGCATTCATAACTAGTCGCATGAATGACTCTCTTAGAGGAGTAGGCATTTGTCTATAACGAGGAGAAGCCTCAAATTATCTTGGGTGGTTTTATTGTGGTTGATCTAGGACTTGATTCTGTAGGATGTCTCGAGATTGCTCTTGTAGGCAAACTTGTAGTTGCCTTTGTTGCATGGACTTGCTGCTAAGCAAAGATGTGGTCCTTCATTTGCTCTGAGTTCTTTCAAATTCTAGTGCCCATTGATGCTCTAGCTATAAAAGTTATGGCTATCTCTACTATTAGAAGCCATAGTAAAAATCCTAACCAAACTCCTCAGTGGAGTCGCCAATTGTTTGAGATAAAAATTTCACCAAGCCACGTGTCATAAGAACGAGCACCTTCTAGAATTAGGCTTGAATACAAATTTGGACTAAATGATCTACAATCCGCCTAATCCTGTTATGTGGTTCGAAGAGTAAAGTCTAAAAGCGTATTCAGGCATTGATATGACCCAAATTAGCTCTTGTTAAAAGTTTGACTTTGGCTTAAGTAGTCGCAAATGCTAGTACTTATGAAATTGCACAACAGAAAAGTTCCCAAGAAAGACTAGAGGGGTCACAACGGTCCGATTTAAAATCCAGACTCTTTAGGCTCTTATTGCTTTGGTGACAAAACTTTCCTAGACATGTACAAAACCATAACAGTTACTCCACTTTAGCCTTCGATTGCTCCTGTTGAGAATAGTATTGTACATGCAAACAATGTCGTATACATTAATAGTATCATATGCATGAACAATATCTCTTCTTCAAATAATCACAATCAATTGTTATGATATTATTGTTATTGGATTGACGAGTGAAGCAGATACATGACTATAATGAAATTGAGAAATAAATATCACATGAGACACAAGAATTTACATGGTTCAACTTTTATCCTATGTCCACGGGAGAAGATAAAAGAAGATATTTTAATTTACTAGTTAACCATAATTACAAGTACTGTATTATTTTTTCTCACAACCTAAAATTTTAATACACTCAAATTCTCAAATTACTAAATTAAGAACTTGAAATTCTAAAAAAACAATCTCTCAATTGATGTTCTTCTCACACTACCTTTTTATGCCTTCTTCATGCCCTTAACTCACATATTTACAGGGCAAGCCAAGCCAAAAATATCAAATTTGGTTAGCTTTAAAATTATAATTTTATTTGTATTAAATAATTTACTTTGTTTTATAAAAAATGGTGGGCTTTAAAATTTTTTTGTTAAAATCAAAATATTTTAATAAAATAATTTTTTTTGTCAAAATTAGTTGGTAATATTTTATTACCATCATTTTATTGTAATTTTGACAAAACAAATTATTTTTCTCACATGTTTTCATTCGAACAATGCCAGGAACAAACTCTGAGAAGCACATAATGTTGGCTAAAAAATGTTTTTCTATAAAATCCTTTAGGGTCAATCTCATATAATAAATAAGAATCCATAATATAGAAAATTATATCTTGACAATCCAACTTTACTTTTTCGTTGAAATAATCTAGGCTCTTAGATCACAATTCGTCACCACCAATCTTGTTAAATTATAATTCATCACCAATGATCTTTCAAGTTATAACTCAAGTGTGATCTGCACTTGATGTGTGAGTACTTTTATCACCACTAAAAGCAACTAGTAAGAGAAAAATATTCCTCTCAAAATTAGAGAGAAAATATTATTTTTCTTTGATTTGTATATTGTGGCTCCTCTCCTCTTTTAGAGAAAACAAACCATTTTATATCTTTATTTGGAGGAAACCTTATGCTCCATATTTATATATTTTTTAATTCTATTAAATCAAATTTGATTTAAATTAAAAAATAATAAAACCAAAAGTGGCGTTACATGCTCTTTGTTATAGGGGTCCACCTTGTAAAATAACACAATGCCCCTTACACACAAGTATATTAAATGAAGTCTCCCACTAAATAATATATTTAGATTTTAACCCAAATAGCTAGTTATCTTACTTATTAATTCAGTAGCGGCGCAATCAATTAAATGAGCTAACCTAGGGATCATATGGGTACATACAAGAGTGGATACAATAATTAGGCTTCTAATTAAACTAGCCCAATTATTTAATTCCAAATCTAGTCCACTAAAAGATTGTAATGACCTTCCATAATTGTATGTTCTCTAGGATAGTGTTCTCGAATAATAATTTGACTCATGCCATATTGATTTCTTTACTGTATAATCCTTTGTATTACATCCTTAATTAAATTGATATCTCAACTGTCCAATCAATTTAATTACATCTTGTTCCTTGATACTTACTGGTTTTCTCTAATGATCATTTTCAACATACTAAATATGTTGACACACTCTGACCATAAAATTCTATGATCAAGTGCCGAAAACCCATCAAGAGATATGTTGTACAAATTCTATATTGTTAATCTATAACTTCAATGCTCATAATTGCTCCCACCAAGATACTAGGCAATCTTGACTACAAGTGCGTGTCGTGCCCATTGGTAACTCAAATAGAATAACAATTACAATCATGAAATTATAACTAACTCAAGATTAAGATTACAGTAAAATCAATGCCTATGAGATTTAATAATTCTAACAGTTATTACAAAGTTAATTAAATCTCATATGTGATCTTATTCAATGTAGTTGTACTACATTAATAAATTTATACATGATTAAGACAAATCATTCAATGAATTTATTATAATCTATATCTAAATAAAGTGCCCAACTTTATTTATCAACTGTGAATTAAATTTATTTAATTATAAAATAACATATATTTATGCCTTCTGTGAATCCACATAGTGATCACATAAATGCATATAATATGATTAAATGGATTTTACTTAAAATATTAATGCAACTAAAATACTTGAATAAAATACCTCATTTATTTTATTAATAAAAAATTATTTATTACAATTAAATAAACACATATACTTTTAAAGAGCATATTTTCCCAACACATAACACATCCTATACTTGAGCCTTATGGCTGAATTAGGTCATTGGGCCTAATATCGATTTTTAGGTAGTAACGCTAGTGTTCTCTAAAATATTAAAGTTAAACTTGTTTAACTGTTACCTTTATGAAGCAAACCACTTCATTTATTTTTGTTTACTATATAGATCTCTAAATGAACATCATAATTGGTGTGTTCTACTTTTGCGTTATAATAATGAAAATGCTCAATTTCACTCATTCTACTAAAGAGTTTGCTCCTCTCCAAAAAAAGAAAAAAAAAGAAAAAAGAAAAAGGAGCTAAAGTGTTTGTTTGTCTCCTATACAGTTGAACGAGCCAACAAACGTTCTTCTCACTCTACTACAAGTAGTGTTAAGTGTTTCCTCTTTTGTGTTATCCAACAAGAAAATTCTTGTGGTTACTGCTCAAGTTAAAGAAAGTTTCTCAAATATTGGTAACGAACTGTGATCACCATCTTAATTTTTCAAGTTTTACATTCTGAATTCTTTGTCTAGAAGCTTTATTTATTTATTTTTTTCCAAGTCTATCATAATGTGCATTTGAATAGAAAACACTTAAAAAATTAAAAATTAAAAAGAAAGATAGAGAAGAATATGAAAATGTTAAGTTAAACCTAAATGGAAAATAACAAATTCAAAGAGGCCATAACACAAAAGTTTTGGCTGTAGGCTTTGGGGTGGTACTCAATATGTAGTACCAATTTCTAGTTCTTAGTTTTGCTTCGTAAATTATTGATAGCAGGATGTCATGTCTCAGCCCTCCGCCATGAACTTTGGTAAGGTTCTTGATTGAAGTAGCTAAGTACCATCTAAAGAACACTAAAGATCGTTTCTAGAGTTTCAATTCATGCTCGATAGAATTTGATCAATCCTTTTCTTTTTCTTTTTTTTTCTTTTTTTGCCGCTAAGAACTAAATCAAGAATTCTCTTTTTTTGTCATCAAACTAAGAATTCTCTTTCTTTATTATTAATCGAATAATTGTTTACCACACATGACTCTATTTTATTATCAATCCATTCGCCATTTCCCTTTTTTCTTTTTCTTATCAATTAATGGAAAAAGAAATCTACCCATATTCAATAATGGAATGGGAATATGAGTCCTAACACCACAGTGACTCAAACTGTTCCGTCAGTATGTGTTGATAGAATGGGTTACCACTCTGTCTATGACCTAAACAACTATACGTCAACTAAGATACAATCTTTATATTTCCATTATATAGATCTATCTCAGATCAGACTTGAAACTTCATATGTAAATATTGTAACATTTTACTTTTATGTTAGACTTGTAATTTGCAACAGTAACATATAAATTGAATATATGAAAGCTTAGACTTGCAAGCAATTGCAATCGTTTGTAATCATTTATATTTTTAAATTACCTGCATATATGAGAAAATACACGTTTTACTTTTAATATGCAGCGTTAGACTTGGAATTGAACTTGAAATATTAGCCTGCAGCTTAAAACATAATAACCAAAAGCATAAGACAAGAAAAAAGCAAAATTCTTCTGGTAACTAGAATATTTTAAGCAGTAGCATCTTTCATCGTACAACCAGTCTCTCTAAGTGCTCATCTACTGTTACGCCAAATAAGATTTTTGCGGACAGTGTTCAAAGGCAATACAAGTCCTACACCATTCAAACTCAAGAACTCAATCCCTAAATTGACATAAAGAAACCAATTCTTGCCAGTTATATAGCATTTCTAATTTCGATCGACAAGAGCCATTTAAGAAGGAATAAATTGAGTGAATTTTTAGTTCACACACCAAGAATTGATTCATGGACTTGGAATAGGCAGAATTGTTGTATTTAGGCAATGAGCGAAGGTTGATGCAAAATTGGAACTTATTCTTTTTGCTGTTGACATGACATATAGTCCTAGAAAAGAGTGCACTGAAAATTTGCATCTTGATATTATCATCTTTTTTAGCTGAAATTGAAAAAAGTAATAAGAGCATGTATTTTTATAAATAAAACATATGCATGATCATTAAAATAACTCCAAATTAATTTATCATGCAATCATATTTAAAAAAATCCAACTCTGCCTTAAGGTGTTAGCATGGAAGCATACATATTTTTATTTTTGCTAGAATTTACGTTTATGATGGTTTGGATTGACCCAACATAAAAAATAATTTAGAAGCTACTTTTAGATAGAATTCCACAGGATTGTTGTATGTCTAATTGGAACTGGAGAGTTATAAAGTGTTTTGGTCGATTATATCACTCTCATGAACTTATATATAATATATAAAATGCATGCATGAGAGACATGAGAAAAACCTAAAACATATTAGAAAATATAGGTAGAGAAAAAGGCGGGCTTTTATAATGTAAAATGACAGGATTTTCTTCTCATGATTATCCTCTCGACTAAATACAAACAGTAAAATTAATAGTGGGAACTTGCAATTTGATATAAGGAGGATTTTCTTTTCATGATTATCCTCTCGACCAAAATACAAATAGTAAAATTGATAGTTTACATGATTTCATTGTGATTCGCTTCCAAATTCGGGAATCACAAGGTATGCTTTTGGATTTCTCATTAATTATAAATTGAACATGCACGAAGTTCAACAATTTCCCTTTGAGACCAAAGGACATTCCTTATTATGTAGCGATATCACTCTTAAGTTTTTCAATTACTTGTAGACTAGTATAAATCTAAAGCCTTATTGAAGATACTGACATTCTGTTTTAATATTCTTTCTCGCCTCTTCTCTTCTTTTTGGCGTGTGTTTCTGTCTCAAGTTAAGGTTTTAGGATGACTTAAGTACGAAGTTTAGCCAAATTTTGTTCTTAATTAAGGCGGCAAGCTACATTAAAGGCGTAACAAAAGGCATTTAAGTTTTCGAGAGATGCTATATACAGAGTATTTAGGACAATCGAACACATGTACTAATTACTTTTTTTGGGGACAAATCAGCAAGCCAAAAATTTTCTTTCTAAACTATAAACATATCTTGAGATTATAACGCAACACACATGATATGCTTCTGCTCTAGTTTATTTTAAAACTTTATTCCAGATAGAAAGCAGAAAACCACAAAAGTAATTGGTGTCATCAACTTATAGCTATTATTGATTTATTGTCACTATCAAAACAACACAAGCAAAATATGCTGGTCACTTATGGATTAAAGTGTCACTTTGGTGTAATAATGGTAAGAATATAATATAACAATAAATAGAAAGGAAAAAAAAATATCGATCAGTGCTATTTGCAAATGTGGGTGGAATAATTGCTGGACCTCATTCCTTATTCTATAGAAGATTGCTGACCAGAAAATACAAATTGTGAAAACAACATAGCATTTGCATGCACTTGATAAAATTAAAACTTATTATGTCATTTCTTTAAGAATCCATAGCATAGAATCACATACATCCACCATGCAAGACAATATAATAATAATAAATAAAGAAAAATCCTTTAGTTGTTCCTTGATGCATGTATAAATAATCAACATACTATTCTTATTAGTTCATCAACTCAGAAAAGCACTTGAAATTTAATTCTCTCATCATCAATATTCGATAGCGTTTTAAAACCCTGAAATTAAGAATGATTGGCTGGGAAGATGTTTACAAAGTAGTAGTGGCCATGGTGCCACTCTACGTTGCTTTAATGTTAGGTTATGGCTCTGTGAAATGGTGGAGAATTTTCACCCTAGAACAGTGTGATGCCATAAACCGACTCGTTTGCTATTTCACACTTCCTCTTTTCACTGTTGAATTCACTGCTCATGTTGATCCTTTCAAATGGAACTACCGATGTATCGCAGCTGATGCTATATCCAAGCTGATTATAGCAATTGTGTTAGCTTTATGGGCTAAGTGTAGCAGCAAGGGAAGCTATTGTTGGTCTATCACAAGCTTCTCTTTGTGTACTCTAACAAGTTCTCTTGTTGTTGGAGTTCCTTTAGCGAAAGCTATGTATGGCCAAATGGCTGTTGATCTTGTAGTCCAATTTTCTGTAATACAAGCCATCGTATGGCTTCCTGTTCTATTGCTCGTTTTGGAAATTCGAAGGGCAGGAACTACAGATGCCGGCGCCGTTCACGTTGATAAAGATTTAGAGGGGACTATTAATGCTGAGGCAAGTTCAAGGCCAGATTTTTGGTATTTGATGAAGCTTGTGTGGCTGAAAGTTGCCATGAACCCCAATGCATATGCATGTATTTTTGGCATCGCATGGGCTTTTGTGTCAAACAGGTAATATATATATTCATATGTTTTGCAAGATTTTGGTAGCTATTTTGCTGAAAATTACCATAAATTAATTAAGTGAATATTATAACTATATTGCAGGTGGCATTTTGAGATGCCAAGCATCATGGAGGGGTCTATATTGATCATGTCAAGAGCTGGGACTGGCACTGCCATGTTTAGCATGGGTGAGCTTAGCTTTCTATTTTTATATGTACATAATATTTGCACTTCCTGAGTTTACTAAATAATTCAACCGGTAAATTTTTTGAACTGGTGTATAAGTAAGATCACAACTGCTGCTCGCATCAGAATTGTGTTAAGGGGTTATAATTTTATGGACCACTTTATTTGGCCCCTCTTAGTGAAAATTGATCATGTGGGTAATTAGTTAGCTAAGATTATGAGATGATTTAATTGCATGTCTTACATGAATTTTGATTTTATGCAGGGATCTTCATGGCTTCACAGGAAAAGTTGATAGCATGTGGAACTAGCTTGACTATTTTCGGAATGGTATTAAAGTTCATAGCAGGACCAGCAGCAATGGCTATTGGTGCTATTGCTATGGGCTTGCATGGTGATGTTTTACGTCTTGCCATTATTCAGGTAATTAAGTAAAAAAAAAATTATATACTTTGTTTTATAAAATCACATCAAGTGCACCAATTTGGCTGCGTATAATGTATTTTCAAAAGACTGATCCTGACATCTTCCTTGATCTAGGATATTGTTCTATGTTCTATAAGTGTATTATATGACATAAAATTAAAGTCTGTCCAAAACTAGAAACCCCTCTACTAGGAATCATTATTAAGATCACTACTAAAGAATTGAATAAGGTGCACTTATGGGGCCTTATCTTATGTTAATGCTTAAAGCATATATGCTTTTTTAAGTTGTGTAGAAGACTCGATCAACATTACGTCGGTACAATTATTCATTATTATTTCTTTTTCTTTTTTTTCTTTTAATATCTATTATCAAACAATACCAAAACAATGTTGGTGATTTCGGTATATGCTTCTCATGTCTTGACTTTTTTCATGTGTATATATAGTGATTCCTGCATCATTGATTGAGAAATATATGCTGCAAGATCTAAGAGGTTAAAAACATGGAAAAAAAATCCTCCAATTTATGATAATATCTCTCCATCACCTCAAATTTTAAGTTTATATTAATCAGCCATTTTTTGTTACCTTGCTAGTCATCATTAAAGAATCTAACATAAAAGACTGTTTTGCTTTTAAAATGAAAAATAGAAAGTAAAATCATCGTTTGTACCTTTTTAATAGAATTTATGGATAAAATCGTCTTTTATGTTAGATTCTTTAATTAATTTAAAATTTTGGAGAAGGTAAGAAATTAAAAAATGATTTAAACTTTACCCACACCTCCAACTTTTAAAATAAATAAAAATCTAAATTTAGAAGAACATCTATGAACATATTGTATATATAAGGTCCTCTTGTGAACTATGTTTTTCTGTGTGCCTTAATTTTCTTAAAAGGGAGAGGACTTTGGTGAAATTCTAAGCAATTCTTTAACCCTCAAATTAGTTTTTTTAACCATTATCTTTCCGGGACTCGAACTCAAGTGATAATTAAATAAAACTGTTGCGTCTTTTGAATTAAATGTAAAAACTCTGGAAGAAATAATAGTATCATGTTTCTATCTTTATTAATAACTTAAACTTGTGTTAATTTAGAAAATAATTAATTGGATTTTCTCTATGCTAAATATTTACTTGTTTATATATTGTTGCAGGCAGCACTGCCACAATCCATTACTTCGTTCATATTTGCTAAAGAATATGGACTCCACGCAGATGTGCTTAGCACTGCGTAAGTTGATCACACTCTTTATAATTTCTACCAATTTTTTATTAAAATAAAAATAAATTCAAAAGTACTACTTGATATTAACTTTCAGTAATCTATTTTCTAATTGCTTTTTCTTCTTGAAAAAAATTTCAGGGTTATCTTCGGAATGATTGTGTCCCTTCCTTTGATGATCGCTTATTATGCAATTCTAGAGTTTGTACATTAATTTAAACCCTCGCATGGACGCATTTTTGAATCAAAAGGGAGGGAGATAAAAACCAGCAGCTCTTATTTTGTATTTGCTCTTTTTGGTTGATTTCCATTTTGTTTTCACAGATAGTGGAAATTAAATTGAACTCAATTAGTCCAATATTTGCTATTAATTAATCTCGTATCTGCAAAGTTATGGAACTGCGCCTGTCTCTTGTTTACACTTACAATTATCATATCTTCCATTCATTTAATTACTTCTTTACAATTATCATATCTTCCATTCATTTAATTACTTCTTCGGCCGATTTATTGCTATAATTTATCAAATGAATGAAGACTCAATGCTGCCACTAAATTTTTTTAAAATACATGGTTGATTGTTCTGCATTGAGCTTGTTAATTAGTTTATTAAATTGAACCACAACTATATTTAAGCTTTTCTGCTCGGACTAATTATGGCCTTATGTGGTATTGAGGCTCGGTAGCCATGCCTTAAAAGTTACGACAGTAAAGTGTTTGATAAATATTAACTATTATGCCTTGAAAGTTAAGTCGATTTGATCTATCACTTGATAAAAATATTTTTACATCCTTACTATTTTTGTTAAAATTATTATTTAAAAAATATATTTATTACATATTTTTAACTTTTATTGTATAGTTAAATTTTTTTCCACGACAATTGTAACTTAAAAAATACAAAACCTCAGTACTAAATAATATCGTAGACCAAGAAAATACAAACAAATAATAAGATTAAGAGAACAGTGTTGGTTTTTTATGGCATTTTGACAAATATCTGTTCGAAATCGGTCTAATATCTCAAAGATTAGGAGAACGGTCTTGTTTTCCGGTATATTTAATTTATAGCGAAGAGCTTAAAGTTTATTGTAAAATTATAAATCTTTTCTCACAAATTAATTTGGTTTCTTCATTTCAATTAGTTTGGCGGTTATTTCACAAGGATAGCACCTATTATGTGTTATTTAATTAAAGATGGTGATATTTCCACCTCTAAAGTTGTGTAAAAGCAACCTACTTTAGAAAAAATAGCTATAAAAAATTTATATAATTTTTAATATTTTCAAATAAGGAAGAAATTTGAATAACTAAATCATCATTAATTATTTAAACTTATGGCTCAAAAATATGTGTTTTCAATAATTTAGTCATTTATATTAAAAAGGTAAAATAATCAAATTAAAATTACATTGTATAAGTTTTTTACAACAATGATAATTGGGTTGTTGTGGACCTTAGATTTAACTGTTTTAATTTCTACCTTTCATTTAATACAGTGGATAAATAATAAATTGATTAAAAAGTAACAAATAATTAATAAATGAAAATAGCATTAATTGAAATGGGCGTAATTAACTATTTCAATGATATATACTTTATATGAAGATATTCCATAAGGTCTTATAATAATTTATATCATATGAATTTAATTGCAAAACCATTAATATTTAAACATTAATGAGAATAGCAAGTATTATGTAATAAATTATTTGACATATTTTTTTGAACAACTATAATTGAAATATATATATATAGTCCTTCTCTATTGCGGGTACCCTAACTTTATTTTTTTTATATGTGGACATATTTTAATTCGTGCACTATTAAAAAAAAGGGAAATATTGATATTAAGTTTCTGATACTAATAAAAAATTTACGCAAATTTTAACACATTTTACATATAAGTGTCAACGCGATCGTTTATACTATACTATCATGACCAAGTATTGATACTATTCAAAAAAGTAATTTTTTTTTTTTTCAATTTCCCTAAACCTAATGGCGGCGTTCTTTATTGTTAAAATATCATCACTATAAATTCAATACCTAGAATTTTTTGGCTCGTCATTTCTCCGTCCTTCCAAAATCGATTCCTTGCTCTCTTTCTACAGAAACCATAAAATTAAATTAATGAACAAAATTAACTATTATTTCTCCTACAAATCAACTTTCAATTATTTTTAACCACCGTTATCTTGAATGGCGAGATCTTCGAAAGCCTCATTACTATTATACTCCACCCCTGGAGTCGCTCTCAACTCCCTCTCCCACTGTGGCCCCTACCCTTCCCTCGCCGCTAAGAAACTGGTCTATTAATGTTCTCTCTCTTCTTTTCTTACGTTTCTGATGATTCTTCTTATTCAGTATCACTCGCAAATGAAGTTTAAAAAGTTTATGTATGCTAAGATGTAGATGTATATATGAATATTTATAGTGTCTGTTTGGGTTAGCTTAATTAAGCTCTTTTTTGGTTTTTAAAATTAAAAAATGTCTTTTGGGGCTATTTGGGTGTCAAAGCAAAAGTTTTTTTGTTAATCCAAAAGATCTTTTGGGAGAAGTCAGGATTTCTAGTTTTTCCCAAAAGATCTTTTGAGAAGTTATTTTCTCATTTATACGTTTTTCATAATTTTTAAACTAACCTTAAATTAACAAAGGAACAAAAAAAAATTACATCTATATCCAAGCTCTTAAACCCTATTTCTTACATTTTTTTCTTGTTTTGCCTCTTCATTATTCAACCAAAAAAACAACAGAAGGAGCACAATCACCACACCAATCTTCTTTCAAGTAAGAATTTTTTTTGTAAGCTCATGCTTTGATTTGCATCTTATTTTTTATTTTTTAATGTGTGTATATATATACAGAAATCTCATGCTTTGATTATACAGAATTATACGGAAATCTCATGCTTTGATTCTTTGTCCATTCGGTTATGCTTTATTTAATTATTTTTTGAAGTAAATTTATAAAGTTGACTTGGAACAAAGAATAATCTTTTGCGAATTGGTGGAATATGGAGTAGAAGTTAAGTTGCCGAATTAAATTTAATTAATTTTGTATTGTTAATTTATAAAGTTTTTGTTTATTTCACATGGGTTTTTATTCATGTGGGCATATAGAAGTGTTATTGTTCAGAATGTAAAGTAAGGAATTGCATTTAGTTCGAATTGTTCAGAATGTGTTATTGTTTGACCTACATATTATATAACATGCATGTGCAATAACAAGTAACTGAAATTAAAGTTACAACAATTGATATTTAATATTTTGAAGATATTGGTAGTTATGGCATCAGTTACTGTGAATTGTTTTATATTCTTTTGTGTTTATTGATTTTCTATTATTCTTGCTTTGATTTGGTGTTGTTGATATGCCTATTGATAAATATCTATTACCCTTAGCTAGAATTAGATGGCAATTGATGGTGTCTCCCGAGGTAAATCCAAAGCTATTTGGGATCCAAAATCACATGAAATTTGCGTTAATTTGGTTGTGGAGTAAGTGAGAGCTTATAATAGAAGTGGAACACATTTAAGTAAGCAAGGTTGGAAAAATCTTATAGAAAATTTCACAACGGCAACCAATAAAAATTATGATCGAAAGCAACATAGGAACCGTTGGGATATTATGAAGAAAGAGTGGCAGATATGGGATGCATTGGTGAGGGGAGAAATAGGGTTAGGTTGGAATGTGGAGAGACAAACAATAGAAGCTACAATTGAATAGTGGGAGGCAAAGTTACAAGTAGGTTATTTAAATTCAAGTTATTTTAAGTTTAATTCATGTATTAAATTTTTATGTCGTTAATTCTAAAATTATAATAACAGAAACACCCAGAAGCTACAAAATTTCGAATTAAGGGCCTAGACCATGCATTTATGTTAGATGAATTATTTCATGATGTTACAGCAACATGAGCAAGAGCTTGGCCACCAACTTCTGGTGTAACACCTCCTTTATACAATCATTCTTGTTTTGAAAATATTATTGAGGATGACATTGCTCAAGTGGATAGTGCAAATTCTGAAGAAGTCAACCATGATGAAATAGGATGTAGTGATTGTTTGGAAAAGATTCCACCAAGAAGAAAGCAATTAAAGAAAGCTAATAGGAAAAGATCGATTTCATCTAAGTTGACCAAACAACTTGATGAATTTTGTGAGGCAGTTAAGAACAATGATTCATATATACGTATTGATCCTCCCGGTTGTAGTGTTCAGAAGGTTCTCGACAAGTTAGCTATACTTTTAGGATGCCAACTAATGTCTCCTCTATTCAAGTTGGGTATTTGTTTGTTTACAAAAAAGGTAAATAAAGAGACTTTTGTTGTTTTGAGTGAGCCGGAGTATCAACTTGAGTGGTTGAAGGATCACCAAGATGACATCTGAAATTTAGAAACTATTTTGTGCTAGTATTTCTATGTTAGTTCTTTTTTAATTAAGTTTGTGCTAGTGTTTTTGTGTTACTGTGGATTAATGTATTGTTTCAGGATTTTTTAAATTTGCAACAACTTTTATAAACTCATCTTTGCTATTATGTTATCATTTGACGATGAATTTTTTTTTTTGGTTGGCTCTCTTGTTTTGTCTAATTCAAAGATAAAGTTGTAAGATTTGTCATTTCTTTTTTAGATTTCATTTTTATGTTTCAAAGAAAAAAAGGCAAATCAAGTTTGGTATTTTTTCTTTAAATATCAGTCATTTTGAAAACTCTCTTGATTAAAGTTATTCATCATTTTCTATTTTGTATTTGTTACAGAATGTCATCAAGTGATTCAGATGATGACACCAATGAACAATATTTGGAACAAGCAGCTGGAAATGGTAAGATATTTGATGAAATTATCCTAACTGTTGCAAGAACAACGGTATACTATCACAATAATTTTGTAGTTAAAGAGCCATGTAGATATTTTTCTCATACAGGACGGAATTTTATTATGGAGGTACTTAATGGCAATGATCAACGTTACCGTGAATGTTTTGGATGGAAAAGCATGTACTTTGTAAATTATGTAATAGATTAAGAAGTTACGGTTTAATATCTACTAGAGGTGTGAACTTGGAAGAAGATGTAGGTATGTTTTTAATGATCTTAGGGCACAATCTTGGAAATCGAATGGTTCAAGAACAATTTCAACATTAAGGTGAGACTGTGAGCCGTCAATTTGAACATGTTTTAAAAACAATGGTGAAGTTAGCTAGTGAACAAATTAGAGCGTCTGATAATTTTGACGAAACTCCACAATACATTCGAAGAAATCAAAAGTATTGGGGGAAATTTATGAAAATAACCATAAAACTTTTGCTATTTTCACAATTAACCCTCTAAACTTTTTTCTATCAACATTAGCCAAACACAAGTATTTCTCCCCAAATTACCCTTATTTACAAATCAAAAGCAACTTTCTTTCACCCCTTTTATCAAACCAAACGCAGTTTTGCACTCTTTAATCATCACCGGCGGCAGCAAAAGGCAACGGCAAACGCCGATGGCAAACGATAAAAGTAAAATCCGATCATAATCCATCCGGATCCAACACCAATCAGTATCACTAAGTGGTATGAGTTATTTTCTGAACTTACGAGAGAGTTTCAGTGCGATTACTTGGTGCGACATGCACCTATCCCGCACACGAAATCTTCGTGGGAGATCTGCCTCACCCTGTCACACCAAGCTTCATGCGACAGGTGCCTATCGCACCTAGGTTGGTGCGAAAGGTTGATGCGACAGGTGCCTGTCGCACCAAAAGGCAAATTCACCGACGACTCGTAGTAAGCAACCACACTGAAACTCTCTCGCAAGTTAAAAAAAAAAAACTCATACCACTCAATGATGCCGATTGGTGTTGGATCCGGATGAATTATGATTGGATTTCACTTTTACCGTTCGTCGTCTGCGTTTCCGTTGCCTTTTACAGTCGCAGGTGATGATTCAACAGTGTAAAGCTGCGTTTGGTTTGATAAAATGGGAGAAAAAAAGTTACTTTTGGTTTGTAAATAAGGGTAATTTGGGGAGAAAAGCGTGTATTTGCCTAATGTTGATAGAAAAAAGTTTAGAGGGTTAATTTTTAAAATAATAAAAGTTTTATGGTTATTTTTATAAATTTCTTAAGTATTGGTCATACTTTATGGTAATTTATAATATTTTTTTTAATTCATGCCTAATATATTTATAAATCATTTTAGTTTCTTGTATTAATATATTACATTTTAGGATTGTATTGGAGCTATTGATGGGACTCATATTTTTGCCTCGCTTCCGATGGATGAGCAAATTCCATACATTAGTAGAAAAAGAATTCCTACTCAAAATATAATGGCAGCATGTGATTTTGACATGTTATTTGCATTTGTGTAGATTCATATTGATGGGACTCATATTTTTGCCTCGCTTTCGATGGATGAGCAAATTCCATACATTAGTAGAAAAGGGAAGCTTTCATTTGAAAGCTAGGTATCCCAAATCCCATAAAAGGAATCCAAGTTTTGGTGAGAAATTGAGAGAGAGAAATGATCTTAAACATGTAGTTATATTGAAAGAGAAGTTGGCTCCTCAATATGGGTATTACGGGTTTGCTTTGTTAAGGGATATTTCTCGGGATTATGTATTTGGGGATTGGGTGAGAGAAAATTTATTTCTGAAAGTGGTTGCAATAATTTTTC
This sequence comes from Citrus trifoliata, assembly GCA_018350135.1. Lineage (NCBI taxonomy): Eukaryota > Viridiplantae > Streptophyta > Magnoliopsida > Sapindales > Rutaceae > Citrus > Citrus trifoliata. The sequence continues at coordinate 86,435 of VKKW01000205.1, read as the reverse complement.
ACAAAGTGAATATTTTTCTCTAGTTCTCTTGTGACAACGGCAGTGGTTTTTCTCCAGATTTAGAGTTTTCCACGTAAATCTTGTGTTGTGTGATTGGTGTATTCTCCATTTAATTTCTCTTATTAATTTGTTGCTTGATAAATTGCTTAGAGTGATCTTAGGAGGAAGCTCAATTCCCTAACATCATGCAACTTACCAGACTTAGTGTAAGCTTTGAATTAAGATAGAAGCTGGAACAATGGGTGACCTGAAAATAGGGGGAAAAAAGTGATTGCCTATTGTTGAGTGGTTACATGACTTATTGCTTATTTAATGTTTCTCTTTACTAAATTGTGTAAATTTGTTTTAGGTTGCAAGAGTTGAAATGCTTTGGCTTATACCGCACACGAGTTTTTTTAAGAAAATAGTTTTGTTTGGATCTCCAGACCTATTATTGCAGCTTCATATTATGAAGAAGGGGGTGAACACTTCTGCGTGACTACATTGGTATGCTTTGTAGCTTAAATTAGTATATCATTTTGAATTGGTTTATTTGTCATATGATTTTTATATTTATTATAATTCCCCAGAAAATAAATTAATTATGTACATATTTAACAACATTTAGGGTATAATTATTAGAATTCCAATTTTGTTTTAAAGTGATAAATGTTTGTGCATGCAGCATGCATTTTTTTTTCTTCCATTGGGATAATTTCTTTTTGTTTGCTCCATCATTTATTTGCTTTCCTAATTGGTGTTTTGAGTGGTGAGAAATTTCGTTTCTATAAAATATCTTCGTGCGTAAAATTTAGTGCGAGGTCATTACCAATAGCTGGTATAATAGGTCTTATGCTTTGTTTTCAATAGAGTTCTTTTGTAGATATCAACAATAAAAGTATGTCTTTATTGCAATCTATTTTTATTCTGATGCAGTACTATAATAGATTTCTTTTGAAGATCAGGTTTTTGTGTTCACAAATGTATTGATTATGCTTTTTGAATGTCGAATTATATTTTTCTACTAGTTTTGTTAATTTTTTTTATTATCCAATGATTTTTCTTGATCAAAAGGAAGTCATTATTATTTAACTTTTTTTAAGTAAATCATTATTTAGAACATTAATAATAATTATACTAATCTTGGATGTATCATCTCATAGGCACTTACATGAGTCATGGAGAATGATAGAGGGCCATTTCCTGTGGTATTTAGTCAATCACCTGTAACTATGATTTGTTTGTTCTTGTTTTATAAATAAAGGTTCGTGATGAGTGGATTGTTGGAGAATTATAACAATCAAAATGTCTCCATCTTTGCTTTTGATGTATTAAGCATGTTCATATGGACATTTGGTGAAGTTGTTCTCTTAAAAATACTTATTAATTCTGTTATTCCATGCCCTCGATTCTTGCTTTAACTCGTAAAGAGTTTTTTTCAATTTCATAACTTTATCTTCATGTCCTTTCACTATATAGCCTAATGGTTGTTCAATGTAGACTTCTTCTTCAAGGAATCCATTTAACAAAGCAGACTTCACATTCATTTGAAAAATTTTCCATTTCTTTTGGGTTGCTAATGAAATAATTAGTCTTGTAGTTGCTAGTAGCGCAACAGGAGCAAATACCTCATCATAATCAATGCCAGTTTTTTTACTATAGCCTTTTGCAATTAGCCTCATCTTATGCTTTTGAATTTCACCTTTGGTATGTTTCTTCATCTTGTACATCTATTTGACATTGATCGCCTTATGACCTTTGAAAAGAGTAGCAAGCTTCCAAGTGTCATTCTTCATAATAGTTTTGATTTTTTCATCAATTGCGATTCTTTATTTCTCATCTTGCACAACTTCTTAGAAGTTGACTGACTTACAATCAACAAAAAGGCAAGAGAGAATGAGATTACCAAGTCCCTCAGTTACATCATTGAGATCTTGTAAAATTCTAGTGCGTGTCACATCTTTCTCCTCTAAAAATGATGGTGGTGAGTTTCCATGAGTGCTTGGTACCGGTGAGGTAGGTGGAATTATGGATTCTCGTTGTTCTCATGCTCGCTCCTTCGATGTCTGCTCATCTTCTTTGATATTTGCTTATCTTTTTCAAAGGGGTAAAAGTTGAAGTCATTTGTATTAGAGCCAAAATCTGATTCTCATTCTTCATTAAAAGTTACATCTCGATTAATCACAATCCTTATATTGTTTGGATTGTACAGTTTGTATCCTTTGGACCTGTCATAACCGATGACGATGAACTTCTTGCTTTTGTCATCTAGCTTGGCTCTTCTCTTACCTAGTATACGCACATATGCTATGCTTCCAAAAATTGTTAGATAAGAGATGCCCAGTTTTCTACCACTCTATGCTACTTATGGTTGCCCTATGCATTTCTTGTTGGAGGTTTATTAGATAGGTAGACTACATATACAACAGCTTCTACCCAAACTCCTTAGGCAATCTCTTGCTTTTGAGCATGGTTCTTGCCATGTCGAGGATGGTTCTATTCGTTTTTTCTGCTATACCATTTTGTTGGCAGGTTCGCGGAACAGTCAAAGGATGTCGAATTCTATTTGGTTCACAAGACTCTTGGAGTTCTTTGGAAATGATTCATTGAGATGATTGCCAAGTAAACATTCTTCACAAAGTTGATTGAGATGATTCATTGAAGATAGATCTTTTACCATATTATTCTTTACTAGTAGTTTTAGGCCTCCAAAGTTGAGATGTCTATATCAAAGATGTCGATTACAGGTTGGATCCTTATGATAAGCCTTAAGACACTTTACAATATCATTCAAAATATTTAAAGAAAACATTTTATTCTTCAGCATTTTCACCTTCATAATTAGGTTTCCTCTATTATTTCATAGAAAAACACTATAATTTTTTAAGTAAATATCATAGACTTTTTCCAAGAGTTGACCTAAACTCAAAATATCGCTTTTAATACTTGGCATATGATAAACATTTGAAATTAATTGGTGGCAACCATTTTTTACACGAAAAAAAAACGATACCTTTACCCTTCAATGGTACTTTCGAAATATCTCCAAAAGTGACATTACCATTCACAGTTTCATTTATTTCCACGAATATGCTTTTGTTTTCTCTCATGTTATTGCTAGCACCTATGTTAAGATACCATATTTTTTTTTTACCTTTACTAGTTGCATTGCGTGCTAGTAAAAGTATACCATCTTTGCTACTCTTCTCTTGAACATAATTCACTTTCTCATTCATTCTGGTACTTGGAACTCTACATTATGAAGTATAATACCCAAAATTTTTATAATTATAGCTCTATACTTGAGATTTGTCATACCTCGATCTTGGATTGCCTCTACTCATCCTTTAGTTGAGCTTTCTCCTTTTTTTCCATGATTGGAGTTGTCGTTGAAATTCTAATGTCGTCCATGACCACGACTTCTACATCATCCTCGATCTCTACCTCGGACATGTTGTCTTTTGTCATTGCCAGAGCTTTTTTTTCTTTTTCTTTAGATTGACGTCCATCTTGAGTATTTATTCTTCGATCCCATACTTCTTCTTTCGTTTTTCTTCGTAGGCTTGCAACCTTCTTTGAAGTTGATCGATTGTTATAGCCTTTAAATATTTAATTTCCTCAATTTTCATGATAATATGGTCAAAGTTTGAATCCACTGAATGAAGTATCTTTTTAATGATCCTTACTTCATTTAGCTCTTCACCATTTCTTTTTAATTTAATACTAACAGTCACAACTCAAGTAAAATAATCTGAAATAGATTCCAATGCCTTCATATGTAGGGATTCAAATCCTTCTTTTAATGTTTAGAGACGAATTTTCTTAACTTGTTTTGTTCCTTTGGAAAAGGCCTCTAGCTTCTCCCTTTTTTTTTTAAAGAGAGTGCACCAACAATCTTTTTGAAAGTATCTTCATATAATGATTGAAAGATGAGATATTTTGATTTGTTCTCTTCCATTTTCAAGCCCTTCAAATTATCCTTTTGCATTGGAGTTAAAGTAGTTTTATTTTCTAAGATAATAAAATCTTTTTCCACGACTTACCATACATCATGTGCACCTAATAGAGTCTTCATTGTTATATTCCAGTCGTCAAACATACTTATAGTGCTCTTTTTACCATCTACATTTCCACCCTATTGCTATTGCTATATTCAACAAGCTTGTAGTCTTTAGAGAATGAGTATAACAAACTGAAATCAATTGTACCTTTGATACAGTGAAGAATTTTTTTACAGCTTTAAAATGAGTGCTCTTTGGATTTTCCATGTATCAACTCATAAGTCCAATAGCTTTCAATAAATTCCTTAGCCAAATTTTATGATAAAAACTTGATGTAGTAGTTGTGTATTCAGCTTCACATGTAGAAAGTATAACAATAGGTTGTTTCTCTAACATCCGTGTGAAAGCAAAATCTTTCATAAAGAGCACAAATCTTGTGGTACTCTTTTGATCATCTATATCTCCACTCTATCACTATTGTTATATCTAACCAGCTTATAGTCTTTAGAGAATTGAGTATGACAAACCAAAATCAATTGTACCTTTGATATAGCAAAAAAATTTTCTGTAACTTTAAAATGGGTGGTCTTTAGATTTTTCATATATCGACTCACAAGTCCAATAAAATAAAAGATGTCTGGTCAAGTGAGTCAATACATGAAAAATCTGAAGATGCTATTGGACTTATAAGTCGATACATGAACCAAATGCCACTCATTTTAAAGCTGGAAAAAGAATTATTTGTTATATCATAAGTACAATTGATTTCAGTTTTTATACTCATTCTCTAAAGACTACAAGCTTGTTGGATATAGTGATTGCGATTGAGGTGGAGATATAGATGATCGAAAGAGGATCACAAGATTTGTGTTCTATGAGAGATTTTGCTTTTACATGGATGTCGAAGAAGTAACCTATTGTTAAATTTTCTACCTGTGAAGCTGAGTACATAACTGTTGTTACATCAAGTATTTGTCATGCAATCTAGCTAAGATATTTATTAAAAGAGTTGGGTTTGTCACAAGAAGAAACTAAAGAGATTTTCTTCGATAATAAATCAGCAATTGCCTTAGCTAAGAATACTGAAGTAAACATATTAACCCTCACTACCATTTCATATGGGAGTGCAGCAAAAGAAAGGAAATACAAGCAAAGTATGTCAATCACAAAGTAATAAGACTTCTTTAAGTTGAGAATTTTTTTGGGTGTCATAAAACAAGTTTAAAGAGGGCGTTGGATCATAAACATATTTTTTATCCTATTCAAAAGAACACAAAGTCTAGCCCATCTCATTAAACTTTCTAAGTTAGATGAGCCTGGGTGGTAGGTAAGATTTATGCTAGTAGGCTTGGTAAGTAAGATTTGTGGTGTTTAGATGTGTAGTTGAGAATAATAAAGTGATACGTAGTCGTGATTGGTTTGTTTCATGCATAAATAACCTATTTTCCCTTTAGTTTATGCATCAAGAAGTTAACAGTCTTTTTTGGTGTAATAAAAAAAAAAGTGTAATAAGTATTGAGTTGAGCTGTTTTAATAAAGAAATTACTTGATTGTTATAATTCTCCAACATTGACTGCATATGATATATGATCTTTTGTTGTTTCTTTGTTACTTTTAGGAATGTGCCTTTGTTGGTTTGATTTTGTGAGAATTAAGTATTGTTACTGCTTATTGCTACTGCTACTCAAGCCAATTGAAGATAGCAATGTTGCTACTGCTGCTTCTTTTGATGTATTTGCCTTTATTGTTTTACTATTATTCAAGCCATTAAAGATAGCAATGCTGCTGCTGTTTCTTCTTCTGCTGCATTTTCCTTTATTGTTTTACTAAAAACATAAGGGAATTTTGACCATTTTCCCGTACATCTGCAAGTGATGAATGCATGGTGAAAAGACTCCCAATAGTGGTTTTTCTTCCTTGGAATTGCTTGCATATTCTTTTTTCCTTGGCGAAAAATAAAATATCACTTTTCGAAACAAGTGAAAAAAAAAAACACAATACCTCAAAAACTTCAGTAAAATCAGCATACCATTCTTTGGCAAATAAGCCTTACCGTTCTCATAAGAAAAAAAAAAATAAAGCAATGTTATTATCCTCAGGCAAAAAGGGGGAAGAAAAAAGGTCCCGTAATTTCTTATGCAAAAATTATTCTCAGGGAAAACGAAAGCCTTGCAATTCTCAGACAAAAATAAGCCTATTATTTCCATGCAAAAAGAAACCTCTAAATTTTCGGACAAAAATAAGTCATGATATTCTGAGGCAAAAATAAATTCTCAAGTGTAATAAGCCATGTACTCTCAGAAAAATGTTCAGACAGAAATTAACCTTGCTATTCTCAAGCAAAAAGAAAGCCATACAAGATATCAAGCAAACATAAGTGCCAGTCCCAGGGAAAAGTAACCCTGTAACTCCCATGCAACTCCTGCTATTCTCAGGCAAAAACAAGCCTTGAAAACTCCAAGTAGAAAATGTTTGTATTCCCGAGGAAAAACTAAGATGCAGCATTGCATCAAGCTTGTTAAAACATGTTCATGTTCATGTGCATTCAATCAAGTCATCATAGCACACACATCAAGAGTTCATAGAATAACAAAATACAGCAATTAAATCAGAGTCTGCGGACAAGTTTTTCCAGCAAAATCAAGCTCTAACCTGGACTTCAATTGAACAGACACCCTATGAAATCCTAACAACATGATAAGATTACACTAGGCAGGAATGACTTCGCGAAAAAATCAACAGAACTGATATAGAAGACTTAACATGCTTTCAGTATTTCTCAAAAGCCAGAGGATCCTTTCTCAGACCAGTAACATCAAAGCCATAATTCCCAAGAAGGATGACCAAGCCATCGCAGCTTCTCTTGTCCCTACCACCAGCTCTAAAGTCACAGAATTTCCCACAATTTGAATGTAATTGATGCTCGGGATAAAGATGAATGCATGTTTTGTTTTAAAGATAAGATTGCATCAAGCTTGTTAAAACATGTTCATAGCACACACATCAAGAGTTTATAAAGTAACAAAAACTGCAATGCGGACAGGTTTTTCTTTACTCTTCCCCTGCTTCTTTGACATCAACGGTGAAGGCATATTCCTGATCACAGCCCATATATGAATCGCACATGAAATAGAGCGTGTATGTCTTCTTTCCAGCTTCTGCAGGAGCAGCAAAATCAAGCTTTACCCTGGACTTTCTTTGAAGAGACACCCTCTTGATGGCAAGCAATTGGTTAGTCTTCGTGTCACCTACAACAAGCCACCAGCCTTCCTCTTTGGCTTTAGGATATCTGTTAGAATAGACAGGTCCCACCTCTGTTCTTCCTTCTAGATCCCGCTCAAGAACCACCTGCAATGTAATGTCTTCCCCAGCCCTTACATTTTCACTGTCCTGCACCTCGAATGACATGTCAATGTTAGGGAAACGATTGCAAAACCTAGCAATATCAAGTAACTGCACATCCGACATCTGCAAAAGCTCACGCCTTTCATCATCTTCCATTTCCACCAAATCAAACACCGTCTCTATACTTTTTCCAGGGTTCTCTTGGCATCTCTTAGCCAAATCTTTCGTAAAATGTGGGAGCTGTAGTAGCATGGAATCACGTTCCCACATGCCTTGTGTCACCATTTGACTCACTTCCATTGCTAAAAGTGCCAGGCTCAACCAACCATTACTTGAAATCACATCAACCATCGCCTGAAGCAATCTACTAGCAGAAAGAAGCACCTCTTCCTGGTCTAACTTTAGGTTCCCTCCCACCTGCTGTCTAAAGAAGTGAGCTTGAAGAAGGGCATTTGCCTTGACATGTGGATCAGTGAATTTGGGATTCTCAAATGAGAACCTCTGGTGATGAAATAACCTCCGAACCACCTCTTCCTCCCCAGGTCGAATAGGTAGTTGTGCATACTCTGATGCTGAAGCAAGAACCTCCAAAAGACCCTTCATCCTTGTCTTGGGAGTCAAAGAAGAACTGAAGCGCTCAATAGTCGTATAACTGATATAGTAGTACGAAGCTATCATGCCATGATTCGAAGGAGAAAGGTCCATATCCTCTTCAATAATGATACACTTGCTTGCTTCCAAATCACTTATAGTGTTCTCAACGAGCTCTGAGAGGTGATCAGAGAGATGCCTGTGGCTTACACCCTGGAGGTTGTAATAGTTTGGATTTTGAGTGAGCCTCCTGTACATAAATGTCCAAGTAAGATAATCCACTGCATCTTGCTTGTTTTCAATAACTCCAGCGACAATTTCTGCATTAAAATTATCATGCAGGAAATGGTGCAAATGACTTTCAACAGGAAAAGCATCATATAGGAACTTCTTGTAGTATTCTTTACGAGGAGCATGGCAAAGGATGACACATTTCCCAGAATTATCAAGCAGAGGTCGACTGGCATGACCCATCATCTGTAGCAGATCTGTAACAGGATAGTCTGTATGAGCATTTTCCTGCCCATCATAATACTGAGTTCCCATGACAACCACCAAATGTGCTGTCAATGGCACTCCCCAACACATTGAACTACTCATAACACAAACCTTAATCTTGCCAGCTTCAAACAGAGCCGATACAACCTCTTGATCTGTTTTGTTTAATCCCTCGTGCAGATAGCCCACTCCATGACGTAAAGTGGCTTTCAACATCTCCTCCTGGATATTATCAATAAATGGCTCCACCTCTTCAGCAGGCCACAGTAGAAATGCTGATTTCTGATCACTGTCCATGCTCGAATATGTCATCAGATCCACAGCTGTGAGTCTGACATACTTTCTAGAAGGGACAAATACAAGAGCAGGCTTTTCATTCTTGGCATGTTGCACAATTGCAGTGAATGTGGGTTTCGTCATTGCTTGCATCCTAGCTTCAAAATTGGTTATATCCACTCCCTGAATGTGTATTTCCAGGGGCACAGGACGAACACCAGGAGGGAAATTGAAAAGGCCATGGGAGGTAGCCCCAATCCATTCACCAAGATCCTTAGCATTCGCAAGAGAAGTAGACAAAGCCACGATACGGATCTTGTTCTCCACCTGACTAGCAATATATCTCATCCTCGAAACAATCACTTCCAAAACAGGACCACCTTGACCCCCGATCAGGTGCAATTCGTCAATGATGAAAAGACTAACCTGCTGGACATATTTCCTCTGCTTCCAGCGGCGTGATAAAGCATCCCATTTCTCTGGAGTACTTATAATTATTTGACCTTTCTCAAGAAGCTTCAGGTCCATAGCTGTTTCCCCAGTCAATTCAACCACACGCATACCAAGACCCTGGCCAAACTTTATCTCCCAGTCACGGTAACGTTCTTTGGCAAGTGCTTCAAGGGGAGCAATATACACAGCACGCATGACACCAGTTTCAGATGCCCTTTGATGATTTCTCAATATAGCAAACTCTGAACATATGGTCTTTCCACTCCCTGTTGGGGCAGCAACTAAGACATTATCATCCGTATTATACAACACAGTAAAGACCTGAGTCTGGATAGGATTAAAATGCTTAAAACCCTGATACAGAGCTTCATATAACGGATTCCGCAATGCTGTCACAGGAAGAGGCTGCAAGTCCAAAAGCTCTGTAGGCGGTGGATATTTTTCTGGTAAAATAAGATGCCTGAATGAGACGGGTAAAACAGTTTGTGACCCAAGCCATTTATCTGAAACAACACGGATAAAATACTGAGGCGGCAATGGTTCGTAAATAGGCACAGTGAAATTCAGAGAGTGGTCCTCTTCTATATACTGTTTCTTCAGCATAAAGTATTCATGATGAAGAATGTATTCACCATCATTATCCTCCACAATCACCCAAAATGGCTCCACATATCCATGAACCTTGTCATCCCACAGAAAATCTGGCGTTATTGTAAGTTCAACCTTCAAAACAGTGCGTGTGATTGGCTGGACATGTGCTGCAAGGATTAGTTTTGGGAACTGGTGGACAAACTTGTGAAGCGTTCTACCCATCTTTGGGAACCGGATGAGTTCCCCAAGCTCCTGTGGTGAGAGATCGTAATACCTTTCCCATGCAAAATCTTTTTTCTCCAACTTCATTAAAATCTCATTTGGAATTCCATTGAACTGGCGAAGAGGTGTTTGGACACTCCACATTCTCTTGGTAACCATTTTGCTCAAGTTCAATGCTTTCTCAGCCAGTTGTGCCCAGCCACGTTTCAAAACAATCTCAAAAAGAGCTCGCAAAAGACGTCCCGCACTCTGATCAAGAATGGAAAGAAATGAGTGAGAAAACATTAAAAATCTTGTGTTTAATAGCAACAAGGAAAGAAACTAACGAACATGTCAACAAGAAGAAAACTAACCTGTGTTATAAACACCATATCAGAAGTCAATGAAAGCCCTTCAAGCTTCAGCTGGGAGATATATGCCTGCAGCAGAACATTAATCTTGGCACTAGGCTCTTCCAGACTTTCCTTAACGGGGATGGGAACGCGATCCAAAAGCTTTGCCAGTTCCATCTTCTCATCTTGTCTCACTGTGACATATTTAAATTCTTCACTGAGAGAGAACAACCGACAAAGCTCTATGTCCCCCATTGTTGGCTTCAAATGCTCATTATATGTGGATATTGTCCCATGACTTATATAATAATAGCTGGCAATACGACCCAAGTCTGTAACTTGGAAATATCCACTTTTCCTATCATACTTGACCAAATTATTTCTGTCCAAGATAGTGGCAGCGGTATGAATCTGGGAAAAGCATCAAATTGAATGAGATAACTACAATGATCTAAATAAATTAACAGACACAATGCCTGATGAGATGAATCATAAAACCACACCAGGAATCTAGAAGATGGACATTAATGCTATCATAGTAATAAATACTAGGTTCAGAAACATACTACACCCCCCCACCTGCCCCCTTTTTCGAATTACTGACACTCAAAACAATAGAATCTTCAAAAGACAAACAATTAAGTTAGTCCAGGCTGGAAATTATCATGCATAGACAACACCTTCATATGTCATTGTATATATACTTTCCCAGTGAACAGTGCCCATGGAAAAAATAGTCCGTGAAAGAAGAGTAACAATCTTCAAAAGACAAACAATTAAGTTAGTACAGGCTGGAAATTATCATGCATAGACAACAACTTCATATGTCCTTGTATATATACTTTCCCAGTGAACAGTGCCCATGGAAAAAATAGTTAGTGAAAGAAGAGTAACATTGCCTTACATAACAAATACAACTAGAAAGTTATTTTGTCTTGGCAAAAAATTGCGGGCCGTATCAGTGAAGGTTTGCATTCAAAATAAGAGAAACACAATTGTTACCATAATCTATGTTAATCAAACAGAAAGAAAAAATGTAAATCCATCGCACTCCCCCCCCCCCCCCCCCCAAAAAACCCCAAAAAAAAAAAAAGCAACCACACCCAACCCCCAACCAAAGGCAGAATAATAATATAATAATAATAGTAGTAGTAGGATAACAGCACAACATCCCCCAGGTTAGATCAAACAAAGTAGGACAATAAGCCATGCTTAGTTTCTTATTTAAATAATAATAATAGTTAGAATAACAGAACATGCAAACATAAATAATATACCGTATGTATGTGTTTTTGTGTGTGTGTGTATAGGCTTTGATGCTTACCAAATCAGCCCTCCTCTCCCCTAGTGTTATGTCTTCTTTGAGAACCTCAGGTGCCAAACCATAGAGTGCAGGATTTCGTAACATTCGAATGTACAGATAAGTGTATCCAATCCAGTTGCAGGCTTCTTTAGCATTTTGTACAGTTCCAAGGACAATTTCTGCATTCAACTGATCAGCCAGCTTGGACACAAACTGACTTTCAATAGGGAGCTGCTGATTCATCAAAGAAAGATAGTAGCGAAGTTCAGAGTGACCAGTAATGATAATCCCTTCCCCATATGAATCATACTGAGGCCTTCCAGCACGACCAAGCATCTGCATGATATCCAGAGGACTGAGCTCTGTCCATGCCCCTTTCTCTGGATTGTAAATCTGAGTTCCTTTGATGATCACAGTGTGAGCAGGCAAGTTCACTCCCCAAGCAAGGGTTGCAGTGGAAACCAATACCTGTACATGCCCATCACCAAAAAGATCCTCAACAAGCTGACGGTCACCCCTTGTCATTCCAGCATGATGAATTGCGAAACCATAAGGCAGAAGATCTTTTAGATCATTGCTCTTGACCATATCTGTGTGACTTTGTAGAATCTCACGGCTCACACTGTCTTCCTTCAAGAATCTACCAAGGGTATCATTCTCAAGTGCAGTATCTCGTATTGCACGAGCTGTTTTTGCTGTCTCCTTTCTCGAGTGGACGAAAATAAGAACTTGATGCTTTCCAGCAACAGCCACTACCTTCTCATAACACAAATCATTCATCAACTGAAACCTTTGCAGTGGCTTCTTAACTTGGATCCCAATATACTGCTGGGAAAGAGGGACAGGTCTGTAACTGTTGTCAAAATAGAATAACCCCTTTTCCAAATTCACACGTAAGAACAATGCCACATCTTCATAATTAGGGAGGGTAGCAGATAAGCCAACCAACCGAATATGCTCTTTTGTGGTTTCAATCTGCCTAACAGTTCTGGCAACAATACTTTCGAGCACAGGTCCTCTATTATCATGAAGCAGATGAATTTCATCAATAATAAGCAGTTTGACAAGCTGCGTGTAGGTGCGATCCCCTGATTTCCTTGTAATAATATCCCACTTCTCAGGAGTTGTCACAATTATCTGTGTTTCTTCAATTTGCTGGCGAGTGAGTGTCTGGTCTCCACTCAGCTCCCTCACCTTAACATCATACATTTGCAAACGATTGGACAAATTCCCAACAACTTCAGCAACAAGAGCTTTCATAGGTGCCACATAGACAATCTTGTAATTGCTATGGTTGAATGAACCATCGTCATTCCTGTTCAATGCTAACTGCTGAAGTATGGTAAGCACCGCAACATTAGTTTTCCCTGCCCCAGTGGGCGCACACAACAGAATGTTATCGGCTGAAGAGAGTGCAGACTTATAGACTCTACTCTGCACTCTGTTCAACTGTGTCATTCCTTTGAAAGCTGGCTGTGCCCATTCTGGCATTTCAGAGATCTTTATCAACTTTTCATTGGGATCTAATGGCTTATGCTTCATAGCTGGCACATGAATTTCTTCATACCCCTTGTTTGTGAATCTTTGAGACCCCTCAGGAAGATCACACTTTCTGTTTGCCATAAAAAGACCACCTTGCTGAAAAGCAAGGGTGTCCAGATCGAGCAACTGACGCTGGCCCAACCAACCACCATCTGCATCTCTATCAACAAGACCCCTCCTATCCCTGCCACCATCTGAAGCACTCTCATCCTTTAGCCTGCGAGCCTCTTCTCTAATACTCTTTTCCAGGTTCTTTTGCCTCTCCTTAGCAGTAGCCCTTGTGGCATGGAGCTGGTCCAATATTGCAGCCAAATCCGGACCCAAACCCATCATTTCCTCCTCAATCTTCTTTCTCTCCTCTTGGTCTTGGGCTCTCGCCAAACGAGTGCACCATACAACTTTCAACCGGTTACGCAACAAAAACTTAATCAGACTGAATTTATCAAACTGAAGATGATAAAGCAGCTTATTCTCAACTTCCCTGTCATCACCCTCGGCAAGTATCTTCAGAACCTCTTCTGCAAGCTTTTGGCACTGCTGCGGATCAATCTGTTGGTCAAAAGCTTGAGAGATTTTTCTCTGAAGCCAATAAGCATCAATATCCTGGACATTAAGACTCATGCCCTCATTTGCATCACCTGATTCATCATCATCATCAATCCCACCACCCATTTGCATAGCTCCAGAAGCATTGGGCTCAGCCACATCTTCCTCTTCCTCTTCATCCTCCTCTTGAACCATATCCAAATCACTCTCTTCCTCATCATCATCATTCTCTTCAAACTCAACAGCCACACCCATATCATCATCAAGATCCTCACCACCGTTAGCGGCATCATTACCAGCAGCATCACCAGCATCTTGGTAATCAGTAATAAGCTTCCCAATAGAAACAAGCTGATCAAACACATGATTTGGTATGGGGTTCAACAACTTCTCAATTTCCTTCTTCTTATCAGGGTTTTTTACAGCATCATTCTTAAGGACAGCCAATATTTCATCAGCAGCACCACTAACAATATTGAGCGGCTGGCCACCCAACTGTTGTTGAATAACACTAAGCATAGCCTCATAAGCAGCCCTAGTTTCCTTGGTTTTGGGCTGATAAGTCCCTTCCTCAGATGCCGTAAGCACACTTTCTTCATGGAGATGACGACGGCGTCTCTTGCTCTGACGAACAGATGCAGCGGCAGCATCAGCATCCGGGTCACGCTCCTTCTTCTTCTTAGCAGATTTCTTCAATTTCTCCTCTAGTTCAGGGGGTCTACCTCTAAAAGCCCTATCACCAAAACTTCTGGGATCAATCTTCCCCCACAGAGACTCTGGCTCACCAGTGGGTTCGTGAGTATCACGTGGACGAGAGTCTGTTGTCAACACTAAACTAGAGTTTGCTCTGTACTCATACTGTTTAAATCGGGCGTGTGCCTCGGCACCACCACCCAGATTCTTCTCCATTATTTATCACAAAGATTTTGACACAAAACCCTAACGTTGCTCTGAAGCTTTTAACGCTTGAAAATTACTCGTAGCTTCTATTCATTCAAGTAATAATTTATCCGACAAAACCCTAAATCAAAAACAATGAGAAGTAATTATAAAGCAGGTCTAGGGTTTATGTTATAATGATAAAAACCCAAGTAAAATCCTGAAACTAGCAAAGATTTAAATGGAAACTTAAGAGAGCAAAGAAGTACTTACAGCGTCGCAATAGGAATGTATAATTGTTATTCCCTCTATGTAATTTTATTACGTAATGGTGGTTTACACCGCCGTTATCGTTTAAATCCGAATTGAAATTTATCTATGTAGCCTTTAAATGAGTGGGGGTGTGGGACTACCGGCATTCGGTCGGCAAAGAAAAAAAGCCCGGGCTAGCCAGGCTTTGCCGGGCCCAGGCCCGCGGGTATAAGAATGGTAATGCATCAAGTCCAATCCAAAAAAAAAACACTCCATTATTTGAATTATTGATCTGCTGAACCGACCTCATTCAAGTCAACGTGGGGAAAAATCCAAACATCTCAGAGATAGATAGAGAGGTAGGAATTTTCAAATCGTTCATTTGAAAAAATTGAAACCCCCTAGCGACGTTACTATAGCCTCTATTCAAGGGGGAGAAATTAGTCTGCCTATTTTGATCACTAAGGCGATCTTTTATCTAAGCCCAAATCCATAATTTTTTAATTTTTTTTATAATTTTTTAAAGTTTTTTTTTTATATTTACGTAATTTAAATTTGAAAAAATGGACATAACCTCTCATGTATATTAAAAATTAATGTAAACATAAAATTTAACCAAGGTTTCGACCATATAATTATATAAATAATAAAATAAATATAATCCAAAATCATGTCTTATAACTATATAAATAAAATAATTTTTTAATTTTTTAATTTAGGCCCTAACCTGAATTTAATCGAGCCTTTATATTTAGGTCTAAACCCAACCTGAAATCCTTAAATTCAAGTGGGGCCAAAATTTGTGCGAGATCTTTTTGTCATTGCTGCACTGGCATTGGCCCAATTCTCTACATAAGGGCCTAGATAAAAGTTTAAAATAATAAGTACAGGTTAAGCTTGGCCCTCTATTTTTAAAAATGGTAAATTTATAAATTAAATTTTAAAAATAGAAAATGAAAAAGGAAAAATCCTTAATTCATGAATTAATAATGATTTAAAATACCTAAAATTATAACATTAAACTATCTCAAGCTTTAATTAATTAAAAGGGTGCACTAATTAGATAATCCAATACTAAAAAATTAAATTTGTAGGTTTTTATTAGCTTCATTTTATTTTATTTATTATTTTATTTTAAAATAGTTATTTTCTTTAATTCATTATTGATTATAACAATTCATTTTAAATTTACAATAATTTAAAAGATAATTAAAAAATATGTCAATGACTAGGCCGAGGCTAGGCCTGCAATGGGCCTGACCTAGGCATGCCCTCATACTTTCCCTAATTTGGGCTTGAGTATGGGCTTGGAAAAGCCCAACCCTGGTCCACAATTTACCATTCTTAATTTGGCATTCCTCCATAAGCGCAGGCCCATGCTCAAGCCCAAACCCGCAATTTATCATCCCTAATTGGCATTCCTCCATAAACCTCTTAAAATCCCTTTAATTATTTTACAATTTTAATTTTTATTTGAAATTCCAACAAGACAACTCAAGAGAAAGGTGAATTGAGATTTTAGAAATTACTAAGCAATAAAATCACAATCCAATATCAATTTGTACTTCAACTAGCTAATAACAATAACTATAACAGTGAACAAATTTAAAGAGGTAACGGGTAGCAAATCAAACACAAGATTTTTACGTGGTTCCGCACAGCCCGCCTATATTCACGCCTCTAAGCTAACCATACCTGAGGATATCACTATTCAAACCTTACAATCCAAGGTTTCAAAATCTTTACGATTGACTTCCAAAATGTCAATGGACCTTTGCAATGAGAGATGACAACACATTTTTTTCTCAAGTGTTTCCCACATTCACTAGTAGGGGTGGGCATTGATTTGGTTCGGTTCGGTTTCGAGATAAATTTTTAGTTTTAGATTGGTTCGGATAAAAAATTAAAAAAAAATCGGTTTTTATTTTCATAAAAACCAAATCGAAGCGGTTTCGAATCGGTTTTGGTTTTTTTAACAGTTTTATTTAAGCAATTAGTTTTTTGGTTCATCTTAACGGTTTTGTTTTCAATTCAATTTTTCGGATCATTTTCTATTTCAAACCATGTACAATAATTTCCTCATTTTCAATAACTATATAATATATTCAGAGCATGTACAATCTACGATTTCATCAATTAATCTACAATTTCATTAATTACTACTACATCATTAAAATATATAAGAATCTACTACTACCACCACCAAATTATTCATCATCATTACCAAATTAACTTAATATAATCCATAAATAAGTTCATGATGTAAAAAAGAATTCCGACAATGACACAAAACAAAATAAAGACCGTCACTTGCCCAACAACATCCGGGCAATATCCAAGACAACATACATGACCATAAGAAACCATTACAACATAAAAATTAAAATCAACCATAGGAAAAGCCATTACTTTGCTCCCCTTTCCCACCTACTTCTTCCAATTTTAATAACTTCCAACATCCACACTTCCCAACTTAAATCTACACAAATAAAATAAAAATGAGTTAAATAATCATAAATATAACTATAAAAATAATATATCAAATTCATATAAATGATACATTTTATTTAAATGACTGAAGTAAACATCACTCAATCACCAATTGGTCCTGTGTTGCTTGTGCTTTGTTGTGTTAGCATTGGTCTCACAAATTCTACAAAGAAATAAAATAAAAATATGAAAATCATTATTTATAATATTGAATATTACAAATAAATTATCAAAAGTCAACAAAATCATATTATTTTATCTTGTTGACCTTTAGTCGAGGACTATTATGAAAAGTTAATAAACAAATCAAATCATAGTAGAATTCCTATATGCAAACATTTCCTAAATATTGGGCCATACTAAAATTTTATAAAACAAAAAGGATCTAACGTTATTATCCCTCCATCATCTTCAACATTTTGCGACTTCCTTTGTCCTCACCCAGCACTGCTAGGAGCACAGTTCCAAACAAAAAAAATTAAAAAAATACAATAACATACTTACATCTAGGCAAAGCTAATAAAACTAAATAATATTAATAACTTAAACAAACATGAAATAAGAATATATCAAAGAGCTAGTTCAAAAAAAAAAGACCCATTTCAAAAAAAGAAAAAGAAAAACTGAGCAAGTTAGTCACAAATGAAAACAAACTCATTACTTGACCGACTAGCTAGCGACGGAGTAAGGAAAGAAACACAACGAAAGGTCGGCAGCAAGGAGCAAAACGGGCAAAGGTGAGTGTGTAAGTGTGGGAAACACTTGGGGTGAAGAGATTGGGGAGATAGTCTCTTGGTTGTAAAGGTTTATTGACATCTTAGAAGTCAATTGTAAAAACTTGAAGCCTTGGGAGGCTTGGATAGTGAAATCCTCGAGTTTGGTTGGCTTGGAGGTGTGGACGTAGGCGGGGATTGCCGAACCACGTAAAAATCCGCGTGTTTATTTTTTTCTCTTCCCTTGCTCTTTTATTTTTACGTTTGTTTGAATTTATTGTTCTCTATTTCATTAAGGCGTTAGATTGATTTATTGTGCAAATCGTATTGCATTAATTTTAAAAACTCAATTCACCCCCCCTCTTGGGTTGCGTTACTTGCATTTCAATCTTTAGCATGTCTCCTTTTGGACTTGTTTCTTTTTCCAAATTTGAAAATTTGTGAACGACCTCTCGCTGTCAATGCTTCTGCAACTGTATCCATGTGACCATTTCTGTCTTTCTTTCTGGTCTCAGAGTTGTACAATGCATTGCATACAATATTGAATGTGACATTGTCCTTCCCATCGAATATGACACTATCCTTCCCATAAAGTAAAGTGGTAGTGAGATGATCATATTCAGGAAGGGAATTCAACAGTAGTAATGCCTTGTCTTCATCTTCAAATTTCTCATCCAAATTTAGCAGATCCGCTAATATCTTATTGAATGAGTTCACATGCTCATTTATTGATATGCCAGGCGCATACGTGAATCGATAGAGTTTTTTTTTTCACATAAAGCCTATTTTCAAGACTTTTCTTCATGTACTTTTCTTTCAGTGTTTTTTACAATTTCTTTGCTGATGTCTCCCTCATGACAGAGTATTTATGATCTTTAGCCGGACATAGATGAATAGTATCACATGCTTGTCTATTGATCTTTATCCACTCCTTGTCATCCATCATGTTAGACTTTTCTTCAGGAGCAACGTCTAACTCTTACTAACATAAGACATTTAACACCTCACATTGCCACATAGCAAAATTATTGGTACCATTGAATTTCCTCACTTCAAACTTTGCATTAGTTATAATAGTCCTCATTGATGAAGACGACGACGATGCCTCTGCCATCCTTTTTAACTCAAATGATCAGTATCTTCAATAACTATTTACACTTGAAAAACAACATCTATGATATTTATTTCACTTGAATAAATGCACCAAGAAAGTTCCCAAGAGAATGGAGGGGTCATAACAGTCCCACTTTAAATCTAGACTCCTTAGGTTCTTATCACCTTGTTGACAGAACTTTTCTAAACATGTAAAAATACACACTATTTACAATAGACTATCTCCTAAATATAAATGGTCGTCTCCACCGTATCAATGAATAGTACCATATATGTAAAAAGTTCTGTAACATAAACAGTGTCGTATGCCCCAAACACGAACCTTCGGCTCTAATACCAATTGTTGCATAAAGGGGTTGAGCAATTACTAATATTCTGGTAGCTGTGACTTTTAGAGAAATATAAATGTGTCATAAACAAATGAAAGAAAATAGGACACAATAATTTATGTGATTCGATATAATGCCAACGTCCACGGGGAAAAACTGGAAGATAATTTTACTAATAATGAGAATTTACAAAAGTGGGAGAAACTCTCAACACCCCAAACCCCAATACACCGAAATGGAACATCATTAAAACACTCAAGTTGAAGCTCTCTACTTCTCTCAAATTAGGATGCTTACAATTGCAAAATACTTATGTATTTATAGAGAGCATTTTGCACCAAGTTGGGTTCAACTGGCCAAAACATTGAGCTGGAACTTGCATTGCATGCATTAAATCATGCATATTTGTCAACCATTGCATGTGTAATTTGTTGTCATCTTCAATTTTCAACATCACCGAATTGCATGAACAAGATTTTGAAAACTTTTTTCATGCTTTCAAAACCTAACTTTGTCTTTTATATTCAAGTCAAAATTTTAACATTATCTGTGGGGATTGAGGAGTTAACTGTGTTAATGCTAGAGGTTATGCTTTAAGACTTATGCAAGTGACATTCAGACAATTTTATTTCTTGTGCTTTTACATACATTTGCAGGCAGCTCTGCCGCCATTACTTCCTTCATAATAGCTAAAGAATATGGGCTGCATGCCGATGTTCTTAGCACTGCGTAAGTAAATTTTTTTATCACACTGTGCACTAAAATTTCTTTAATATAATGCCATTTTAAAAAAATTTGTATAAAGAATAAAATAGATGTAAAAAAGCTACCAATTTCATTATGAAAGAATACTTTACATAAAATTAATTAACGTATTTCCTTTTTCTTTTCTCAGGGTTATTTTAATTACTGTATTTTCTTTTTCTTTTTCTTTTTGCAGGGTTATCTTCGGAACGATTGTATCCCTTCCTGTGCTGATTGCCTAATATGCAATTCTGGATATTGTACATTGATTTCATTTTGCGATTTTTTTTTCAATTTTCTTTTGTTTTAGAAGTAGTGGAAACCGAAGCTCAAATTAACTAGATTAATATTTATTCCAAACTTGGAAATGATTTTGGATTCTGGGGTCCTAAGACTTTAATTAATGTTGCCACTGGTAAAGATGGAAAACTCCTTCGGTGGAGACAGAGCCTTCATTCACTCCACACCTTTCTCATATAAAATACATCCGAGAATTGATGATGACAGAATTGTAAATGTAAGTCACCCTGCATTATATGCAACAATCACAAAGTTGCAAGATATCGATCACATACTCAGCTTCATATAACTTGTAGGTGTAAGTTACGAACCCATGGGTAGAACTTATGAAAATAGGATGTTCATAAAATTATTTATCTATTTATTTACAAAAATAATACTATACTTACTTGGCTATAATTACTCAGTTTGGTACCTTTAGCTAGTACAAGCTTTAGGGACCGTTTGAAATTGTTTTTGAAAGGCTCAAAAGTAATTTTGAAAAACTAAAGGTTAATTTTAAAATTTGGTAAATTTTTTAGAAATCATTTTTGGCTAAAATCACTTTATGCTACAACTGATTTTGAAAAATAGAGAATGTATAACTTTTCAAAATCTAATTTTGAGTATCACCTTTATTTTTAATATTATTACATATATATACTCATATATGTTATAAAAATCTGAAATTGTCTTTATTAATTAGGAAATAAAATCATCAATTTTTAAGAGATTATTATTAATAAAAATTATTATTGAGATAATAAAAAAATAAAATAAAATTAATGCCATAAAAAAATTATTTTAATTATCAATTATCATATTTATACAATAAAAAATATTTTAATTCATGTTTATAAATATTTAAATAAATTTTATTTAACATTGTGTCCAATATAGACATTTATTTTCTTATAGCAGTTTAACAATAAGATTTAACAAACACATATGACTGCTTTTAACACTCACGACACTTATAAAAATAAATTTACCAGATGTTTAGTTGATGCTCTTAATAAGTAATTATTTCTACAGTTTAGCTAATAATAATTATTTAAAAGTTACAATATTATCAAACTAACTCTTACTATTACATAGAATGGTCCACCATAATTTGCAACCTTCATGGAGGTTCATCATTCCAATTAGGTTGCTTCACAAATTTCCTTTTTTTTTTTTTAACAAGTAATATCTCTTTCTAGGTCTCACCTAATCAATAGGCTTCCTGCTTATGAGTTTTTAAATGTGTTTGGTTGCTCTTGTTATTCATTATTGACCTCATCCATACTGGGGAGGTTAAGAGCCATGCCTATATTCATCTCTTGCTCATCAAAATTCATCAATCTCACACTCAAAACGTTCTATTAATTTCATGTTAGAAATATGAGTCAATATCACTTTTTTAAACTCCAAAATCAGTTGAAATAGCAATCTGGTCAGCAATACAAATACAAATACAAAGGCGATGAACAATACTTTGAGAAATTTTAAAAAGTTAAAAGTTAATTTTAGTATTTTGGTAAATTTTTAAAAAATTACTTCATCCTACAACAGATTTTGAAAAGAAAGAAGGAAGTAACTTTTCAAAATATAATTTTGAATATCAATTTTATACTTAATATAATTCCACATATATACTCATATACATTATAGAAATATAAAATTATCCTTATTCTATTGAGATAAAAAAATAAAAAAAAATAGAATTGATGCTATAAATATTTATTTTAATTATCAATTATTATATACAGTATAACCTCCATAAATTAATAATGTCAGGACCCTAGAAATTTATTAATTTAGAGAGATATTAATTAATTGATAAATTAATAATTTATTAATTTATAGAGTGTGTTCACAGTACAAAGAACTAACATTTAATTGACTGAAAAATTATTATATTTTACAAATATTATCAATAGAATTTAAATAAATTCATCAAATAAATAATGTATACTTGATTAAATAAATTCATGAATTTTACTAAATGTATTCAATAAAGTAAACTAAATGTTAGTTATTAAATTGTATAATTGAACTAGAGATGAGATTTAACTAAATTTAAACTTCAAGAAAAAACAAGTTACAATAGACTCATATTTTAATAAATTAACATAGTCAGTTACATTTGTAATTTCACAGTATTTTTAATTTCTACAATTTTTAATTTATGATATAAATGAGACCACAGAGTTATATAAGAAATCTTAAAAAAATTATTATCTTATTAATTATTGAAATTATTAATTTAGCTTCAGGGTCCAAGTTAGGACCGCAAAAAATTATTTTATTATAGAGATTATTAATTTATCGAGTATTAACACTACAAGAAAACATGTAATAAATGACAGGAAATAACTGTCATAAAAAAGGGTACATGACAGACAGTTCATCCGTCATCTATGTCACTGTCATTAATTTATGACAAAATATTTTTCCATCATAAATTTATGATGGTATTTCATGGTCATATATCCATCACATAATATTTTAATGTAAAAAAAAATTTAATTAAAAATTAAATTTATTTAAATTTTGCGCCTTTTTTTAAAATTTTTGGTGGGAAGTTCAATTATCATTTGTTAATATATATCTAAAATTTTGGCGGAAATTTTTTATGATGGCTATTTCCCGTCATAGAGTTATATTTTTTTAAAAAATATATTATAATTATAATTTATTAATTAATTCTTGTTTACAGATTTAATTAATTGATAAAATGAATATGGGAACAAAAACTAAAAATAAATAAGATTAATTAAAATCCATCCAATCCAACAAATTCAAAAGAGATACATATAGTATCCAAAGTAATCACCATGAATATATAATAAAACATCTTAAATTAAAAAAAATCCCAAATATAAAACAACACAGTTAAGTTATAACCCTAGAAACCAAGCCAAGTTACCCAACAAAACTTCAAGATTAATGGAAATATTCCAATAGCAAGACTTTAAGCTTGACTTCCAGCAATAATACCCTCTTCCAGTGAGAATACTCCAACAGCCACACTCTTAACACTCCAATGCAAACACTCAGCAACACTCCAACCAATACCCAGCAACCCACCATCTTCCAATAACACTCTAATTCCAGCCACATACCCAACAACATTCCAAACCAAACCAGCAAATAAATCTATACAAAATCAATCAAAATACCCAATGTTATCAAAGGCATAACATCTACACTACAATCCTTAACAACAACCATTATAAAATTAAAAAAAAAATAAAACAGAACTATCATTAAAACCATAAAATCTGGATTAAAGAATAAATCTCAATCACATTTTATTAATTTTTTAATTTGCAGATATACTTACCAAAAGTGGCTAACCTGAAAGTGGTCCAGCCATCCAGAAAGTTCTGATTACCAGATATGATTGTAGCATTAATGCCATCTCTTACCATCATGACGTTCCATTTCTTTTTTCTTAATTTCAACATTCTCTTTATACACACCCCTCTTGATGTAAATAACGAATCTTTTCATACTACAATCCTCTGCTGCCAACACGACATCCATTATCTTAGTAAAGTTCCCTGTACCATCTTCTGCTACCACAACATCAGCTTGCACCCCATTTACTAGCAACAATTTCCGATCTTCACACTTAAACCAATAAGGAAATTGGCCACTTGATTTTCCCCCTCCGTCGCGACCTTTGCCATGTTGTTGCTGCTAAACCCATTGGACCATTGGCTGGGGGAAGGATGCACCATTGTTAGAAGTTCTTGAACCGACGAAGAAATTTGGTTAAGGCTGTTAACATATATGTTTTCATAATATTGATTTTGATGATAACAAACAAGATTAAGAATGACTAATCTTTTAAGCTCAAATTATTGAAAAATATATTTTTAAATAAATCATTATTTTTACATTATAAATGTTTTATATTTAATGGAAAAATGATTTCATGAAATTGATTGTTTTTATTCTCTTTAAATAAATCATTATTTTTACATTATAAATGTTTCATATTTAATGAAAAAAATAATTTTATAAAATTGGTTGTTTTTCAAAGTTTATGGTTTAATTGAAAGAATTTGAAAACTTTGAAATAAACAAGTATTGCTTGAAACTTTGGTAAAGGACTTATTTGGAAAGTGTCATAGCATTTTGGGCTATACCATAATTTCAGAAAGTTTTGGGATTAACAAAGTATTATTTAGAAATTCTGAAATTGGACTTATTTGCAAAGTTTCATACCGTTTTGGGCCATAGTACAGTTATATAAAGTTTGAGGGTCAAACTGTTATTTTACAAAATAGTGCACTGTAGTAGTCACTGTAGCAGTCACTGTAGCAGTCACTGTAGAAAACGGCGAACCGACATTTACAATAAACGACGAACCGACATTTACAATAAACGGCTCGCCGACATCGAGCAGAATTGAAAATCAGCCTCTGGACACTAACGGCGATCCGACTTCTTGATAACGGCTCGCCGACATCTAACAGAATTGAAGATTAGTCTCTGAAAACTAACGGCGATCCGACATCTAGATAACGGCGATCCGACAATTTGAAAATCAGCCCCAACGGTCATATTGACCAGTCAAACGGCGATCCGACATCTAGTTAACGGCGATCCGACAGTGTGCAGAATGTGCATAACGGCTAGTTTTTAAGTTCAAACTATATAAACTCAAAGCCAATTCATTTTTGGAAAATCCAAGCAAGTATAAACAAGTGCACACAACTTATATTGAGCTTCAAATTCGAAAATCTTCATAGATTAAATCTTCATTGAGCTATCATTTGAAAATCCACTCTTAAAGAGAGTTTTTGTTGTAATTTTTATTTCTCATCAAATTGTGAGAGTACAAGTGTGGGAAACACTTGGGGTAAAGAGATTGGAGATATAATCTCTTGTTGTAAAGGTTTATTGACACCTCGAAGTCAATTGTAATCGTTGAAGCCTTGGAAAAGCTTGGATAGTGAAATCCTCAAGCGGGTGAGCTTGGAGGCGTGGACGTAGGCGGGGATAGCCGAATCACGTAAAAATCCTTGTGTTCGTTTTCTCTTCCTTTACTCTTTTAATATTGTGTTTATTTGAATTTATTGTTTTCAAATTGATTAAGGCATTAGATTGAATTGTTGTGTGGATTTGCTAGGATAATTTTTAAATTTCCAATTCACCCCCCCTCTTGGGTTGCACACTTATATTTCAAAGGCTACCTGATACCACACCTTTGACAATGCTATTGGTGCCATCAAACCCATCAATGCATGTCTCCTGATTAATCAGTGCAGCACTTAACCAAGTTCTCAAGTCTGAACTTAGATCTCTACTGCCGTTAAGCTTTCCTGTTATGTTAAAAAAGAATGTGTATAAGCTCGCAATTGGCAATTAAAACAGAGGTCCCCTGTATCTCAATGTGAACAAAACAAAATGCAAAAATTAATTAATGCGGTGAATGTGACTGTTGGGAATGCAATAATATCTCATACATTATATGAGAATTACGATCTGCAGTTTTACCGAGGGCTATTTTTTTCTTAATTGGACAGTGCTAACCAGTTGTAGCCCAAGTGCCATTGCCTAAGACGTTGTAGGAGAATGAAATCATCGGTTGAAAAATTCAAAATGTAACTTTGGTTGCTTAGAGCGTAAGAAGAGGGGAGTTGGTATTAATAGTTACCTGATGATGATTGGATTTCTAGCAGATAGCGTCAAGTAAGTGAGATAAGGCCCACACACCATCCTTGCAAATTTAAATATAGCTGCAAACGTTACCTAAACAGCACATTTGCTAGAGTTAGGATTCCTAATCTCAAGCTCAAACATTGGATTTACAATTGGGAGCTCTTAATAGTGATCCATTTTTCTTTAACACAAGTTAAAACTTACATCAGCTGTCAAATTAAGGCTAGTGTCTCTGTAACCAAGCTCTTTAAGCATCTCCCTGTAGTGGAGGAAAGGGCTGGAGATCTCTGTTATTCATAATGCAGCTACCAGTTCCGATCCGCTCCGTACATTTTAATTTAGCAGCATTAACACAACCACATCTCAAGAATCCAAACAAACAAACAAACAAACAAAAAAAGGGACTTGAAATTTATGTCCAAAATCATGCAACCTTTTCATAGATGAGACCGGCTTCGATTCCAACTATGATGATCAAGTGGTGAATTGTATTGTCAACATTTACTCGTTGATCGAACAAGCAGCATACTAGATCATATATAAGATAAGCAAGAGTCCACGCTAATGTTTGCATCTGTGTGCCAAGTTATCAAGATTCACATATTAAAATTCATGGTAACGAACTGATCTCTACTATACATGCCTAAAGAAAAAAGTAGAAAAGAACAGAACCTGGCAAGGGGAAGAGTTTAAAGCCAAGGGACAAACTGGGCATCTCCAGTCTTGAACAGAGAGCAAAGTCAACGTTACAGCTAAAGTTGCATGAATTGTAGAAACTAGACGATTGCAGAAGTCGAAAGAGCGATTTGGGAAGATTTTTCTGATGAACAGAAAAGCCGCAGTCCATGAAACGACAGCAACTACAACCAACTTCAAAATGTAATCATCCATAGATTCAAATTTCCCCACAACGCAAACAGGTTGAGATATTATTTTTGCAATAATATCTCATGCAAACATATGGCCAATGTCACATGCACATACTTCGCAATCAGGGGCGGACCCAGAACTCTGCAGTACCCTGGGCTAAATTAAAAAAATAAAAAATTTGTACCAAGTGCACATGAAATTTCATATATATAGATGACAAAATACACCTAATAATAAGAGACATTAAGAGCTTTACACGTAAAATTCATTTTGTAAATAAAAATAAGTTTAAAAAAGTAGTATAAAAAAATACAATCCCAAAACAAATTTTCTACCGAAGTTGTACTTTTCGGGGTTTCAAATTATAAAAATCATCAATTACAGAATCTGAATCAACAATATCAGTAATTTCTCTTTCAACATAGATAACCATACAATCTGAAAAAAACTCATTTTCCATCTTACTACGAAGTGATGTCTTGATAAGTTTCATGGCTGAAAATGCACGCTCTGTTGTGGCCGTGGAAACAGGAAGAGTCAAGACTAGACGGAT
This sequence comes from Citrus trifoliata, assembly GCA_018350135.1. Lineage (NCBI taxonomy): Eukaryota > Viridiplantae > Streptophyta > Magnoliopsida > Sapindales > Rutaceae > Citrus > Citrus trifoliata. The sequence continues at coordinate 58,876 of VKKW01000205.1, read as the reverse complement.
TAATCTATCAATCAACAAATAGTGCTGTGACTTCATTGTTTCAACAAATCGTCGGCATAGCTCAGAAAGGGAAGCCATATTTTGAAACCGTGGATGAGAAAGCACATCAATTTGATAATGTTCTAATTCTCTTCTCAAATCAAGCACCTCATTTGGAGTGAAATCATGAGGATAAAATTTCTCAGTAAGAGAACAAATATTGTCTATATCAAATGATTTGAACCCATCAACTGGATCCAATGCCGAGCTTAAAGTGAGGAGTTCCACAGTTTGCTCAGAGAATCTATTATTTAACTCTATCAATTGAAAATCTATTACAGTATTAAATACATCAAAGTGATAATGATGTTCAACTGTAACATAATCTTTTTGCTGACAAAAACGCCTTGTACTTTCCATATAACAATCACTCATATCAAGCATAATAATATCATATTTTTCACAGAAAGATACTACACTTCTAATAAAATCATCCCATCCACTATCTCGAAACTCTTGCAAAAGTCTTTTTGTACTTGAGACATAGTTCAAAGCATTCAAGATGTCCAGTGATTTTGTCTGTAATGCTCGACAAAGAATATCAGAAATATCGAGAACTTTATTCAATAAAAACAAAATAAACACAAACTCAAAGGATTTCATCTCCCTATATGCACCTTTAGCTTCCCCACGCATATCTCGACTAGGTCCATCATTAATCATTTTTCCTAAAACTTCAAGAGTTGCACCAAACATCTCAATAAACCTACTAACTGAAGTAAAATGTGAGCTCCAACGTATATCTCCAGCCCTTTGTAAAGTTCTAACTTGATTAGCCCCTGTACCAGTCTCAAGCTCTTCTAAAGCTATCAAATCTATAATTTCTTTTTCTCTAGCAGATTTTAACTCAGAATAACGCTTGAAAGAAGCACTAGCAAAGTTAATAATAGAACTCAACTTCGAAAAAAATAGCCATACCTCATGCACTTCTTTAGATACCGCAACTAATACGAGTTGTAGTTGATGAGCAAAACAATGTACATAATAAGAATACGGACAATCATTGAGAAATAAAGATTGTAATCCATTCCATTCACCCGCCATATTACTAGCACCATCATACCCTTGACCTCTTAAATTTTCAACTAAAAGATTGTACTGAGCAAGCACATTGCATATCTCATTCTTTAAAGTCAATATCTTTGTTTCATCGACATTCACAATTTCAAAGAAACGTTCTCAAATAAAACCATCACAATCAACATATCTCAAAATAATAGCCATTTGTTCTTTGTGAGATTCATCTAGTGCCTCATCAACTATGATACAAAATTTAGCATCACCCACTTCCTCTCGATCTTGTGTCGTACTTTATTAGCAATAATATTCAATAACTCCTTTTGAATCTTAGGTGCTATGTATTGGGCATTTTTAGGAGCATTTTCTAACACAACTTTATTAATCTCCTCATTCATTATTGCTAACAACTTAATTAATTCAATAAAATTTCCACGATTAAGAGAATTAACGGACTCATCATGACCTCTAAAAGCACATGCTTGTTTTGCTAACCACTTAGTAGCTACTATTGAGGTTTTAAATCGCAATATATTCTCCAAAATTTGTTGCGAAGATTGTGCATTCAATCTCTTATCAATATGTTTGGATGGATCCTTTAAATTGCTCCATTTTAACATGACATCATTGTGAGAAGAACTATGACCTCCTTCATGTTGAGCAAAAGGACATGTTTTTTCACAACCAACATACTTCCAATTTTGAACCCCATCAACAACAAATGCTTCATTCCTAGATGGCTTATCATGAAAAATATAGCATGGAAAACAAAATGCTTTGTCTTTTGATATAGAATATTCAAGCCAAGGAAATTTCGAGAACCAAGAAAATTGAAATCGACGGTTTTGCGTACCATATTTAGTCGATGGATACTTTTGTAGTTTGGGTTGAAATGGTCCCATATTTATATATGCCATCCGCACATCTTCACACTTGTCAATGGGAAAATTACTTATTGAAAAACGCAATCTGGGATCACGTTCTAAATAAGGCGTGTCAATAGTAGATGGAGTGTCAACTTTCTCAAATTCGACTCTTTGAGACTTAGGTGGAGAACTTGAGGCATCAATGTTGCACATAGAACTTGTCCCATTTGATGATTGACCATCATTTACTTTAGTAAAGAATGAAAGTAGAGTTTTCCTCGGTTTGGATTTGTTGTTTGACATTATAACCTATAACAACATGTAATTGTGTAAGAATCAAGAAATCATTAAAAGTGTTATAAGCTATACATTCTACTAATTTTAAATATATTTAAAGTCGCAAAATAAAAAAATCAACATTAAAGGCTCATACAAGTCAATATATGGTTAATACAAATACCCATGCATGCCTATCAAATTTTTGAGAAAAAAAGAATTGTAAAATATTAGAATAATAAGAAAAAAATTAATAGATAAACAGTGAGATTTGAGTTAATTTAAACAAATGAGGAAGTTCAATAAACAAATTTATTTATTTATTAGAAAATTTATTATCTACTCATTCTAATATAGAGATGCCAACCATCAATTAGAATTATATGGTAACTACCAAATCAACAATCACCAAAAAATTATTACCCAAATCTCAATTGTTGATATTTGTTTATACTTTATGCCTAATTATTGCAAGAAAGAGAATCATAGAAAAGATGTTTTGATTTCACTCAAGCTTGTAAACGAAAGAGAGAGGGAGAGAGAGAGAGAGAGATAGAGAGAGATAGTTGTAATAAATTAATATACTTGTAAACGAGAGATGGAATTGTCATAAATTAAAATAGGAGTGATTTTTACCTATTAAAAATTGAATGGAAAGTGCTTGAGTTGAAAAGAAGTGAAGTAAGGGACCACCACAGCCGCACAGGAGTGAGGGATTTTATCGTTGCTGCTGGATGAATGCAAAAGGGAGGAACAGGGAAAGGGAAAGAGGAAAAAGTGAAAATAAATATTATTTTATGTATTTAATGGCAATTTTGTAATTTTCGAATCACTTTTTAATTTTTTTTTTTGGGGCTAGACCGAGCTACAGCCCAGTCTAGCCCAGGCACAGGTTCGCCTCTGTTCGCAATGGTTGCCACTTTCCCAATTAAGAAAACAGCTGAAGCCTACCAGCCTGTGTGATATATTCATGTTCGTTAATGTATCTCTCTATCCCTCTCTCTCTCTATTTATTTATATATATATATATATATATATATATATATATATATAATCCATGCAATAATAGCACCTAATTTCGTTTTGATTAAATGTGGGTCAAAATCTGGAAAAAAAAATTCAAACCCATTTCTATTCAATAAATTTTCATCAATTTCTTCATCACCATGTCAGATTTACAAAGGAAAATTTGTCACCATTTCATGCAAGTCAAACCCAATGAATTTATTCAGCAAACTCATTCATATTACAAAACCTAATCGATTCTACATCCAAAATCAAGAACATCGAAATCACACAAGCTAACCCTAAATAGCGCGAACAAATCAAAGCTGGAAATTATGAAAACATAATCGAAATCACGGCATAATGGATTCACATAAGCGACGAGAAACAACATGCAAATGTGAAATTGGACCTGAGGAATGGCTAAGAGGCTGGGATGGTAGAGAGACTGTTGTTGAAGAAGCGCTTGCTGCACCAGTGCTTGTTGCTGCTGCTGATGCTGGTTTAACCTCTAGTACTGCATTTTCCTTCAGAATCGAAGGATTTGCAAACAGTTTGTCGAATTTCGTTAAGGTTTCTCGAGAAAATGAAAGAAAAGAAAAAAAAACGAAGAAAATGAGAGAGTGACGAGAGAAGTAGCGTTTTATCTATATCTTTACTTTACTCCGTTATTAAAAATACTATAATATTTTAAGAATGTATTAATTATCTACCCTAAATTAATAAAATATATCAGTTAACCGCCAAATCGTTAGTTACCGTTTAAGTATGATGATGTCAGAAGGATAATTTAGTCTTTTCATATGATACAAGTGATAATTTAAAAATATACAAGTGATAAAAAGAGAATTTAAGAGTATACAAGTGATAATTTTCAAGGGTAAAATCATCAATTTACTGTAATTCCGTTAACTTTCAAACATCAACTAATGGTTTGGTAGTTAGCTGATACATTTTGTTAACTAAGGGTGGACGATTGATATACTCTCAAAGTGTTGTAATATTTTTTATAACAGAGCAAATATAGGGTATAAGAATGATAATTTTTCTAATTTCTATTCATTTAACACTTACGATAAAAAAAGAAAGAAAGAAAGTTTAAAGTAACCAAAACGGTACAGTTTTGCTAGCATTTTCTTTTTTTTAATTATTAAAAGGTACCTTTTATTTTTTAAAATAAAATAATATATAAAATTAGGGTCAAATATGGTCAAATTAATTTTTCTATCACAATTTCTTGATATACTAAATTTCTATCACGATTCTATCATAAATTCGTAATAAATGATAATTCTATCATAAAACCATCATAAAGCCATCATAAATTTATGATAGAAAATATGTTTATCATAAGACCATCATTAATTTATGATAGATTAAAAATTATGTCACAAGTCTATCATAATTTTATTGTGACTATCATAATTTTATGATATACTCAAAATCTGTCATAAATTATCTGTCATCTATTAGCAATTTTCTTGTAGTGTAATTTATAGACGTTATACTGTATACACAATAAAAAAACATTTTATATTCATTTTATAAATGTGTAAATTAATTTTTTTAACATTATATCTATTTCAGTCATTTATATTCTTATAATAATTTAACAGTAAGATTTATCAAATACATACAAATACTTTTAAAACGCATAATACTTATAAAAATAAATTTACTAGATATATAATTAATTTTCTTTACAGCTAATTATTTCTACATCACAACTAATAACAATTATTTAAAAACTACAGCATTACCAAACTATCTCTTATTATCACATGCAACAATCCACTATAATTTGTAACCTTCACGCAGGTCCATCATTCCAATTAGGTCGCTTTTGAAATCCTTTTTTTTTTTTTTTCAAAACAAGTAATTGCTCTTTCCGGGCCTTTCCTAATTAATAGGCTTCCTCCTTATGAGTTCTTAAATGTGTTTGGTTGCTCTTGTTATTCATTATTGACCTCATCCATAATGGCGAGGTTAAGAGCCATGCCTATATTCATCACTTGCTCATCACGATCCGTCAATCTCATACTCAGAAGTATTAGTTTCATGTTAGGAATATGAGTCAATATTATTTTTCTAAACTCTAAAATTAGCCGAAATAGCAACTCCAGTCAGCAAATGCAAAGGCGATGAACAATAGTTTGAGAATAGAGAAATAAATGTTGAACCAAGAAGTTGCACCTAGCAACGCAGAACTTACAACTGTGAACACAAAAGTGACTTCCATGTTCGAGAATTTGTCAAGGCATACAAGAGCATTTGTCCATAAGTCCAATTGCGAATATAATGACAAATAAAACAATTTGATCTCGAGAATATAATGACAATAATTGCGAAGATACACTCCAAAAACGATAGTTTTGAACAACAATAGGAAATTAATGGAGAAAAATATGAGGAAGAAGTAGAGAGACTTCATTAGAAAAATTGGATTGTTCTATTCTCTTATTATTGTAGTAGGCATTATTAAAGGCTTTGTATGTCTGTTATGTAGAGAAATTCTACAATTCTTTACTTAATTCAATTTGAATTAACTACCCATTTTTCCTCTTTTACTCATCCTTATATCTTATAATTTAATTTAACTTGAATAATCTAAATCACATGTAGATTTGGCTTATTCAACTATAGCTTATAATTAAATCAAATACATGATTAAATTCAAATCAATGGAACGTTAAAAGAATTGCTCTCACTTCCTTCCAACGTGCGGCATTAATATTTTGAAATATCCATATAATTCAAACGTTTCACACTAACCTAACAAATCATGCGCTGAAGTCAGCCGCAAAAGCTAGCTTTTGACGGAAGGGTACGTTTGTACTCGTTTTGTGTTTTCACTTTTAGCCCCATGTGGGACTACGGCTTACAACCGTACAATACTCAAATTTTCTCCGCCGCCCATTGAAATCAGATTCAATGCCAACTAAGAACACAACATTTAAAGGGAAAAGAGAAAACCATTTTTAACACTTGCTACCAGGGATTACTTACAAAAATTAAAATCAGAGAAGAATCCAATTCAAAATTTGCCTTTTAAAGGAAAAATGGAGCTTTCAAAAAAAGTTCTTATAAAAGTTGTCCCCCATTTCTTGTTTTCATTTTAAAACAACTTTAATTTGGAATTTGGGTATCAACATGTATAATAATGAACAATGGTTAGAATTATAAGAAGAAAAGAAGCCAAAATCATATTTGCAAAGGTGGATGAAATATAGTCCACTGAATCCACGACAAAGGTGGGTTACAGTTCACTATATACACACACTAAACAAATGACCTTATTCTTCGTTTAATAGATAAAAAAGCTATAATATAGAAAGTACTTGCAAGCTTATATACAATAGTACAACAGCGTAAGCGTTGACTAAAGCTATCCAAAAGGGAAGAAAATCCGTGTCTGAATTTTATTCAGAAACAGTGATATTTGCTTACTTGAGGTCAAGTTGTGGTCCTGGTACTTGAAGTCTTAGAACTAACAACAACCTATTTGTTAGAAATTTGCATCCAATGTTGAGATGAGGCATGTATGCTTAACTTTATTAATTTTATTGAGATGTGTTTAACTTTTATAATTATCTTCCTTTATTAGGGTTAAGATTTAAGTACATATTATTAAGATTAGCTCAATACTAAACCCGAATTTATTTGTTAGTTGTTCTCCTTATTTTAATTTCACTCACTAAAATAAAGCCTTGACATAAGTTAATAACCTTAAGACCTGAAAACATATTTTCCAAAATTTCATTAGCATATCATAAACAAGCAAGCACTATTAAAATAATATTTTATGAAACCTCATAAATTAGTTAATTATTATTTTCAATGATAAGCGTCCTGTGTGAAAATACGAATTTTTTTTATAATTCATTTTCTTATAAATTTATCGAACTATTAACGCAATAAGTTATCCCTAATTCAGAGCTAGCAGAAACTATTATTTAATCAAGATTATTAATTTCCTAGGTATTAATGTATTGAGGTTTTACTTCGTTTGCTAAGTTATAAACTTATGCCTTTTCTATATTATTAATTACACCAATTAAAAATGTTATAATTTATTGTGCATAAAAACTATGAATGCTAAGTAATAGAAAATATCATGAACGTGGCTTGATTTTATTACGGGGTCAACACAAGCTTATATATTTTGAAGACGAATCTCGTTAAGTTTACGCCTTGACTAAAGCAATACAAAATGAAAGAAATATCATATTGCATATAACAAATAATTGTTACTGGAATTTAATTAGAAAATCCTTGGAAAGTACTTGTTTCCAAGATCCTTGCTGTCGATGTGTCTTGTCTCAGCTTTAAGTAATTTTACAAAACCATGAATATTTAGTATTGAGACTTAAGTTGACACTCAAATATTAAGATTTTCAACATTATTGTTATTTTAGTGGCATAAACGAATTTTGATATTTACTACGTAATTAACAGTAAAGTTCTTTTCAGCTGGCGTCTATCTATTGCAAGAATAATAATGCATGGGTTGGTGAAATAATCCATTGAATTCACAACAAAAGTGGATTACGGGTCAGTACAAACGTGACCTTATTCTCTTCAGTTAATATAAATACATACTATCGTTGTTAGTTCATCAAATGAAAAATCCTTGTACATTATTTCAATACAAGTATCTCAAAGATAGGAAACAAGAATGATTGGTTGGGAAGATGTTTACAAAGTTGTAGTGGCAATGGTGCCACTTTACTTTGCTCTAATGTTAGGTTATGGCTCTGTGAAATGGTGGAAGATAATTGCTCCAGAAGAGTGTGCTGCCATAAATCGCTTGGTTTGCTATTTCACTCTTCCTCTATTCACTATTGAATTCACAACTCATGTTGATCCTTTCAATATGAATTATCGATTCATTGGAGCTGATGCTATATCCAAGCTGATCATTGTGATTGTTTTAGCATTTTGGAGCATGTGTAGTAAAAAGGGAAGCTATTTTTCTTGGTGTATCACAAACTTCTCTTTGTGTACTCTAACCAATACTCTTTGTTTTAGGAGTTCCTTTAATGAAAGCCATGTACGGCCAAATGGCTGTTGATCTTGTGGTTCAATCATCTGTATTTCAATCCATTGTGTGGTTTACAATTTTTTTGTTCCTTTTGGAATTCCGAAGGTCTGGGAATGATTCAGAGGATTTAGAGGAAGGTCATGTAACAAGTTCCAGCAGGCCTCCATTTTGGCATTTGATGAAAGTTGTGTGGCTGAAATTAGCCAAGAACCCTAATTCATATGCTTGTGTTATTGGTCTAGCCTGGGCTTTTGTGGCAAACAAGTAAGCTTTTTTATTTTCGCTTTATTTTTTAAAAAGGTAAACGTGGGGTAAATTAATTTGATTTTTTAGCTCCTACATCTCCAGAACTTAAACTCAGGGTAATAATGTTAACGCCATTGGGTCAAAACATATATGTGTGTGTGTGTATCATGTATTATGTATTATGTATGCATGATGATTGCGTAAAAGTAATTAACATAATTTAATAACTATTAATGCAGGTGGCATTTTAAGTTGCCAAGCATCATAGAGGGATCCATACTGATCATGTCAAAGGCTGGGACTGGCACTGCCATGTTTAGCATGGGTGAGCTTGGGGTTTGTTCATCGAGAATAAAGCAAAATAAGAACTTCAATAATTAATTAGTAGGGTTTTCTTTTTTCAATTATACAGGGATCTTCATGGCTTTGCAGGAAAAATTGCTACCATGTGGCCCTGGCCTCACTGCTTTGGGAATGGTTTTAAAGTTCATAGCAGGGCCAGCAGCAATGGCTATTGGTTCCATTGCTGCTGGTTTGCATGGTGATGTTTTGCGTGTTTCTATCAGACAGGTAACAACGTAACCGTTCATAGTTCTGTATATTTCATGCCCCAATTTCGAAAATTCGGTTACAAAAAAGAATTTATGTTCAGTGTTAAGCTAATCTGTATTGGATTTTTTTTTATACGTTTTTGCCACACATACACAATTTCCTTTTTGATGATTATACCTTTAAATTATAACATCACAAAAAATTCTAAATAAATTTCTATAACAAATACAAATATAACATTAAAATAATCTAACATACAAAATATTAAAAAAATTATTTTGAATATTATTAATCTGTTAGATTTGTTTTAATATTGATAAAATCTGTTTCATAGGTTAATAGTATAAAATAATTATATTTAACATTCAAAATAACTTGCAAAATCGATATTATATATTTTTTTATAATATTTTTATATTACATTTTTTATGTTATAGAAATATTAGCATAAGTTCAAAGTTAATTTTTGGATTAATGGATTTAAGATTAATAAATATTTCGGGACATATGAATAATAATTTAATATTAAAAATAATTCTATATCTTTTGTACATTTGGTTTGCGTGCGGTCGGACCGCACTAACTAAGTAGTGGAACCCCACGTTCTGCCAATTTTTTCTCCAGGACACCATTCTATGGGAGAGTTTTGGCTGTTAAACCAAAGGCCACAGAAAATCTTTTATCCGATTCCAATGAATTCTATAAGACTGAAAACTAATTAGTGCGTGTATGACTTTGATGACTGATAATTTTATTTTAATATTGCTCGAAGTACAAGCATGCTTTAAGACTTTTTTTTTTAACTACGCTTTAAGACTTTTTTCAAGTGACGTTTAGTGGACATACTTACGCCACTAATTGTTTTTCTTGGTGTGTATTCGTCGTGCCAAATAATAAAAGTAATGATATAATTATAAATTTTTATATAAATTTATTTTGTATAAATTAATTTGTCATTAATTTATTAATTGAATAAAAATATAAAATAATAAAAATAAATTATGTGGGACAATAAATATTTAATATAAGAGTTTGTGATTATATTATTATTCAATAATAAAATATCATTGATGACACACATAACTGTACAAATGTTTTTTTTCTGTACAGACCGTATTGTCAATTTATATGACACAATTGGATTAATTAAAAAATAAAAAATTATTTATATAATGAATTTGGATCTAATATGAACCCAATATGTTCAATTCTTCATTATTTTCTATTATAAATATATGTATTATAATATATAATTTATCAATATTTTATTTGACGTAGTTACAGCACTAGTTCTTTTTTTTTTTTGAATTTTGTATTCATCGTATCTGCTGTAAAAAAAAAAAAATATAAGTATCATTGATGACACGCATAGCTACACAAATATTTTTGTATTGATTGAGTTGTCAATTTATATGACATAATTAGATTGATTTAAAAATAAAAATAGTTTGGATATAAATCTAATACTGAGATAATTTGTGCTCATTTTTTTATAATGATCTGTTACACGTGCATGTATAATAATATATTGTTTAATTAATTAATATATTTTTATTCAATAACTAACAATTGTATGTTTTTAAAAGATTAAAAAAATTAGCTCATTATATATACACACATTGAATTTAAAAAAAAAAAAACTTGTAAGCATTTAGACAATTTTACATAAATCTGATCTCACGTCTTATTTACTGCCCATATTTTGCTGCAGGCAGCTCTCCCAGAAGCCATTACTACCTTCATATTTGCTAAAGAATATGGACTGCATGCCGATGTTCTTAGCACTGCGTAAGTTTGTGATCAAACTCTTTACTATAAATTATTTAATACATTAAGTGTCATTTGTTTTTCAAATTATGCATAAAATACTACCAATTTCATTTTGATAGTCAACATCATAAATGCATGATAATTTTCACAAAAATATAAACCATATTATTTAATGCCAAAGTACTCGAAATAAACTTTTAATAAATAAACCATAATATTTACTGCCAAAGTACTTGAAATAAACTTTTATTAACGTATTTCTCCTTTTTTTTTTTTCAGGGTTATCTTCGGAACGATTGTCTCCCTTCCTGTTGATTGCTTATTATGCAATTCTAGATATTATACATTGATTTAAACCCTCAGTGGGACTTTCAAAAGTTTAAATTTTTTGTCACAAGTAGGGGAGACCCTCGACTAGTTTAATATTGTTATAATTTAACTAGGTTGATAATTAAACAAAGACATTGATAAGAGCAGGAAAAAAAAAAGAATTTTCTATGTATTAGATTCTTCGTATTGAAGCCGAATACTTTTGATTACAATTGAATGTTATTTATAGTGAAAGTTTTCATCAACTTCCAATTGTAAAATAAATTAACCGTAGGCTCATTAAATTTAAGCCATAATTGAACTATGTTAAAGTGGTGGTAAATACACTGTTATACAACAATCCTCTTTTGGATGTCCACCACTTTAAGATGATCATAAAACGGCACAAAATGTGCTATAATAACTATCTCATTAAGAACCTTAACCAGTAAAAACTAAATGGTAAAATCTGGTAATTGAAAAAAAGAGTAAAATACACATCTGTCCAATTTTTTGTAGAAGTTCTTCTCTTAAATATTTATGCTTCCCTTGATAAAATGCTCCCCCTCAAAGAGACAAATATCAATTTTATAATCTACTTAGTCGATGCATGCCAATAGACAAACTTTTCAAATGTTGAAATAGGTAAAACTTTGGTAAAAATATCTGCAAAATTATCAATGGAACATATATGTTTGACATCAATTTTTTTGCTCTTCTAGAGCACATGAGTGTAGAAAAACTTTGCTGAAATGTGTTTCATTCTACCCTTGACATATCCTCCTTTAGCTTGTCAATATAGGTTGTATTGTCTTTAAATATTGTTCTTGGAATGTTTGTAATAGAAGTTAGATTACTTGTGATGTTGAATATGATAAATGAGAGACGTAGCCATATACATTCCTTGCTTGTTTCATATAGAGCAAAAATCTATTAGTGATTAGAAGAGGTGACAACAAAAATTTGCTTCATAGATCGCCATGAAATTGCTATTTCATTATATGTAAAAACATATACTATCTTGAATGATCTTTATGAGGATTAGAAAGATAACTTGCATATGCATAATCAACAAGACCCAATTTTTGTGTTGGTTAGTTTGAATAAAATAATCCCAAGTCCATTGTCCTATGAAAATAATGGAAAACATGTTTAATGCTAGTGTTTACAAGCTAGTGAAGAGCTAAATCTTACCAATAAGCTCACTTGAGAATGTAATGTCTAGCCTAGTGCATTAAGCTAAATACAATAATACACTTATAGCACTCATATATGCTATTTATGGACCAAGTGTCTCTCATCATCTTCTTTAGGATGGAATAACCCCTTTTAGAATTAAGGGATGAGACTATAATAGGAATACTTAGCAAATGAGCATTATTGATGTTGAAGTGTTTCAAAAAATTTTCAGCAAAGGCGGATTGATGAACAAGAACTCCATTCCTTTTATGCTCAATCTATAGGCTGAGACAATATTTTGTTTTCCCTAAATTTTTCATTTTAAATTCTCTTTTCAAATATCCAATAGTTTTAGAAGCTCTCCAGGAGTTCCAATTAAATTCATGTCATCAACATATACTACTACAATAACAAATCTAGATTTGGATTTTATAATGAATAGGCATATGCAAATACGATCATTTTTGCATCCTTCTTTTTATTAAATATTCATTCAAATGATTATACTAAATGCGCCCTAATTGTTTTAATCCATGTAGGAATTGTTGTAGCTTAATTAAACACAAACTATAATGACTTGATCTATATGCTTCAGGCATCTTAAATCCTTTAGGGATTTGTATATATATATTAGAATCAAATGACTTTTATAAATATGCTATCACTACGTTAATGAGATGTATATCAATTTTTTCAAAGATCTCAAATTGATTAAAAATCGAAATGTAATGGTATCCATCACTAGAGAATATATATCCTTACAGTTATACCAGGTTTCTATGAGAAATTTATTACTAGACATGCTTTCTATTGTATGATTTCATTATATTTATTACGCTTCCTTATAAATACTCATTTGTATCGAACATGTTTGACATCTCTAGATATTGGGTCTATAGATCCACGCGCTTCATGTTTGGATAGAGAAGTTAATTTTTCTTAAATTACATCTTTCTATTGAGGTCAATCATGTCGTTATCTACATTAATCAAAAGTTTTAGGCTCAAAACCATTTGTAAATTTAGTATGGATTGTGAATGAAATACATTGTCAATAATAATTTCATTGTTATCCCATATTTTCTTTGTATAACTTACAAACTTTTCTTCATTTTTAGATTTTTGTGCTTTGTTGAGGGCTAATGTCTCTTTAAGGACTCCATCACTTAAGGGGCTTGTGTCTCTTTGAAGACATAAGTCTCTTTTAGGACATGTGTCAGTACTGGGACATGTTTATATAGATATGGTGATTCAAATAACGTAAAATACTTACTGCTTAAGTATTAGTTTCATTTGAATCTTGATTTTTCATTCTTCTCTTTTGGGAAATACTATCTTTAACCAAGTGGTCTACCACGCTTCTAGCATACAACAATTAAGTCATTAGCAGTGATGGACCTACTACATCTCAGTCTAATTTAGAAAAAATCGATTATACCCCTTACTTTTTCATCAATTTAATAAAATAATAGAGTTTTTATTTTATTTTCATATATGTCGCTAACTCAATTACCCTTATGTTTTCATCAATTTAAGATAACAATAGAGTTTTTATTTAATATTCAAATATATCTCTAACTCAATCACCCTTATGTTTTCATCAATTTAGTATAACAATAGAATTTTTATTTTATATTCAAATATGTCCCTAACTCAATTACCCTTATGTCTTAATCAATTTTATATGACAATAGAGTTTTTATTTTATTTACAAATATGTCCCTAATTCAATTATATTATTTTCAATTGAAATTAGTGACTTATTTTATAAAATGATAAAATTATTTATTGAATAGATTGAAAACATTAGGGAGCTAAAATTTTATTACTGATTTAATTCATTTTAAAAGCTTTTAACTGAAAAAAATGTCAATGAAAAACAATGTCAATGTAATACAACATCATCACTAGTATTAAAAGTACTTAAAGAAACAACATATAGTAACAATTATCAATATTTTCATAAAAGTTTTATGTGAATTTTCCAATTATATTTTCATAAAATTTTTATGTGAATTTTCGATTTTATTTATTAGTTATTAACTAAGATGAAAAATTAGAAAATAAAATTTGAGTATTTTAAGGAGATTTTGATAGAAGAATCATCAACATCTAGTTCTTTAAAGAGAGTTTAGTTTATTATTGAAATTTTTGACTAATAATACTTTTACAATTTGAAAGGATGAATAAATTTTAATTGTTTAATTTATTAAGTCTGGTAATTTAGTACTTCACTTCAAATATAAAAGATTTACTTACAATTTTTAATTGATTGTAATTACATTATTGATCTATTTTAATTTAAAAATCTTAATTATTTTTTAATCCTTATATAATTACATGTTATTATACATTGCAATGTCAAATTCTATAATTAAAAATTAGTGTTTTCATATTTGAGTTGCCTTTTATTTTCTACTCTTTTTTTAATAATTATTCTTGTCTACAGTACATATTTAGAGGGATAAAGTTCTTGACGTTGCTCCTTATTCATATGCTTCTTTCTACTTATAAATTTTTATGTTCGCTTCAAAATATAAATTTTTAAAATTTAGCCCAAGGCAATATTAAGTCATGGATCCGCCCTGGTCATTAGCTACTTTACACTTGATTTTTCAATAGGAACAATCACCTTGGTTGGTTCATTAACAACTCATGTACATGACTTAGTTACTTTTAATGTATTGATAAATGCATTTGGCAATTGATTTGCAGTTTGTAGCAAATGAACTATCTTTGCACTTCAGTTTCACACCGATTAGTGTGAGGATCTAAATGAGATATAGTGAAAACTTTCCAAAAACATTTATGCCTTACTGATGGGAAAATTATGTCATCGAGTCGGCGCATGCCTGCATGCGTGCGTATATATTGTTTATTTAAATAAATTTTATCCTTATAAAGCGTCATATAGATTATATAAATCCTATTGTTTATTTAAATGTAGAATCAGTGTGTGTGCACGTGTGTGTGTGTGTGTGTGTGTGTATATATATATATATATATATATATAATGAGCTTTTGTTTTACATTTACAATTTTTTTAATAACTCTTACTTATTTTACCTTCTATTAATAGATTTTAGGTGTAATCTTAAAAATTTATATAGAAAGATTAATATTTGGAAGAGATCGATCAATGGATGAGTTGCAAGCTTTCTTGTTGTTGAAATTTTATTTTCTAAACAAAAAGAGTGGTCACAATATCCACTTAAATTTGATTCAAGGTAGCTATATTGCAGATATTTTTCCACTGTTCTTTGAATGCTAATGCCATGTATATTACAATTAGTTTATCATTGTATGACCTATATATAAATCAATTTAACATTTTGGTTGTAGTGAAGTAGCACATCCGAAAACAAATAGGCATGTCAGAGTATTTGTTAAAACATTTGGGTGAATAAGAAACTACATATTGAATTTTAGACCTGCAGAAAATCCGTCAGATACCATTACTAATTTGGTAATTCTTAAAACCAACAACAGTCGAGTTTTCTTAAAAAATAAAAGCTAACTGCAGGTTGCATGTGGGTTTGATAATTTAAATTTTGTGTAAGTGCGGGTTTGGTAATAGCAAACCTATAGTGGACAGAGCCCATTGCTATCCTTAGGTGAGATTGATGATCTACATCAATACAGATCATCAGTGCAAGGTTGTACTGCGTTTGATGGGATTGATGTGCAATGGTGATGCACGATGATTGGCTTTGTTGTGTTCAACAATCAGCATGCGACGGTCATGGCTTTTGGTTCTCATCAACAAGGCTACAAATCAATCATGGATCTTGTGCAGTTTTTTTTAATTACTTTGGGGGAACTGGGGATAAAATTGGGTTAATGAATTTTTTTGGGGATAAAATTGTTAGTTACAAAAATGGAAGTTTGATGCTTAACACCCCTTGGGAATCAGACTCTCATTCCCTAATCTCATTTGTTGTGGACCCCAATCAATTGATTCTTATTCCCATCCTTATTTTATGAAGTAAATAATGTTGTTAATGATTTTGATTCTTGAGATTCTGATTCCTCAATTCGTGAAGTAAACGCACCATAAGAGTTTTAATTTAGGAGAAAATAACATGCAAACAAAAGAAGATGATAATAAAAAGTAAGTTTGCTATTGTCTTATTGTTATGTTCAAATTATAATGATAGGAAGAATGTTGAACAATGCTCAACAAATATCATGTTAACAAGCATCGACTATTCAATAGATTATTGTTGAATAATTTGCTATTGTTTGAGTATTTTGTTTCAAGTTTAGTTTGTATTAACTTATATAATATCCATATAAGAAATGCGATGGAGCTATCATAAAAGTTATTGACATTTAACAAACCGATAGGTTTCTGGTGAATGTTCAGATGGGCCTAAGATATTAATGTGATAAGTGCCTCTAGAGTTGCAAGATCTCCTAGTAGAAAAATAAAAGCATCAGCATGATTAAGCATTTCAGTTATTCTTTCTTACATACCTAAGACGACTAACTCTTCTCTAGTCGGTGAGTCAGAAAAACTGCCCAAAGGTTTTAGGGCTCTTGGAATGATGCCTAACACTTTGCTTCCTCTGACAAAAGCAACTTTTGAGACCAATTTTGATAACCCTTGATTACCTCCTTCATACACCAAATGTAATTTTATCTTTGATATGCTTCGACCAATATCTATGGCTGCCTCAACGAACTCTTTATATTTGCCATAGTTAAATCCAGAAAGCACACAAATGCTATTAAATTGTTTATTGGGAGTAGCTGCCATTGGGATACTTCTCAAAAATAATTTGTGAGTTCTTAACAAAAATCATATTTAAGGATCTTGGTGACAGTGGGTCACAACTGTAAATAAGGTAGTATGTCAGTGTCAATTAACGCATAAAGCACATGTCTCGAGAGTTAAAAAAGAAAACAGTAAAAAAAATAATGATAAAATAAACTTATTAAAGACAATAATGCAAATGATAAAACAACAGTGGAATAAAATAATAATGAAGTAAAAAAGATATTTATAGGTATTTGCGACTGTGGCTCATATCTTCCTCTAATTTTACGTCCGGAAACGGCTTGAACGCCCTCTATGGGTTGAGGATAGGCTTCCCATCTAGTTTTCTTATAAACAGGAAAACATGGTCATTTATATTCAGATTCTCGAGACTATATCGTGCACGCTCTTTCTGGAATAATGGTCATAACTGGAGAATCGCTCCTTGTACATATCCACTAGGATGCGTTTCAAGAGATAGAAGGATATCATACAATGACTCCTTATTCAAGCCATCCCTAATGAATTGAATCTTGTTTTCCTTGTTATCAGACACTATTCTTAAAGAACATGGTTTTTTTATCGCATTTCATTCTGGCACACTTATGACAAGCAACATAAATTCTTCTAACTCTTCGTTTTCTTGTGTAATTTTCTTTACCACAACCAGGTATGTATGCAATAAATTTAGGAGGCAACTCACTTGCCAATCATACTTTGGCTTCGATTAACCAGCGAATTTCAGCAGGTATGTTATTCCTCATGAGCTATCACATGCGTTCGGACCGAACTTTATAGATTATAAGGAGGGCATTCTGAGAAAGTGAAGGGAATCGATTGTGAAGCTTTGCTAGAATATCGTTTGTGACCATACATTCGCCTCAGAATATCAGTTATTATGGGAAACTGAAGTAACCGACTTGATTGTCACGGAGTATCATTATCTGCCACTTAATCAAGGTAACAAACTAAAACACACAAAGAACATTACAATCGTCTTTTTATTGAATTTACCTCAAGCTCCAACTGAATGTCGAAGATACCTCCCTCAATGTCTCTGAGTTAGCTTTCTAAATCCTCAACATGGGATATTAACTCTGGTGAATGTAGAGCCCAAATATAATGTGTTTTATAAAATCGAATCTGGCTTTTAAGATGAGATTTTACACGTTGAAGTCGTCTAAGAATGTCCAGGAAGAGCTGTTTAACTGAGGCACTCATGATTAACAATGATAAGAGAAAACTTAATGATTAAACAAACACACTTATGCAAAAATAATTTCATTGAGCCAAAGAAAAGTAAAAAGAAAGAGAAAAAAAATCAAATCACCAAAAAGAAAGAAAAATCTCAATTCAAATTTGGTGTGTCACTCAAATTTATTTATGTGTCCTCTCTATGTGGTTGGTACTCTAGATATGACTTTAATCTTTGACCATTAACTTAAAAAGTGACATCGTTCTTTGGATCCTTAATTTCAACTACTTCATGTGGAAAAACAGTGTGAACAATAAAGAGGCCAAACCATCGAGAGCGTAACGTATCTGGGAATAGATGCAAGCGAGAATTGAATAAAAGCACTTTCTGACTTGGGGTGAAAGATTTTCTCATAATTTGCTTGTCATGAAAGACTTTCATTCGCTACTTGTAAATCTTGGCATTTTCGTATGCATCATTGTAAATTTCTTCAAGTTTTGCCAGCTGTAATCTTCTTTATAAGCTAGCTTGTTGTATGTCAAAGTTGAATTTCTTTATGGTCTAGTACACACGATGCTCGAGTTCCACAGGTAGGTGACAAACTTTTCCATACACTAGCCTATAAGGTGACATCCCAATCAGGGTCTTGAAAGCCGTTCTATATGCCTATAATGCATCATCGAGTCTTAATAACCAATCGTTTCTATCTGGCCTCACCGTATTTTTTAATATGTGCATATTTCTCGATTGGATATCTCAACTTGGCCATTGGTTTGTGGATGATATGGGGTCGCCACTTTGTCAGTGATGGAATACTTTGTCAAAAGAGTTTTGAATGCTTAGTTACAAGAGTGGCACCACCATCACTGATTATTGCTCGAGAGAATCCAAAACGTAAAAAAATGTTGCTTTTTAAAAATTTTATCACCACCTTGTGATCATTGGTTCTACATAGAATTACTTCGACCTATTTCGATACGTAGTCAACAACAACCAATATGCATTGATGGCCAAAAGAAGACGGAAAGGGTCTCATGAAGTCGATACCCCATACATAAAAAATCTCAACCACTAAAATTAGATTTAATGGCATCATATTCCTTCGTGTAATACTCTCCATTCGTTGACACCTATCACATAAAGAACATAAAGTGTAAGCATCTCAAAATATAGTTGGTGTTGGTAAATTTTATAATCAAATGCTATTAATGCAATGTGCAAGTATACACAAAAAGTAATAAAGTGATGAATATTTAAGATCGTCTCCACAGGAATTGATGTTACTCGAAATGTTATAGTAATCGCAATAGTGCAAACTAACTTAAGTCCGAAGTTAACAAATGTAAAGTGGGTTCTATCATAATTGATGATTGTGGGTTGACTGTTTTTCATTATGGGTTAACACTAGTTGTTACGGCAAGTGCTGCAGCACTAGGCAGAATTAATCTGCATCCTCAGCTGTTGCATATTGGAACTCTCATACCCTTAAATATATTAAAATTGACCAGTTGCTAATCTACTTATGATATGGCCTTATGACCCTTAAGTCTCTCTACTCTACAAGCTGAGCACCTATTTCTAGTGTGTCACAAATCTTACTTCAAGTATAGCCCTTATGGGATTCAAGATAACTTAATCCAGGAAACTAAAAGTAAGATCAAGTAATACTCTAATTATAGTTGTTAAGACATGCCATTTTGCTGCTCTATCTTAACTTGAACTATTAAATGGGTGGTCAACCGAAATAACAATTATATTAATAAAAATATTAGAGTAAAATGCTACAACAACGACATAAGAACACATAAGAATAGTCAAGCACCCATTAGATTATTTGTCACTCAACTACAAGCAAATCTAGTTCATATTATGAATGAGGAAAAAATATTAATATATTGTTTACAAAATACATC
Organism: Citrus trifoliata; assembly: GCA_018350135.1. Lineage (NCBI taxonomy): Eukaryota > Viridiplantae > Streptophyta > Magnoliopsida > Sapindales > Rutaceae > Citrus > Citrus trifoliata. Next base: position 38,710 of record VKKW01000205.1, on the reverse strand, counting down.
GGTTCAATCAAAGAGTAAAGAAAAAAACAAGTAGAGAACGATGAAGATTGAATCCAAATAACTCTGTTGGATTCTTCACTAATGCATACTTGGTTCTCTTGAATTCTGATTGTTTTATTCTTTTCCTCTCAATTTCTTCAATGTTAATTCCTTGCCGCCTTTCTATGTGGTACATGCCCTCTTTTTATACTGCAAACTAGGGTAAAATAAAAGTCTGTGAACGTACATGAGTTAAATTAGGAAACATGCAGATTGCAAATCTGCATCTGACACGCGCTTAAGTTTTCTCCCTCCATGCTCCCAGATTGCTACAGCACTGGTTGCTCTAACAGCAGCTACAACACTGCATTGTTCCCGATTATGCTTTACTTCTTTTACGGCCATCTCCTGTCCTCCTCTTGCTAGTCTAATGTCTCAGCATTCCTTCATGAATTAAGGATTTATGAAAACCTATATTATGCACCTGTTTTGAGCACAAATTACATTGATTCAAGCAAAACTTATTAAGACTCAAATAAAATGAATGTTTATGCAAAATATAACCAAAATCTAATAAAAACACCTTATTTGCTCTCTAAGTGATCATGATTTAAGTTTAGAATTGATGTAATAACTCTTATTTCATAGAGTTATCAGTTGGCCAATATAAACCACATTGTAAAACTTTAGTAGCTGTTTTCTTAGTACTGAAATGACCTCTTCAAGCTTGTTCATGGCATAATGAAAGAATATTCTGAATTTCACTTTCTGGGACACATCGTCTAATAATTTGATCTGCTTAATACTTGAACAGATAAGGGTCTGCCTAAAAGAATTTCTTTATTTATGCAAAAACATTTGTCTTGCTTAGTCCAATGCTCTGGAAGTTGACCTGTAAAAAGGTAATTAATTATATCAGCATACTATAGTAATACTTCCACACTCATCAATTGTTCATATAGAAATGACTCATTCAATGTTAATGGTTCTGTAATTGTGTCAAAATTGAGACGAGAGAGATGATCAGCCACAATATTTTCTATGCCTTTCTTATCTTTAAATTTCAAGTTGAATTCTTACAAAAATAACACCCAACGAATTAGTCTATCTTTTGCATCTTTCTTTGTGAGAAGATATTTACAAGCAGCATGATCGATGAACACAATTATTTTACAACTAATGAAATAAGATCGAAATTTCTCTAATGCAAACACTACTGCTAACATTTCTTTTTCAGTAGTTGAATAGTTCAACTGTACATCATTTAATGTCATACTATTATAGTAAATAATATGGGGAATTCGATCAACCATTTGTCCTAATACTGCTCCTACTGCATAATCAGATGCATTACACATGAGATCAAATGGTAAGCTCCAGTTTTAGGGCTGAATGATGGGTGGTGATGTCAAAATTGCTTTAGTTTTTCAAATGCCATAAGACATGAATCATTAAAGACAAAAGGTACATCCTTAGCAAGTAAATTGCATAAATGTCTAGAAACTTTGCTAAAATCTTCAATAAAACGTCTATAAAAACCAACATGCTCAAGGAAAGATCTTACTTCTCTAACTGTTTTAGGTGGAGGAAGATTGGAAATGAGATCCATCTTGGCTTTGTCAACCTCAATACATTTGCTTGAAATAATGTGACCGAGAACAATACCTTATTTTACTATAAAATGACACTTATCCTAATTTAAAATTAAGTTCTTCTCGATACATCTCTGCAGAATTAGTGTTATATGATGTAAATATTGATCAAATAAATCACCAAAAATAGAAAAGTCATCCATAAAGACTTCAAGGAATCGTTCAACCATATTAAAAAAAATGCTTAACATGCATCGTTGAAATGTAGTGGGTGCATTACATAATCCAAATGGTATCCTCTTTTATGCAAAAGGTCCAAAAGGGCAAGTGAAAGTGATTTTCTCTTGATATTTTAGTGCTATAGGAATCTAATTATATTTTGAGTAGTCATCGAGAAAGCAATAAAATTCATGGCCTGCTAATCTATCAAGCATTTGATCGATAAGTGGTAAAGAAAAATGATTTTTAAGTGTGATAGAATTCAACTTTCTATAATCAATGTATACATGTCATCTTGTAGTCACTCTAGTGGGTATCAATTCATTATCAGCATTGGTAACTATTGTGACTCTTGATTTTTTTGGGACAACTTATACAGGACTTACCCATTAACTATTAGAAATTAGGTAAATGATACTTGCATCTAATAGCTTAAGGATTTTAATTCTAACAACTTCTTTCATGTTAGGGTTCAACTGACTTTGTATTTCCCTAGTAAGTTTAGTATTTTCATCAAGGTGAATGTAATGCATGTAGTCTATTGGGTTTATACCTTTTATGTCAGCTATGGTCCATCCTAATACTCCTTTGTGCTCCTTTAAAACATCCAACAACTTACCTTTTTGTTTGTCATTTAGGAATGATGAAATAATTACTGGCAAAGTGATTTCTTTTCCAAAAAATGCATATTCCAAAGTATTGGGCAATAGTTTGAGCTCGAGTTTCGGTGGTGATTCTGATGATGGGTTGAGTTTCTTTTCTAATGGTGCTAGTTGTTCAACTCTTTACTTCTATTTATTAGTGTCTACAGATGATGCTGAGTCAAGTAGGGCGTTGACCTCATCGACTGATCTGTCAATATCAAAATAAAAAATAAAGTAAGTTAAACATATTTGTAAAAAGGTCATTACTAAGGTTTGAAAGAAAAGTATTATCAACTAATGTTTCTATTAAATCCACATCAACAATTCCATCATTTGCATTGTAAGGTTATTTGGCAATATTGAAGATGTTTAACTCCATAGTCATATTGCCAAAGGATAACTACATATTTTCAGTCCTGCATTGAATGAGCATCGGCAGTTGGCAAGAAAAATTGGCCTAAGATAGTGGGGATGTGCTTCCTTGAATTCTGGATTGGTTGAGTGTCAATTACAACGAAATCAACATGAAAATAAAACTTGTCTATCTGGATAAGCACGTCCTCCACAATACCACAAGGTATTTTCGTGGACCAATCTACAAGCCGTAACACCACTGAAGTTGGGTGTAATTCTCACAGTCCAAGTTTCACAGATACTGAATAAGATAATAGATTTACATTAGCTCGTAAATCCAATAAAGAATTCTCAATTGTGTGGTTCACTATACTACATGAGATAGTGGTGGAGCTTGGGTCATTGCATTTTAGAGGAATTTTGTATTGGAGTATAGAACTAACGTTTTCTGTTAAAAAAGCCTTCTTTTAAACCTGAATGTTTCTCTTTTTAATGTAAAAGTATTTAAGAAACTTGGCATAAGATGGCACTTGTTTTATAGCATCAAGCAAATGGATGTTAACACTTACCTGTTTGAAGATTTCAAGAATCTCGCATGTTGATTTTCTCTTCTTTTCTTTAGCTAATCTCTGAGAAAATGGAGCTTTAGGAACGTATTCTCATAGGTTGGTTTCTTTTTTCTCCTCTAATGATAAGTTTTCAACATTTACAGGTATAATTTGATTTGCTTTTGTCACCGGTATCTCTACTTTGTTGTCGACTTCTTTCCCTTTTCGCAAGGTCATGACAGCTTTGAGCTCTCTGTGCTGCTGAAGTGAACTGGTACTTACTTCATGCACTCCTTTAGGATTCGACACTGGTTGACATGGAAACTTGCATTTCTCAACAATCATTGCCAAAGTTTGAACTGAAGAGGCAAGTTGTCCCACCATCTTCTCGAGGTTTGAAACTGACTGGGCTTGTGAATTGAAGCTTGCTCTCATCTCAATTTATAGTTCATCAATAGTGCGGTTCTATTACTCGATCCTGGAGTGAGTAAGAGTTTTGAGATTCTAGAATGCATCCTCCCATGGCATGAGTTGAGAGTAGTTATGTTCTGATTGTATGGTCTAAATGGTGACTAAGAGGCTTGAGGAACTTGAAGAATTGATTGCATTGGTGGAGCTGGAGCTGCTGGTCCATTCTGTTGGAATCCTTAAGACCATGCAAAATTAGAGTGGTCTCTCCATCCAGGGTTATATATGTTGGAGTATGGGTTGTAATTTAATGATTTTCTCATTACACTTATGGCATTGGCTTGATCTAAGTATGAGTCATGGTCATGTGGTTATGTTGATTTAACAGTCGTTAACGATGCTATTTATTAGGAAAGACATTCAACCATCTCTTTAACTTCTTTAATCCCCGAACTTGACTCGCCAATGTGAACCTCATTTACTCCCTTAATTCTTTTAGTATTCTTGAGTGATCGACTCCATTATTGGGAATTATTTGTTTGTCGTTGGAAGAACTCACAAATCTCTGATGCACTTTTTGACATTAGCTCTCCTCCACTCATTACCATTGGCCATTCTTACATATGCAGCAATAATCCCTCTAAAACGTATTAGCATTGGTGCCATTTCTCGTACCCATGATGTGGACACTTCAAAAGTAGTCCATTGAATCACTCCCATACTTTGAAAAACTGCTCGTCTTCTTTCTGGGTAAACTCTGAAATTTCTCTCTGAATAGCATTGTTTTTATGCACTAGGAAGTATTTATTCAAAAAATTTGTTACCATTTATTCCCATATGTAATGTTATTAGCAGGCAATGTATTGAGTCATGAACGAGCTCTATCCTTTAAAGAAAATGGGAATAGTCTAAGTTTAACATCATCGTCTGAAAAATTTTCATATTTAAAAGTTTAACAAACAACATGAAAATCATTCAAATGATTATATGGGTCTTTATTTTCTAGGCCATAGAATGTTAGGAGACAATTTAGCACACTAGGTTTTAGTTCAAAACTCCTAATAACTACATTTGGGTATCTTGTGCATGATGTCCTCAAGTTAGTTAAGGGACTGAAGTAGTCCTTAAATGGCCTCTCATGTGGTGCTTATTGTTGTTGTTGAAAATTCATTTCTCTTTTATCTTTAATTACAACGTGTTTATGTGTGCGAAATGTTTTTTCAAGTTCAAGATCTATGCGCTTAAGATTAGGTAATAATGACATTCGACCATATATACAAAGAACACAAAAATAAAAATAAAGAAGAAGAAGAAATTACGATACTAATCTTATCGCGTTGTTACAACCTTTCTATAAAATACACTAAAAATACGTTAAATAAATTCACTAAAACATAAATTAAAAAATTACAAAGAAAAATAACTTGAAAATGAAATTACAAAATTTTAAAGAAGAGAAAAAGAAAAGAAATACTTACCTCTAAATGCATATTCACTTTTTTTTTCTTTTTTTTAAATAAGAAAAACATTACAAGAGGATAACTAAAAGAAATTATTTACAAAAATTAATTCTACAAATTAAAATAACTTACATCCCCAGCAACGGCGTCAAAAACTTGTTGTGCAAATTTTATTGAACTCGCGAGTCACAAATCTATTGTAGAATAGATTAATTGTGACGAGTGTCGATCCCAAGAGGAGCTGGATTTTAATTATGTGTAGAATTAATTTTCTATTAGGGTGGTTGGATTTATTGTGAAAGTGATTTAACTATCTTAGAATTTAAATGGGAATGGCAAAATTGAATTAAAGTGGAAACTATTATAATTGAAGCACTTGGGTATCTGGATCTATATCAATATGCATCATGGGCTAAATATTCTTTATTAATACCAATTAAATTATGAGGGGGTTTTCCACTTCTCATGAACCACACTCTAATAAATATGGTGCTAAGGGCTTATCATGCCAAATAATAATAACCTTGTGCTAGGGAGCCAGTTAAACCAGAACGGTATCTAGACAAGATTATTATTGTTTGTTAACGAAAAGTCAAAACATCCACAATAATTAGAGAGGAAGATAAAGTAAATTTATCAAATAAAGCCCATGGCACATGTTGAGACTTCACCTTCAACCCAAGCTTGAAAGAAAATTAGCTACTCATAATTAAAATAAGGAAAAAATAGAAATTTATTAAAATACGTAGAAAATACAAGATGGAGAAAGAATTACATAAAATGGAGCTCAAAAATAAATTAAGGGATGCCAAATTAGGGGGGAACCCCCTTTTTATAGATACATTGAGTAAATCATGATCATCGAATTAAAAATAATTTGGACGCTCAGGATTGCACCACGTTATCGGTCAACAATACGTGGTTTGACCACACAATTTAAACAGTGACGCGGTTTGGTTGTAAGTTATCCCATGCATGTACTGTACGCACAATTTTTTATCCACTAACATGCTATCATGTCATCGATCAACAATACAAAAGAATTTTACTCCAATAGAATCGTGACACCTTATCAGTCAATATCACGTCATCATTCCGTATATGTGAATAGTGTCATGAACAGTACCATACATGTGAATAATACTTTACATGTGAATAATGTCATTTTTTTTATGCTCCTTCTAAGATTTTCGACTATCCCGAGTTCAAAAGTAATGTCAATTTTGCTATCTGATCTCTCGTTCATTATGAAATGACCATGATATTCCTAAAATACATAAAATACTTAATTAAAATAAAACACATATAATTAAATCATAAGAGACTTAAATAGATAAAAGTAGGAATGTTAGTAAAACTTGAAGTGTAAAATGACGATTTTCTCCTTTATAAATATATACTTTCTAACACTCAACAATGATATATCCACCGCATATTTTTACAAACCCACCCCGTTTTCAGAAAAATAATTATAAAAAGTGCACATTATTTTTAAAAATTTTCAAAACAAGAAGAATTTTGGAGAATTATTTAATTAAATCTTTCTTATTTTGCTTTTTTATTTTATTTGATTATTAAGGTTGCTTAGGCATAAGTTTAAATTGAATAATTTACCCTTATATGGTAAAACTATGAAGAATTTACTTTAACTTCAATATTTTTCTAATTTTATACCAAATTTATTATTTCTAATACTACTTTATTAGTATGTTTATTAATCTTTAATTAAGATATCATAGTGTATTTATGGCACAATACTAATATAAATTATTAGATTGTCAAATTTATGTCATTTAGATGTAAAGGTAGTGAAATAATAATTAGATTTCATTTAAAAAAATTCGATTATAAGTCACAAAATTGAATACCTAAATTATTAGATACAATAACTCATGTTTTATTGGCGTAATTTTGTGTTTTTATATCAAAATAATAACATAGTAAAATAAAACTTACATTAAAGTTTATAATGAAAGATAGTCAAAGAACCTAAAAATAATAATAGAAGGATTTAATCGATTAATTGTATAAATATTTTATTGATTTTTATTAAAATAGATTTTATTATTATTACAAGAATATGACAAATTGATAGTGTTAAAATAACTTTTCTAATATGCAAAATATTTTATAAAATTTTATCTTATTTTATAATTATATTATTTTAAGTTTTATTTATTTTTATTATAGAAGTTTATTTAAAGTCAATTATTAGATTGTTGTAATTAAGGGTATAGTAGTTTAAAAAAAAAATGTGTGGTCCATTTAAGTAAATTTTGAGAGTGTTGGTGGCCTTTCCCCCTAACTGTATATTATTTCTTATTCATAGGTTTTCATTAAGGAAGAATTAATTTAGTGAACACATGATGTTGTAAGAAAAAGACTTGTGATTGTTATTAAAAGATCATATGTGAATGTTATTAGAAGGAGACCATGGATAAGTTTTGGTGGTGCATATTCCCAAAAAAGTACTAGTGCATAGAAGGATAATAGTGATTTGGAAAAGAAGAAAAGACCAAATAAACAAAAATGTGCGGCTGTCTATTTTTATTGAAGGGACAATCATTGATAAATAATCAAGATGGGATGTTAAAAGTAATTTGTGGATCACATAACCATCATTCTACACAACATCTTTAGGGCTACTCATTTGTAAGTAGACTTACTAATAAAGAGGTCTGTACATTGGTTGATTTGTCTAAAAGTAATGTTAGATCAAAAGAGATATTGCATACTTTTTTTATAAAAGGAGGGTTCTACTGGAGAAGAGCTAGAGGGACACAAAACGGGAGTGTGTCACCCCATACATATCCAAATACAAAATAGAACTCAATTCTAAAGGGACAGAATTAAAAAAATACACTCCACCAAGCAAACGCAAAGCATGTGTAGTAAGAAATCGTAGCATGACACCCCATACTTTAAAGATTAGGGATATATTTAATGTCGTAACAATGAAGATAAAATGAAGATAATTAATAATGCCTGATTGATCATAATTATATTGAGTGGCATCGGATTGATGACAATATAAATTGTGTAAGAGACACCCTTTTGAATTGTTAAAAGCTTTTCCAGGTGTTTTAATAATTGACTGCACTTATAAAGTCAATAAGTATAAGTTTCCATTGTTGGAAATATTTGGTGTCACTTCCACTAAAATTGAAGAAGTTACCACCGGTTGCTGTTTTGCTCGTATTGTCGGGTGAGGAATTTATCACCAGTAATTGCAACGGAGAGAAAAAAATTTCACTGTTTTTTTTTCTTTTGAAAGGAAGAAACCCCATTTTTGAAATGGGGTTAAATAATGAAAATTACAGTAATATTGAATATTAAATATTTATATCTATTAATATAGTTATTAATAAGAAACATATAATTTATTATTTAATTATTATATAAAATATCAAATTAAATACTATTTAACTCCATTAATTTAATTATTTAATATAGTCGAATTCAATCATGCAGGCATGTCGGACGTAGCCCAGGCCTTAATGGTGCTTTCATGGGACATCATTTTTCTATATTAATTCAAAATTATATGTATTTGTTGCTGAGCTTTACATGTTATTTTATGCCACATCAAAATTGTTCAATCTGAGGGTTAACTTTAACATTACTAAGAGTTCAATTTCTTCATTTCAAAAAGGGTAAAATCTCATTTAATCCATATATTTTAAGATTAATGTCCATTTAATCCTCGTATTTTTAAAAATATCTCGAAACATCCCTACCGTTAAAGTATTGATACCCCTATCGTTATTTTTTATTTCTTTTGGCTTACTTTTACAATATTACCCTTTTATAATAATTTTTTTGTTTGGACATTAATTAAATGAAAATAATTAAATTACCAATTTAACACTAAAAATAAAAATAAAAATTATATTAATTTTTTATTGTCAAAAATTGTATGCAAACTATCAAGTGTGCAAATAGTGCTTAAAAAAATTAATATAATTTTTTTTTTATTTTTTAGGGTTAAATTGGTAATTTAATTATTTTATTTTTATTAATGTCCAAAAAAAATTATTATAAAAGGGTAATATTGTAAAAGTAAGCTAAAAGAAATAAAAAATAATAGTAGGGTATCAATACTTTAACGGCAGGGATGTTTCGAGGTATTTTTAAAAATACGGGGATTAAATGGACACTTATCTTAAAATATAGGGACTAAATAAGCTTTTACCTTTTCAAAAAAGTGACAACTTCATCCTTATACGACAATTTCGCACTAGGTGGTACAATTATTTACACATGATAAATTGATATACTCCAATTAATTTTATTGCTTCCGCGTCTAAAGAATAAGCAAATATTGTTATTGATATTTTAGCGAACATTTCATAATTTTGTAGATTTCAAGTGGTAGGATCATCTATCCCTCTTTAAAGATTCAAAAATTCTTTCTCGATGATCCTTGGGGAAACTCCAATATCATTTTGTTTAACCTTCTTACAAAATGCTAGCCTTGTAACTTTGCTTTTCTCCATTAATATATCTTTTCTCTCCTGAAGTTTTGAAAATTAGTGAAAATCACATGCTAGAATTCATGTAAATTAGGAGGTTTACCATTATTTATTAAATAAATAAATAAATAAAATTATTTAATAGTAAATCAAATATTTATCAAATACTTTAAATTTTTTATATAATAATCAAATGATAAATGACATATTTTCTTATTCATAATTATGTATACTAATAGTAATTATATTCATAGGCATAATATAATATTAACTAAGTATTTCAACATTAATTATTACTACAACTAGATTAGCTTCTAATTATTTTATATTATTTTATCAAAAAATCAAAATGATATATATGATGAAGTATGTGTCTTATTGATTTTTATATTTCTTTTACATTAGTAATTGATAAATTTTATTTAAATAAATTATTAAATATTTAATTTAATTGATAGATTATTATATAGTCAATTAGTGAATATTTAATTTCAAGAGCTAATTACGCCATAAATACAAGTAAATAAGTAAATAAATTTTAAGTAAACAATGAATAACAAAAAAAATAGTTTTAAGTAATAAATAAAAATAGTGTAATTAATAAAGAAAGATAGAAAAATAGATAAAATATCTCTTTGGAAAACTCTATAACACCATGATTAAAATTATAGCATCATTACAGTAACAAATATTAATTTTATGAATTACTCATAAAACAGGTAAATAAAAGATAAAACAAGTAAATTAAGATATTAAAATAATAAAATTATTTCCATAAAATTTTATTGAAAAATATTTTAATTATTTACTTTAATTAAATAAAGAAAAAATACTCATCAATTGAAAAACAAATGTATTGAAAATGAACATAATAAGTTTTATTGAATTGGTTTAACTAGAAATTCCATACTCATTTGAGGACATTTATAAGCTTTTTTTTTTCATTTTCTATAATGGTATTTGTTTACTGTGCAAGTTAATTAAGCAAAATTATTTATGTTGATGTGAATCAAGCAAAGCAAAACAAAAATATATTCTTATATTGCTAAACACACATATAATATATCAATAAAATTAGATTTAATTATGAGTTTTATACATAATTCATATAGTTTTAAATTCTACTCCTATTTGTATTTAAAGATCATTTGGGTTTTGCTGTTGAGGAGGTATAGGAGGATACAAGATCACCTCAACTTATAACAGCTTTGACAAATATAAAAAGTATAATTTTTCAAAATCAGATTTTGAAAATAAATTTTATCCTTAATAAAGCACTGCAAATATTACATAAATCCAAAACTATTTTTAATTTAATTATGAAATCAATATACATAGAGTTTTGTTTTGCATTTATAATTTTTTTATAACTCTTGTATTAATTTACTTATTTTACTTTCTATTCATGAGTTTTAGGTGTAATCTTAAAAATTTATCTTTCATTTTGCATTAATGTTGATTTACTAGTTTTATATTATATTTGTATGTTTTTATTTTATTTACTAATAAGACATCAATTTGTTAGTTTTATAATAATTTACTTATTTTACTTTCCATTTACAGGTCTTGTGTTTTATTTTCAAAATTTATGTTTTATTTTAAACTTAATTTACTTGTTTTACGTTATATGTAAGTTTTTATTTTTTTTACCAATAAGACACCAATTTGCTAGTTTTATATTAATTTATTTATTTTACCTTTCATTTACAAGTCTTATATTTCATTTTTAGAATTTATGTTTTATCTTGTACTTATTGTTGATTTACTAGTTTTATATTATATTTATAAGTTTTTGTTTTGTTTACTTGTAACACATCAATTTACTAGTTTTAATTTCCATTTCCAAAATTTATGTTTTATTTTGCACATAATGTTGTTTACTAGTTTTATGTTATACTTTTAAGTTTTTGTTTAGTTTATTAGTAATACATTAATTTACTAATTTATATTAATTTACTTGTTTTACCTTTTATTTATAAGTCTTATGTTCCATTTCAAAGATTTACGCTTTATTTTACAATTAATGTTGATTTATCATAAATTTACAAGTCTTTTGTTTACATAATTTATCTTTAATTACGATATTAATGTTGTGATTTTAATCATGACATCATAGATTAACTCAATTTCTTTTGTCTAATAAAAATTAACCTATGGCTAGAGGAATGGTTGTTAGTGCATGACTAAATTTGATTTAAGTTAACTATAGACTAATCCAAGTGAAACATGTGAAATATATACTAAATAAATATTTCGTCGACTAGTGCCACGCATCTCAAATTTTTTTCATAATATTTTAATCCCAAATAATGTCATTTTCATTCGCTAATCCCCGAGATAAGGTAATTAATTCAACTAGAATTGATGAAATGTCATTGATCACTTAATAAATAACACATCACATCTCACAACATTTAGAATAAAATTTGAAACAAAATTTTAAAATATCTATTATTACTTATATTTTATCTCAAAAGTTAATCCAATCTTATACTTAGTTCCAGAACAGTATAGCCTTACACCATATAATAAACACATTGCGTTAAATGTCAATGACTATTAAAGGACAGTTTGCACACATAGCTATTGCATAGGTGGTTCCAATTATATTTTAATACCATGGCAAGCTCATTTGTATTTGGTGCATGCTTGGGTGATTTTAGGTCTTGTCATGGCTTTGGGGGCTTTTGCTGCTCAAGCTGCCTTTGGAGCTCGAGCTTTCTTTGTGCTTGGTGATTCACTTTGGCACTAATTATTTATACTTGAAAAATATATATTAATTGATAAAAAAACAAAGAGATGACAGTTTAGATATATGTATATTTTTGACATGTGGATTAACACTACAACAAAAAATGGATATTTCCGAGAGTAAATATCCTTGAAAATACACATATGTCCTCGAAAAAATTTATATTCGAGAAAGCTTCACCATCGACCATTATTGTATTAAGTCGCATTAGAGAAAGTCTTTCTTCGATGGATCATCCGAGAACAAATTTATTTTCGACAACAAAATTGTTGGAAAATAACATGAATTATCTTAAAAAATGACTCTTGACAAATCTAAAAATTACATTTTTCGAGTGCGTTTTGCCCTCGAAAATGCAAAATAAGCGGTCAAAAATTTTCATTTCTCTTTGTTCAGGTTCCCCTTTATTTAAGATCTTCTCTTGATTTTGAGTTTTTAGAGGTCATCTTATGCCACGTGCATACCACTCTTGTATGGTCTAAATTTGTTCATTTCATTTGGGTAAATTCCGTTGGGGGAAAATCAGTTTTTTTAAAAAACTCTTTTAGTAACGATCTCATATAATTTATAAGAATTCGTAATTTAGTAATTGTATCTTGAAAATCTGAAAAGATGAAAAATCTTTACTTTTTCCACTGAAGTGATTAGACTCTCAGATCACGATCCATCACCACTACTCATGTTAGATCATGATCCGCCACCAAAAAATCTTCTAGGTTATGACTCAAGTTTGGTTTGCACTTGACATGTGGGTGCCTTTATCACCACTAAAACAACTAGCACGAGAAAATTTTTCTCTCAAAATTAGAGAAAATTTTTTTTTTCTCTAATCTATATAATGTGACCTCTCTATTTTTCTTTAGAGAAAATAAGTCTTTTTATATCTCATTTTAGTGAAAACCCTACGCTCCAAATAATGAAAATCAAAAGTCACGCTATTTGCTTTTTCTATAGAGGGCACATCTTGTAAAATAACATAAAGCCCCTTACACACAAGCATATTAAATGGAACCTCCCACTAAATGATATATTTAGGCTTTTGACCCAAATAACTAGTTATCTTGCTTATTAATTAAGTAGTGATGCAGCCAATTAAATGAGTTAACCTAGGGATCATTTGGGAACATACAATAGTGGCTACAACAATTAAGCCTATAATTAAACAAGCCTAATCATTTAATTCCGACTCTACTCCACTATAAGATTGGAACTGACCTCCATAATTGTATGTTCAAATAATAATTCGTCCCAAACCATATTGATTTATTTACTGCTCAATCCTTTGTACCACATCGTTAATTAAATCAATATCTTAACTTCTAATTAATTTAATTACATATTGTTCCTTAATACTTATTGGTTTTCTCTAATGATCATTTTCAACATACTAAATATATTGACACACTCTGTGATTAGCATAATTTATAGACATATTTTACCCTTAATTATATAATTACTAGTTATTTTTATTTGCTATTTTTAATTAATTAAATAATTTTATTAAATAGGGGATTAATTAGAGATTATAGATAAAAAAAAAAGGACATAAGGGAGCTCAATTTTGGAAGCGTTAATTAATTGATATCATAAGGAATTAGACATACATGCATGTGGAAGTGAAGCCAAGGAAACCGAAGCTAGTAAATTAATTGATCTAGCACATGAAGAAGAATTTAAGCATAACATTGGCTTTAGCTTAGTTAAGTTACACGTGCATGGCATTGTAATATTTGGAAAGCAATTTAAAGGGACCCGCACTTGGCTTTCATAATTGGAAAAGGAATCCTAAAGCAATTCTAAAGGTGATCACGTGTGAGAGCTAAAGCAAATAAAAACCCAAACCTTTTGGCTTTAGGATTTAAGAGGTGGGGCCTATTTCAAAGATTATAAAAGGGAGTTTTGGCTTTTGGAGAAGGAGGCGGTCGCTGGATGGAAACAAAAGGGAGGACGCAGACACGATTCGGCTGGGAAGAACAGCAACAATTCGGCTTCTCCATGATTGTTTTTATTTACTTTATTTCTCCCAATTCAAGTATGTTTAGCTAATTTTCTTATACTGAGGTTAAGGATGAAATTCTATTCAATGGAATAATTATCTTTTTATTTAATTAATTCCCTATATATATTCTTTGATAATTATGATTTTTATTTCACATGATTAATTGGATGTTAATAAAATCTTTTCATCAAATCTGTCATGCATTATTGATTGTTAGGATTAATATTTGATTAAATTTATGCTTGAATCTATAAAGTTTATACATGATCGTCTTTGATTTTATTTATTTCATTAAATTGTTTACAAAGAGTGCTTAGGGAAACTTTGATTTTTTGTTATTCAATATGTTTACATGAGATTCTTAGATGTCATACTATTAAGCAGAAAAAGAACCTACATAAGATTAATTTTATTTGGGCTTAATTGTTATATCCATGAGATGACATAAATTGATTTCGAGTTGTCACTCTAAAATTGGGGATTAATTAATAATTAGATAATTACTAGTTGAATAGTGGTGGATTCTAAAACCTTGGTAATTCTTATCTTATTGAATTCTCCTTTTATTTTAATTGCTTCCTTAGGTTAATTGGTTTAATTTTCTTAGAAACTCAATTTGGTCAACTAGGTTAGAATTAATATTAATTTTAGATTTAAATTAGACTTTTCAATTTATAACAATCCATGTGGGATTGACCTCGTTACCACTATTCTATTTCTAGATTCGTGCGCTTGCAAGTATATTAAAATTTTTCACACCAAGTTTTTGGCATCGTTGCCGGCGATTGTGCTAGAAAGTCAGTTTAATCTAGGTTGATTTGATTCTTCAACTAATTATAATTTAGGTTGTCTTTTATTTTTTTAATTAAAAAAAATAAAATAAAAACTTTTATTTGTCTTTAAATTCATTGTTTGGTTGTTTGATTTTTTTATTTTTAAATTTCGTTTATTCTCATTATTGTTGGTTTATTTTATTTTATTTTTCTTTCTTTCCTTGTCTAGTTAGTTTATGAGTGTTTGAGAACGTGATTCAACAAATCGTTTGGTTAAAAGAGAGTCGAAAATTGATAGTAGTCAAACTAGTTCTTTAGAAGTGATGGATGACCCAAATAGACTATTGCCAATACTTCCACCAGTGCAAGCATAGAAAACCCTTTGAGAATATTTTTCACCACTTGCAGCCAACCAACCATCTTGTATTGTACTGCCACAAACCACAGCAACACACTTTGAACTCAAGCCCTCTGTCATTCAACTTTTACCATCTTTCCATGGGTTAGAGAGAGATGATCCATATTTGCACATTAAGGAATTTCTTGATATATGCTCTACATTTCGTTTTCAAAAGTTAATGATGAATCAATTAGGCTTCGTATGTTCCCTTTCTCATTAAAAGACAAAGTGAAAGCTTGGTTGAATTCACTTCATGCTGGGTCTATTACTACGTGGGATGAATTGAGTAATAAGTTTCTCACCAAGTTTTTTCCTATGTCTAAAACAAATGCTCTTAGGAGAGAGATAAGTGATTTTTATCAAAGAGAATGTGAGCAACTTTATGAGTGTTGGGAAAAATTCAATGATTTACTCCTCAAGTGTCCCCACCATGGTTTTGAGAAATGGAGACTTATACAGTGCTTTTATAATGGTTTAACTATGTCAAATCGTCATATGGTAGAGTCTATGAATGGTGGGAGATTTTTGAACCTACATGAAGGGGCTGCATGAGATTTCTTTAATTCACTTTCTGAGAATTTTCAACAGTGGGATTTTTCAAATCAAAG
Source organism: Citrus trifoliata (assembly GCA_018350135.1). NCBI lineage: Eukaryota > Viridiplantae > Streptophyta > Magnoliopsida > Sapindales > Rutaceae > Citrus > Citrus trifoliata. Next base: position 22,502 of record VKKW01000205.1, on the reverse strand, counting down.
GGAAAAATCATCTCAAGTTTCTAGAAAGGGGTTATATGAAGTTAATGATGATTTTGATGTGGAATCCACTCTAGCTACACTTTCTAGGAAAGTAGATGCCTTAACTCTGAACCAATCAATGAATCATCATCCTAGTATAGCTAATGAGGTTTGTGCTCCTTGTTCTAACTTGTCTCATACAGCACAAAATTGTCCATCATTACCAACCTATCAAGAGGCTTATTCTAAGAAGGTACATGCCTTACAATTGTATGAAAAAACCTTCAATAGTCCATATTCATCCACATATAATCTTAATTGGAGGAATCACCCTAATTTTTCTTGGAAACAAAATCAACATTTGTCAAACTAAGGAGGGCAACAATTTAACATGCCCAATAAACAATTTGTCCTTTCTAACCAAGTATATCCTCCTGCCCAACAGCCTATGTCTCAATTTGTTGCACCCCAACAAAGAAAACTTTCTTTAGAGGATACGCTTCAAAGTTTCATTCAGTCAACCCAACAAGCTTTTCAGTCAAACACTCAAGCTATTCTAAAGCTTGAACATCAATTGGGTCAATTAGCAACTACTGTAACGGAGAGAGAAAAAATAAAATTTCCAAGTCAACAAATTCCTAATCCCAAAGGAGTACATGAAGTTGGATCGAGTTCAAGCCATCAGCATGAAGAAGCAAAATCTGTTATGACCTTGAGAAGAGGAAAATTAATTGACAACAAAGTGGAGGTTCAAACAAGGAAGACATCTGAGCCTACTTCTTCAGATCTATTTCCATCACAAGACTCATCACTAAATGATCCAGAAGAGAGTGGCCCGCCAGCTTACATTCCCAAGGCTCTTTTTCCTCAAAGGTTAACAAAAGTAAAGAAAAGGACTTCAACAGGTGAGATTATGGAAATCTTCAAGCAGGTAAGTATAAACATCCCTTTACTCGATGTTATTAAGCAAGTTCCTTCTTATGCCAAGTTTTTGAAAGAATTATGCACTAAAAAGAGAAACTTGCATGTCACCAAAAAGACATTTTTAACTTAACAAACTAGCAGTTTAATTCAATGTAAAATGCCACCAAAATTTAAGGATCCAGGTTCTCCTACTATCTCATGTGTTATAGGGAACCAATGTTTTGATAAAACATTATTGGATTTGGGTGCTAGTGTTAATCTCTTGCCTTATTCTGTTTACATCCAACTTGGACTAGGTGAGTTAAAATAAACTTCCATTGTTTTGCAACTTGCTGATAGGTCAATGAAAATACCACGTGATATTATAGAGGATGTGTTGATACAAATTGACAAATTTTATTATACTGTTGATTTTATTGTTATTGATACTCAGCATATACAGGATCCTAAGAAACACACTCCAGTTATTCTAGGTCATCATTTCTGAGCTACATTTGATGCTTATATTAGTTACAAGATTGGAAACATGCAATTGTCTTTTGGTAACATGACCATGGAATTAAACATTTTTAATGTTCCCAAGCAGGCACAAGAAGATGATGAAGTCGTTGAAGTAGATATGATAGAAGCATCAATTGATAACTCACTTATTTCTAACCACTATGACAACCCATTAATACCATGCACAACTGACTCTGATTTCTCTATTGATGTTGATAGTGGTATTGAAGAAGTTAATGCTTTACTTGATTCGACTCTTATCATGGATCCAATTAAGTGAAAAGAAAAGATTGAGCAACTTCCTCCCGAAGAGAAAATTGAACCATTCAAGTTGGAGCTACTTCCTAAAAAAGTGCAACATAGTTCACATTCTGACATGAAAAAGGTGGTAAGATTTAAAGTGCTTAAATTGTTAGATTTTTATACTACTTCAGATAACTCTCAGGAAATCTATTAAAAAAAAAAAGATAACTCTCAGGAAAGCTTGGAACAGAAGAGATCAAAGTAGTGTGATATTGAGGAGTTTTATTACCATCATCCTTTTATGGATAAAATGCTCCAATGCTTAGTCAATTATGTTTTCTGGCATTTTCTGTATAATTGCTTTGGTTTTCACCAAATTCTTATTGATCCTGGTTGATTTGTTGTTTACATTAATTTGTTAGTTAGTAGGATTTTTTTATTTCATTATTTATATTTCTTCTAACGTTTTCTTTTTAGTTGTCATTTTTTTAAGCTTTCCCAGCCCATCCAAGTGTGTTCTCTCCAACTTTCTTTTTATTATTTATGTTTTTTTATTTTTTTCTTTCATTTGTTTGTGAAACATTGAGGACAATGTTCCGAATAAGTTTGGGGGTGGGAATAGTGTGTGCTTTGTTTGTTAAAAAAATAGTTTGTTAAAAAAAACAAAAACAAAAAAAATTCAAAAAACTTTTGTTGTTTTTATGTGAAAAGCCAATGATAAGATTTTGATTGACAATGAATATGGTTTTTAGAAAGGGTTGAATATTGTCTTAGTTTATACTTGATTCTTGTGTTAGTTCCTCTTTATTGAGATTCTTTAAACCATGAGCACTAATATCAATTCTTTCATAATTTTTACTTGAAATTTGAGATTGACGCAGCCTAAGTTGAGAATTTTAGATAGAGTAAATGACTGTTTGTCTTGATTCTTATCTCCACAATACAAAATAGTATACACGAGCGCCAAAGTTAGAAATAGCTACCTATAACCCTTAAGAGTGAAGTTATCCTTGAGTAATTTGGGCATATGTACCACAAGTATGTAGAGGATAATCTAACATGAGAAGAATGCTACCTTAAGGGGTAGAGTGAAAGCTCCTGAATATGGTTAAAAAAAAAGAAATCAAATCAAGTGCATGTGCGAAAAAAAATCAAAAGAAAATGCACATAAAAGCATGTGAGAGAAAAAAATTGGAGATCAAGATGATAAGATTAGTTTGACCTACTCTGTTCTTTGTTTGAGGCGAAGGCTGTTGATGTTGAGGATTTTGGGAATGGATTTGATTGAATTGATTTCACACACACACTACAATAATCAAAAGAGACATGGGATTGATTATTCAATTAAAGTTAGAACTTTGCCAATATTTAAAATTTTCTTTGAGCTATATAATTTTTGCAATCTTTGAGGCTATTTTTCATTTTTTATTTAAAGTTTTTCATTCTTTTGATTTAATTTAATTTAATTTTTTTAAATGATGTTTGTGGGTATCATCACTGAAGCCCTCACGAGACTATAACTCGTCCACTAGGGCCGCCTAGGGGTTTAAATGCTTGTTGTATACGCTAAATGCAATCACGATCACCTGCGAAAGTGGTTTAGGTAGGATTTACTTTTTTATCGTTACTTTTGTTTTTGTTTTTAGTTTTAGTTTTGCTCGAGGACTAGCAAAATCTAACTTTGGGGGTATTTGATGAGCATAATTTATATACATATTTTACCCTTAATTATATAATTACTAGTTATTTTTATTTTTTATTTTTAATTAATTAAATTATTTTATTGAATAGGGGATTAATTGGAGATTATGGATAAAAAAGGACATAAGGGAGCTCAATTTTGGAAGCGTTAATTAATAGATTTCAGAAGCAATTAGACATACATGCATGCGGAAGTGAAGCCGAGGAAACCGAAGCTAGTAAATTAATTGATCTAGCACATGAAGAAGAATTTAAGCATAACATTGGCTTTACCTTAGTTAAGTTACATGTGCATAGCATTGTAATATTTGGAAAGCAATTTAAAGGGACCCGCACTTGGCTTTCATAATTGGAAAAGGAATCCTAAAGCAATTCTAAAGGTGATTACGTGTGAGAGCTAAAACAAATAAAAGAGCAAGCCTTTTGGCTTTAGGATTTAAGAGGTGGGGCCCATTTCAAAGATTATAAAAGGTAGTTTTGGCTTTTGGAGAAGGAGGCGGCCGCTGGACGGAAACAAAAGGGAGGACGCAGACGCGATTCAGCTGGGAAGAGTAGCAACAATTCGGCTTCTCCATGACTGTTTTTATTTGCTTTATTTCTCCCAATTCAAGTATGTCTAGCTAATTTTCTTATACTGAAGTTAAGGATGAAACCCTATTCAATGAAATAATTATATTTTTATATAATTAATTCCCTATATATGTTCTTTGATGATTATGATTTTTATTTCACATAATTAATTGGATGTTATAAAATCTTTTCATCAATTCTGTCATGCATTATTGATTGTTAGGATTAATATTTGATTAAATCTATACTTGGATCTATAAAGTTTATACATGATTGTCTTTGATTTTATGTCTTTCATTAAATTATTTACATAGAGTGCTTAGGAAAACTTTGACTCTTTGTTATTCAATATGTTTACATGAGATTCTTAGATATCATACTATTAAGCAGAAAAAAAACCTACATAAAATTAATTTTATTTGGGCTTAATTGTTATATCCATGAGATGACATAGATTGATTTCGAGTTGTCACTCTAAAATTGGGGATTAATTAATAATTAGATAATTACTAGTTGAATAGTGGTGGATTCTAAAACCTTGGTAATTCTTATCTTATTGAATTCTCCTTTTATTTTAATTGCTTCCTTAGGTTAATTGGTTTAATTTTCTTAGAAATTCAATTTGGTCAACTAGGTTAGAATTAATATTAATTTTAGATTTAAATTAGACTTTTCAATTTATAACAATCCATGTGGGATTGACCTCGTTACCACTATTCTATTTCTAGATTTGTGCGCTTGCAAGTATATTAAAATTTTTCACACTAAGTTTTTGGCGCCGTTGCCGGGGATTGTTCTAGAAAGTCAGTTTAATCTAGGTTGATTTGATTCTTCAACTAATTATAATTTAGGTTGTCTTTTATTTTTTTAATTAAAAAAAATAAAATAAAAACTTTTATTTGTCTTTAAATTCATTGTTTGGTTGTTTTATTTTTTTTATTTTTAAATTTCGTTTATTCTCATTATTGTTGGTTTATTTTATTTTATTTTTCTTTCTTTCCTTGTCTAGTTAGTTTATGAGTGTTTGAGAACGTGATTCAACAAATCGTTTGGTTAAAAGAGAGTCGAAAATTGATAGTAGTCAAACTAGTTTTTTAGAAGTGATGGATGACCCAAATAGACTATTGCCAATACTTCCACCAGTGCAAGCATAGAAAACCCTTAGATAATATTTTTCACCACTTGCAGCCAACCAATCATCTTGTATTGTGTTGCTACAAACCACATCAACACACTTTGAACTCAAGCCCTCTGTCATTCAACTTTTACCATCTTTCCATGGGTTAGAGAGAGATGATCCATATTTACACATTAAGGAATTTCTTGATATATGCTCTACATTTCGTTTTCAAAATTTTAATGATGAATCAATTAGGCTTCGTATGTTCCCTTTCTCATTAAAAGACAAAGAGAAAGCTTGGTTGAATTCACTTCATGCTGGGTCTATTACTACGTGGGATGAATTGAGTAATAAGTTTCTCACCAAGTTTTTTCCTATGTCTAAAACAAATGCCCTTAGGAGAGAGATAAGTGATTTTTATCAAAGAGAATGTGAGCAACTTTATGAGTGTTGGGAAAAATTCAATGATTTACTCCTCAAGTGTCCCCACCATGGTTTTGAGAAATGAAGACTTATACAGTGCTTTTATAATGGTTTAACTATGTCAAATCGTCATATGGTAGAGTCTATGAATGGTGGGAGATTTTTGAACCTACATGAAGGGGCTGCATGAGATTTCTTTAATTCACTTTCTGAGAATTCTCAACAGTGGGATTTTTCAAATCAAAGGGAAAAATCATCTCAAGTTTCTAGAAAGGGGTTATATGAAGTTAATGATGATTTTGATGTGAAATCCACTCTAGCTACACTTTCTAGGAAAGTAGATGCCTTAGCTCTGAACCAATCAATGAATCATCATCCTAGTGTAGCTAATGAGGTTTGTGCTCTTTGTTCTAACTTGTCTCATACAGCACAAAATTGTCCATCATTACCAACCTATCAAGAGGCTTATTCTAAGCAGGTACATGCCTTACAATTGTATGAAAAAACCTTCAATAGTCCATATTCATCCACATATAATCCTAATTGGAGGAATCACCCTAATGTTTCTTAGAAACAAAATCAACCTTTGTCAAACTAAGGAGGGCAACAATTTAACATGCCCAATAAACAATTTGTCCTTTCTAACCAAGTATATCCTCCTAAAGGTGATCACGTGTGAGAGCTAAAGCAAATAAAAACCCAAACCTTTTGGCTTTAGGATTTAAGAGGTGGGGCCCATTTCAAAGATTATAAAAGGGAGTTTTGGGTTTTGGAGAAGGAGGCGGCCGCTGGATGGAAACAAAAGGGAGGACGCAGACGCGATTCGGCTGGGAAGAACAGCAACAATTCGGCTTCTCCATGATTGTTTTTATTTACTTTATTTCTCTCAATTCAAGTATGTTTAGCTAATTTTCTTATACTGAGGTTAAGGATGAAATTCTATTCAATGAAATAATTATCTTTTTATTTAATTAATTCCCTATATATATTTTTTGATGATTATGGTTTTTATTTTACATGATTAATTGGATGTTAATAAAATCTTTTCATCAATTCTGGCATGCATTATTGATTGTTAGGATTAATATTTGATTAAATTTATGCTTGAATCTATAAAGTTTATACATGATCGTCTTTGATTTTATGTATTTCATTAAATTGTTTACATAGAGTGCTTAGGAAAACTTTGATTTTTTGTTATTCAATATGTTTACATGAGATTCTTAGATGTCATACTATTAAGCAGAAAAAGAACCTACATAAGATTAATTTTATTTGGGCTTAATTGTTATATCCATGAGATGACATAGATTGATTTCGAGTTGTCACTCTAAAATTGGGGATTAATTAATAATTAGATAATTACTAGTTGAATAGTGGTGGATTCTAAAACCTTGGTAATTCTTATCTTATTGAATTCTCCTTTTATTTTAATTGCTTCCTTAGGTTAATTGGTTTAATTTTCTTAGAAACTCAATTTGGTCAACTAGATTAGAATTAATATTAATTTTAGATTTAAATTAGACTTTTCAATTTATAACAATTCATGTGGGATCGACCTCGTTACCACTATTCTATTTCTAGATTCATGCGCTTGCGAGTATATTAAAATTTTTCACAACACTTTGTCCAGAGAATTCTATGATCAAGTGCCGAAAATCCATCAAAAGATGTATTATACAAATTTTATATTGTTAATCTATAACTCCAATACTCATAATTGCTCCGACTAAGATACTGGGTAATCTTGACCACAATTGTGTGTCGTGCCCATTGATAACTCAAATGAAATAACAATTACAATTATGAAATCATAACTAACTCCAGATTAAAATTACAGTCAAATCAATGGCTATGAGATTTAAACAGACCTTATTCAAAATATTTATGCAATTGAAAATATCTCAAATATTTTATAAATCAAAAAATTAAAATGCTTTAAAGAACACATAATCCCAACAAATTCAACTTTCGAATTAAACTTCATGTACATTAGAAAAAATTACCAATGACTTGAAAATTGAGTGGAGTTTGAGCCACCAAAGATCTGCTGGAAGCCTTGAAGTTCATGCAACTACCGCCTTCATTTCAGCTTAATTAATTTAACTATAGTAATAAAGTCCCACACCAAATACCATTTTATTTGTTTGGCTCTTTAATTTCTTTAATTTTAATTAACCGTATCTTCTTGCATATTACACTGACACACACGTACACACATATATATATTATATCCGGTACTGTTCATTATCTTATGCAAATTTGCATCTTTGCGTGAAAGTGTATGTGGCGTGGGTATGGGATTCAGAAAATTCTAGCGTAATTTCTAGACGAATTTGATTCCGAATTAATTTACCTTGAATTTTTTCGGGATTTTCCTATCGGAAATTTAGGTCTCCGGTCATAAGCATAGATTTTCGATGACCAGTGGATGCCTTTGGATTGAAGGCCCCATATTATATTCAGGTAGAATATAAACTTAAGTTAGCTACGAGCTCAACTCATCCAAATTCTTTCAATTTCAGCAATTAGGCTTCTCAGATTCTTCATCAATCAATTCAATTTCAACACTAGCTTTTCGGCAAATGACCGGCGAATTCACTGGAGATTTACGTGCAAAGCAATGTTTTAGCAAGTTGTACAAGGAGCTCCAGTGAGTTTTTTAATTCTTAATTTTTAATTTTCAGTTTTTAAATGAAAATTTTTTATATTCATCTTTTTTTTAGTTGATATTTTTGTAAATTTAATGTTTGTTCCATTACCGAAAGTACTGAATTCGTAGACATGAAATTTGGCTTTCATTTTAATTTTTCATGTTCCCAACAAGATTATGTCATAATTTGACTTGTAATTAAGAATATTAGGAAATTATTTAATAGTTTTATTCATCTGTCATACAAAGGTAATGGGCTTTGAACCTTTCGAAGCTTGTGTTTGTTTTATTTATTTATTTTTTAAAAGGACTTTGTAATTTTTAACCATATGTTGTTTATTTTTAGCTCCATTTTTTTTACAGGAGATGAGGAAATATGTAAAGAAAGTCTTCACAGTTCAAGAAAGCTAGACCATTTTAGATGGAAACGCGGGAAATGACTCAACGAGGACTGTAGGAACAAATGGATGCAACAATTGTACGCATGAAAAGGTCCTTTTAAGTGTTTCCTTCTCACCCTTGTAATTGCAAACGGACAGATTGGCAGGGTGTTGGGGTTGATCAAATTGGAGAAATAGTTGTTTTGAAGAGCAAGGATTGTGTTTCTCTTTGCTGTTAATTTTGAAATAAAACACTCATAGTTAGTTTAATTTTAAATTATTGTTATTATTGTTATGTAATTTAATTTGAATTTTATCAATATATATTTTTACATATATTCATACAAATTAGAAGTGCAAAGGTATATGTTTAAAATAGAAATAAAAATAATTATAAATTTTAATTAATTATAAATAATAATTAATGAAAATTAATCAATAATTTAATAATAAAAAATAATATCCAAAAATTAATAATTTTGAAATTCTCTCCAAATTTAATTAAAAATGTGAAATTCCCGCTAAATTAAATTAAAAATTTTGGAACTCTGCTAAAGTAATTAAAATGTTTCATTAGTATATGACAGTTATTAGTCACACTTATAAAATATTATGACTGACAATTATCATATGTGAATGATAATGATGGATAATACATCATAAAATTCATTACATGTAAAAACCATCATTCAAAATTTAGCATTTTTTCATTAGTGAAAGAACAATGCCGAGAAAGCATAATTTATACCAAAAATAATTTCTTATTTTGTGGTTGCAGAACCTGGATTTCAAGTTTCTACCCGATTTTCAAGTTTCTTTGAAGTGTAAGTAATATAATTGGTCTCTCCACCTCAGACGTAATGAATTAATGTCCAATTGTTCAAACCAAAGATTTTACTTTGATCACCTGTGCCGTAGTTTTATGTCACGGGACGAGAGGTTTCGAGCCCGTGCGGCACTCCCGCATCCCATACTACGAGAGTAAGGCTAGTGGAAGTGGCACAATATCGACTGGTTTCGCCCTGCCTTGGGCTCGTCAGGAGAACGGCTCCAGTTCCCAACCAATGTGTATAGGGTTTCGCCTAGACCCCTCTTCAAGGTTAAGTCCTCGACTAGCGATAAGCTCCCCACACTCAACCGGGTTGGCCTGCCAGAACTCCAAAGAGTTTAGGGCCATTGTATTCCCCATACGCACGCCCCTGAAGCACGTCTCCAACAATCAGCACAACCATCATCGATACTAGCGTACAAGCGCATATCTTGGGTACCACGATTACGGTTCGTGACATTCTCCCACCGCCATGACCATGCACGTTCTCGTGCATGAGAGTACGCCTCGCAAATGTGCACTTCCGCGCGAAAACGTGAAGATCGGCTTGCCAATCTCACCAATGAACTCCCTGCCTACTCGTCCTCGATCTAAGGAGAGGACCCGCGTGCAGACACTGTCCAACTTTGTACGAACGCTTGGGTGTGTGAGAACCCGCCTGTTTGTGCCGCTTGTCGACCCTTGCGCCCAAAAAGAGTGGGGACCTGCGTGGTATGGCATTGGAGCGCCTGGCAAGCTCGCAACAAGGGCTTTGAGAGATGACAAGCGCGGCTTTGATACCATTTGTCACGGGACGAGAGGTTTCGAGCCTGTGTGGCACTCTTGCATCCCATACTACGAGAGTAAGCCTAGTGGAAGTGGCACAATATTGACTGGTTTCGCCCTGCCTTGGGCTCGTAAGGAGAACGGCTCCAGTTCCCAACCAGTGTGTGTAGGGTTTCGCCTAAACCCCTCTTCAAGGTTAAGTTCTCGACTAGCGACAAGCTCCCCAAACTCAACAAGGTCGGCCTGCCTAAACTCTAAAGAGTTTTGGGCCATTGTATTCCCCACACGAACGCCCCTGAAGCACGTCTCGAACAATCAGCACAATCATCATCGATACTAGCGTACAAGCGCATATCTTGGGTGTTACAATTGCGGTTCGTGACATTTAGCTACAAATGCCATTGCTTCTCTAAATGACATAGCAGTTAACGGTTTACGTTTTTCATTAATCACATTCTTGTAATCACATACTTGAAGTAGTAACTTATTGGTGAGTTAAATCATTATTTCCACAAAAGCTAAGTGCCACTAGCGGGCCTACAACTGGGCTGGACTGGAAAAAAATCATATATACCCCTTATATATTCATTAGTTTTATGTAATAATATAATTTTTTTATTTTCATATATATCCCTTTATCAATTTTATCATATATACCCCTTATATTTTTATCAATTTTATATGATAATAGAATTTTAATTTTAATTTCAAATATGTCCCTAATGTAATTATATTTTGTTCTAATTGGAATTAGTGATTTATTTTATAAAATAATTAAATTATATATTTATTGAATAGATTGAAAACTTTAGAGGGCTAAAATATTATTTTGTTTTGTTTTAATTTAAAAAATATTTTAATTGAAAAAAATGCCAATACTTACAAAAACAATGTATTGTAACAACTATAAATCAATTTTTTCATAAACTTTTTATGTCAGTTTTGAGATTTAGTTATTAGTTACATTAGCTAAGAAGACAAGTTAGAAAATAAAATTTGAACATTTTGAGGAGTTTTTAATAGAAGAATCATTAGCATTTGGTTCTTCAAAGAGAATTAGAGCACCTGACAATGAAAGAACGTCAACCAAATACTTTTTTGCTAGGTTTAATTTAACTTATTATTGAAACTTTTGAGTAATAATATTTTTATAATTCAAAAAGATGAATTTATTTTAATTGTTTATTTTATTTAAGCTTGGTAGTTAAGTACTTGAATTCAAATATAAAAGTTTTACTTACCATTTTCAATTAATTGTAATTATATGTATTGATTTATTTTATCTTAAAATTCTTAACTGATTTATTAATCCATATATAATTACATGTTATTATAGATTGCTCTATCATATTCCATAATTAAAAACTAGTGTTTTTATATTTAAATTGCCCTTTGTTTTCTACTCCTTTTTTATAATTATTTTTGTTTAGAGAGTATTTATAAAGGTAAGGTTTTTTGTGCCCCCCTCTTATTTGATGTACTTTTTTTTACTAATGAATTTTTTTGGTCACTTCAAAATATAAAAATTTTAGTTTAGCCCGGGATAATATAATTGATTAAAAAAAAAGAGAGTTGAAAAATCAAATCTCCAAGTGGGAGAATGAAGAAAAGAAAAGCCGCAAAATGAATAGTAGTCGCAAGATGAACAGTAACCGCAAGATGAACAGTAACCACAAGATGAACAGTAGTCATTGGTGGCTATAAATAGAGAAGTGCTCCTCCTTATTGTTTGTATCCCAAATCCCAGAGAAGGAATCCAAGTTTTGGTGAGAAATTGAGAGAGAGAAATGTTCTTAAGCATGTAATTACGAGTTTGCTTTGTTAAGGGATATTTCTCGGGATTATGTATTTGGGGTTTGGGTGAGAGAAAATTTATTTCTGAAAGTGGTTGTAATAATTTTCCACATAGTGAATATTTTTCTCTGGTTGTCTTGTGACAACGGCCGTGGTTTTTCTCCGGATTTGGAGTTTTCCACGTAAATCTTGTGTTGTGTGATTGGTGTACTCTCCATTTAATTTTTCTTATTAAATTTGTTGCTTGATAAATTGCTTGGAGAGATCTTGGGAGGAAGCTCAATTTCCTAACAGTGGTATCAGAGCCAACGGTTTGTACTTGGGGTATACGGTACTGTTTATATAAAGAAAATATGTCAGCAGCTAGTATTTTTCAAACTTGGTTAGAGTTTGATGTTGTTTAAAAATTAATGGGAGAATGATTTTATTGGCTTGTGGAGAATTCAAGTCAAAGGTGTATCCAATCTGATATGCACAAAGAGTTAAGGGTGTGGACAATTTTATCACCTCAAGAAAATTATCAAGAAGGCGGAGTGGGCTCGGCAAATTACTCCAGAATCAGTAAAGGAGATACTGATATTCTCGCAGATGGTGAGTTTCCTTTTGATAGGAGATTGAGTTAGTTCTTTTGGCATGTAAATCTCCAAGTTGCCATGAAAGAGAACATGCTATGATCAGCGGGGTCCACAAGTTTGCACGCGGGCATTGGCTTGGTATACATGAAAGGTGTGTGGTGGAAAAGTTATGTCATGGTTGAAGAATTCTCAGGGAAATCAGGCATGAGAATCGCACCATAAATTTCAGCAAGATATTTTGACATGTACTGAGAAAAATCTTAGAATTGTTGATTCTAAATGGCTATGAATTTTTTTTCTTTTTTAATCAAGGTGGAGATTGTTGAAAATTGATTAAAAAAAAGAGAGTTGAAAAATCAAATCTCCAAGTGGGAGAATGAAGAAAAGAAAAGCTGTAAAATGAACAGTAGCCACAAAATGAACAGTAGCCGCAAAATGAACAGTAGCCGCAAAATGAACAGTAGCCACAAGATGAACAATAGTCATTGGTGGCTATAAATAGAGAAGTGCTCCTCCTTATTGTTTGTATCCCAAATCCCAGAGAAGGAATCCAAGTTTTGGTGAGAAATTGAGAGAGAGAAATGTTCTTAAGCATGTAATTATATTGAATGAGAAGTTGGCTCCTCAATATGGGTATTACGAGTTTGCTTTGTTAAGGGATATTTCTCGGGATTATGTATTTGGGGCTTGGGTGAGAGAAATTTTATTTCTGAAAGTGGTTGTAATAATTTTCCACATAGTGAATATTTTTCTCTGGTTGTCTTGTGACAACGGCCGTGGTTTTTCTCCAGATTTGGAGTTTTCCACGTAAATCTTGTATTGTGTGATTGGTGTACTCTCCATTTAATTTTTCTTATTAAATTTGTTGCTTGATAAATTATTTGGAGAAATCTTGGGAGAAAGCTCAATTTCCTAACAGCTAACTAAAGTCGCTAATTAATGTTATGTACAGATCTAGTGGAGCTCGTAGCTGTCAGAGCTTTCATTGCAATATTGAAACAAGCAGTACAAATTATTGTATTCATATTAGTTAGCATTACAAGTTCATTTGTTGCTGAAGAAGATACTATCTCTATAGACATTTGGTCGTATTTTAATTGATATCAAAGATGTAATTTCTATTCTTGAACCTGTCCGTGTCCTGACACAGCATTATCACCCACAGTCCAATACCACTCTGTGAACAATTTGGGAAAATCACCTTTCCCCGGAAAGTACACGACTATATTATCAACTCCCAACAATCACATGCCCATTCAGTGACTTAATTTAGCATTGAATTTTTTAAGGTAAATAGATCTAAATATTATTTTAAGTGTCACGCATTCATAATCTTTCAACTTTCTACCTCTCTTGCATTCATAATCTTTCAACTTTCTATCTCTCATGCATTCATAATCATTCAACTTTCTACTTAGCTTTAAGCTATGAACCACGCCCTTTTCATCTTCCATCCACACATGGGCGGACCCAGAACTCTGCAGTACCCTGGACTAAATTAAAAAAAAAAAATTTGTACCAAGTGAACATGAAATTTCATATATATAGATGACAAAATACATCTAATAATAAGAGACATTAAGAGCTTTACACGTAAAATTCATATTGTAAATAAAAATAAGTTTAAAAAGTAGTATAAAAAAATACAATCCCAAAACAAATTTTCTACCGAAGTTGTATTTTTCGGGGTTTCAAATTATAAAAATCATCAATTACAGAATCTGAATCAACAATATCAGTAATTTCTCTTTCAACATAGATAACCATACAATCTGAAAAAAACTCATTTTCCATCTTACTACGAAGTGATGTCTTGATAAGTTTCATGGCTGAAAATGCCGCTCTGTTGTGGCCGTGGAAACAGGAAGAGTCAAGACTAGACAGATTAATCTATCAATCAACAAATAGTGCTATGACTTCATTGTTTCAACAAATCGTCGGCATAGCTCAGAAAGGGAAGCCATATTTTGAAACCGTGGATGAGAAAGCACATCAATTTGATAATGTTCTAATTCTCTTCTCAAATCAAGTACCTCATTTGGAGTGAAATCATGAGGATAAAATTTCTCAGCAAGAGAACAAATATTGTCTATATCAAATGATTTGAACCCATCAACTAGATCCAATGCCGAGCTCAAAGTGAGGAGTTCCACAGTTTGCTTAGAGAATCTACTATTTAACTCCATCAATTGAAAATCTATTACAGCATTAAATACATCAAAGTGATAATGATGTTCAACTGTAACATAATCTTTTTGCTGACAAGAACGCCTTGTACCTTCCATATAACAATCACTCATATCAAGCATAGTAATATCATATTTTTCACAGAAAGATACTACACTTATAATAAAATCATCACATCCACTATCTCGAAACTCTTGCAAAAGTCTTTTTGTACTTGAGACATAGTTCAAAGCATTCAAGATGTCCAGTGATTTTGTCTGTAATGCTCGACAAAGAATATCAGAAATACCGAGAACTTTATTCAATAAAAACAAAATAAATACAAACTCAAAGGATTTCATCTCCCTATATGCACCTTTAGCTTCCCCACGCATATCTCGACTAGGTCCATCATTAATCATTTTTCCTAAAACTTCAAGAGTTGCACCAAACATCTCAATAAACCTACTAACTGAAGTAAAATGTGAGCTCCAACGTGTATCTCCAGCCCTTTGTAAAGTTCTAACTTGATTAGCCCCTGTACCAGTCTCAAGCTCTTCTAAAGCTATCAAATCTATAATTTCTTTTTCTCTAGCAGATTTTAACTCAGAATAACGCTTGAAAGAAGCACTATCAAAGTTAATAATAGAACTCAACTTCGAAAAAAATAGACATACCTCATGCACTTCTTTAGATACCGCAACTAATACGAGTTGTAGTCGATGAGCAAAACAATGTACATAATAAGCATACGGACAATCATTGAAAAATAAAGATTGTAATCCATTCCATTCACCCGCCATATTACTAGCACCGTCATACCCTTGACCTCTTAAATTTTCAACTAAAAGATTGTACTGAGCAAGCACATTGCATGGTCCCATATTTATATATGCCATCCGCATATCTTCACGCTTGTCAATGGAAAAATTACTTATTGAAAAACGCAATCCGGGATCACGTTCTAAATAAGGCATGTCAATAGTAGATGGAGTGTCAACTTTCTCAAATTCGACTCTTTGAGACTTAGGTGGAGAACTTGAGGCATCAATGTTGCACAAAGAACTTGTCCCATTTGATGATTGACCATCATTTACTTTAGTAAAGAATGAAAGTAGAGTTTTCCTCGGTTTGGATTTGTTGTTTGACATTATAACCTATAACAACATGTAATTGTGTAAGAATCAAGAAATCATTAAAAGTGTTATAAGCTATACATTCTACTAATTTTAAATATATTTAAAGTCGCAAAATAAAAAAATCAATATTAAAGGCTCATACAAGTCAATATATGGTTAATACAAATACCCATGCATGCCTATCAAATTTTTGAGAAAAAAAGAATTGTAAAATATTAGAATAATAAGAAAAAAAAATTAATAGATAAACAGTGAGATTTGAGTTAATTTAAACAAATGAGGAAGTTCAATAAACAAATTTATTTATTTATTAGACAATTTATTATCTACTCATTCTAATATATAGATGCCAACCATCAATTAGAATTATATGGTAACTACCAAATCAACAATCACCAAAAAATTATTACCCAAATCTCAATTGTTGATATTTGTTTAATTGTTTATACTTTATGCCTAATTATTGCAAGAAAGAGAATCATAGAAAAGATGTTTTGATTTCACTCAAGCTTGTAAACGAAAGAGAGAGGGAGAGAGAGAGAGAGATGGAGAGAGATAGTTGTAATAAATTAATATACTTGTAAACGAGAGATGGAATTGTCATAAATTAAAATAGGAATGATTTTTACCTATTAAAAATTGAATGGAAAGTGCTTGAGTTGAAAAGAAGTGAAGCAAGGGACCACCACAGCCGCACAGGAGTGAGGGATTTTATCGTTGCTGCTGGATGAATGCAAAAGGGAGGAACAGGGAAAGGGAAAGAGGAAAAAGTGAAAATAAATATTATTTTATGTATTTAATGGCAATTTTGTAATTTTCGAATTACTTTTTAATTTTTCTTTTTGGGGCTAAACCAGGCTGCAGCCCAGTCTAGCCCAGGCACAAGTCCGCCTTTGCATCCACACCACAATAATTTTAGCATTAAATTTTATAAGGTAAATGGATCTAAATATTATTTTAAGTGTCACGCATTCATAATCTTTCAACTTTCTCCCTAGCTTTAAACTGTGCACCACGCCGTTTTCATTTTCCATCCAAGCCACCACATTTATCTCTCTTAGCATTTTTCTAATATATATATAGCAAGCAAAAAGGAGTTTTCTACACAAATCCCCCCCTTATACTTCTCTTTCAATTTTCTCTCAAAACATTTTTCTAACCAACTATAAACAATCTTGTTCTCTTTGCAAAAACCCTTTGAGCAACACCGATATTGGTTTCCTATCGAAAATGAAAAAAAGGTGGGTGTATATTTGGTCAAATTATTAAACCAAATTTTTTTTATGAAAGTTGTGTCTCTGAAAATATTTTGAGACAAGTTAAGACCATGTTTGGTTGGGGGTAGAGGAGGTGGTGTTGAAAAAATAGCATAACATGCTATTTTGAGGGCATATTTTGAGTGGGTCCCACTTAATGAAAGTGAAAAATCTTGTGAGGTTTGGATTCTACTCCATTAATACTTCAAAAGTATAATCTTATTTTCTCAAAATGGTGCTTGGGTGAATGAGAAATTGTCTCTCAAAGTTCACTCTTGAAGTTAGAAATTTGAAAGGAAATGAGGCTTATTCCACATGGGAAAAAGAAGCCTAGGGATTAGTGTTTATATACAAACACTTAACCATACTTGAGTAAGAATTATAAGGATAGAGGCTTTCTTCACACGCGCGTGTGCAGGGGGGGTGCAAATCCAAGACCGATTTGGTTGAACTTGTGTGTGCCCGCGCGTCCTGCGTACGCGAATGTCAGCCCAAAATCATCCATGCAATCTTGGCACATTTTTAATTTCCTTTTGAATTTTTTATTGTAACAGTTTCACATTTTGAATTCAAATTCAAAGAATTGTAACAACTTCAACAATTATTTTTTACCTGTTATTCACGTTTTTTTGAAATCATTCATTGAATTGATTTGGCTGTTATGATAATTAAATAAAACATATTGAATTCAGAAATGCAATATAAAGCAGCTGTTACATCCTTACATGAGTATAAAAAGGCACCTCTTCTTCTGTTTTTATACACTCAGAAAAATCAGCACAAAGCAACACTTGTTTTTCCTTCCTCCTTCTTCGTTGTCTGTTTTCTCTGATCGAGTTCGCTATAGTGGTTCACTGGAATTTCCAGCCTGTGCTTAGTCGAAAATTCGTGCCTGTTGATCCTGGAAAACAGTTACCAGCAGACGTAAAGCACTCCAGTAGGTGGTAAATCTGTTTTAAGGATACTGCCCTGTGCAGGCCTCGGGTTCCATTTGTTTTTCTATTTCGGTTTTCATCTCTCTTCTATTTTGCTTTCTGTTATTTCATTTGAAATTTTCAGTACCTGGTTTTCGATGTTTAGCTACTGTTTAATTTGTTATCTGACTGTTTGTTTTGTCTAACAGGTGGGAGAGGAGAGGTTTTATTTTTCTTCTTAGTTTTCTTTTGTTCAGTTGTCAAATACTCACCCGATTTTATATTCCATTCCAACACCAATTTTCATTATCAGAGGAATTAGATTTCCTTATTGATGAGTATGGAATTTTGGGTTCCACCCAGTTAAAAGATCATTTTCCTATTTTATCTATATTTAATTATTGATTTCTAATTTTACCCTTAGCAAATTTAAATGAAAAAAAAAATCCAAATTCTCACTTTCTTCAAATGTGAAAGTCTAAAGTATTGCCACTCAATTTGATGTTCTTACATAACCTACCTCCAAATTTGTCCAAACAGACCATTCGAAATTCCAAAATGAACAAGAAAAAATTGTAAACCACACAACAGATTGAAATACAGATGATTGAACGACGAGATCAACAGCCATTTGGCCATACATGGCTTTCTTTGAGGGACTCCTAAAACAAGAGTATTAGCTAGATTACACAAAGAGAAGTTGTGATACCCCAAGAAAAATAGCTTCCCTTTTTATTACACATACCCAAAATGCTAAAACAATCACAATGATCAGCTTGGATATAGCATCAGCTCCAACGAATCGATATTTCATATTGAAAGGATCAACATGAGTTGTGAATCCAATGGTGAACAGAGGAAGAGTGAAATAGCAAACCAAGCGATTTATGACAGCGCACTCTTCTGGAGCAATTATCTTCAACCATTTCACAGAGCCATAACCTAACATTAGATCAAAGTAGAGTGGCATCGTTGCCACTATAACTTTGTAAACATCATCCCAACCAATCATTCTCTTTTTCCATCTTCGGGATACTTGTTTTGAAATAATGTGAATTGTTTTTTCAATTGATGAACTAACAACGATGGTATGTATTTATATTAACTGAAGAGAAGAGGGTCACGCTTGTAGTGAACTGCAATCCACCTTTGTTGTGAATTCAATGGATTATTCACCAACCATGCATTATTTTTCTTGCAATAGATAGACGCCAGCGGAAGAGAACTTTACTATTAATTACGTTGCAAATGTCAAAAGTTGTTTATACCATTAAAATAGCAATAATGTTAGGGATCTTAATATATTTGAGTCTCAACTTGATGGTTGGCAAAGCCAGCAAAAATAAATATCTACTCTAAATAAATTGTGTATAGTGATTGAGCAGGGTCGTGTCCACAGAGATCGGTAATTATTTAAATTCTTTTAAAATGTAAAATGCAAAATGGGGGATTGTTGACAATAATAAAGTCAAATTAAAATAACAAGAATGCAATTTCAAAATTATAATTCAAATTGGGGAAAGCTCTGGTTGAAGGAATTAACTCAGCTTGATTCGACTACTGATCATTGATTCAATTATAAATCATTACCACTTATGAATAGACCGGTTATAGCTACTGAAACCCTCTAATAGCCAATCTCTCCTTAACAAGTCGATAACCAAGGTACGACCGTTGGTTATTTCCCTAATCAATAGACAACCCTAAATACGATCATACGATTTAATCAATTGACAGCCTGAAAAATCAGAGAGACCCAAATCCTAATCAACAAACGCATACGATGGTTCATTTAAATTAGATTGTTTATTCACATAACACAACGCTTTGCTATGCTATTTGTCACAACATTAAAATCTTCATATGATAAATATTTTAATTGACAATAGATTAAGTTGATAATTAAATAGTGGCCAATTATCTAATTAATAAACATAATCATGATAATAATTCAGAGAATAAACAAATACCGAAAAAGCAATAAAACAATTAAAGCATAAGAAAGATCTCACAGTAGTGATGAATTAAAGCTTCATTAACCTTCAACCAGAATAATATGTTTAGTTCTTCATAGAGAGAAGAGAAAAATTTAGATTTAGGGTTTCTTTTTTTCCTCCCTCTTTCACAAATAGATTCCTACCTTAAATTCTCTTCTTCTCCTCTAGAGTTCTTTTTAAAATAAAATAATAATATCTAAAAGATTATCTAAATATTCAATTCGTAATTACAAAAATAACCAAAAAGAAAAAACATGTTAAACTAAAAACTACAGATCCGTAGTTGACAACACACGCCCACGCCTTATCAACAAAGTTTTTCTGAAGCTCAATTTTAGTACCAATCAATAGAATTGCACATATAGAAATAAAACACAAGTAAATCACTATTATTAAGTGCAAAACATCAATATTAAAGGAAGTAACAATGCAAAACTAGTGCATAAATTACACTCTAACACAACTTAAGTTCTAATTCTATGCATTCATGGTTTTGTAAAATTATTTAAAACTGAGACAACACATATCAACAGCAAGGATCTTGGAAACAAATATTTCGAAGGATTTTCTAATTAAATTCAGTAACAATTATTTGTTATATGCAATATGATTTCTTTCATTTTGGATAGCTTTAGTCAAGGCATAAACTTTAAGATATACTTAAATGACTGGCGTGTAAAATTTTAGGAAAAATTAGATTAAGATAGGATCTAAAAACCAGCCACCATCAGCAACACCATAACTGAGAGATGGAAGAAAAATTCTCTCTAAAGAAGAAGAAGAAGAAAAATAGAGAATGAGATATGGTGGGGCTAAGTATAGTTTTGGAAAACCAAAAGCATGGTGGTTTTAACAAGAAAAGCCCTCAAGTTATTAACAAAGCCACTATGATTATTAACAAGTCTTCATTTTCTTCTTCTTCTTCATCATCAGACGCTGCAAATTCTCACTCAACTTTCCCAGTTCCCACTTTTCTTCAGCATTGCTTTCTTTGCAAACAAACCTTTTTGTCTGGCAAATATTCATGGACGAAGAAGAGAACTGTTCATCTGCTGCTATGAAGCCCAGAAGCACTTCATCTGCTGCTTCTACTTCTGCTTCTCGCCACCGTAAAGGAACCAGAAACGGAGCTGATGGCTTCGTCTACTGATGTTAAAAGGAAAAAAAATTGTATCCCAGTTTTACCCTTAGACTAATTCTGTAATGACAATCTTGTACGCTGTCGTTTTGATTCTGGATTTGCAGCCAAGAAGCCATTTTAACTTCCTTCTTTCTAAGCCCCACGTATCTATGGGGACTATGGGATCCCCTGGTTTGATTTGCTGTCAGTGTGTGGGTTTTTTTTGGCTCAAGGGCATTTCCGGTATTTAAATTATATTAAATGAATATTAAACGTGATTAATTAAAAAAAAAAAAGAAGATAGGATGCAGATCCTTCGGATAGGCCTTATCTTATTCAAATACAAATTCTGATGCAACTAAACTAGTCTAATGCGCGTGGTCACTTTTTCAACAAGTAATTAAGAATAAATCGATTGAATTCACAACAAAGGTGGGTCACACAAACGCGACCTATATACTCTTCATTTATGTAAATGCAATCAGTACCATCATCGTTATTTATCACCAAAAGAAAAACACTTCCACATTACACATAATTACTCCAATACAAATAGTCCCAAAAAAAGATGATTGGTTGGGACTTGGGAAGATGTTTACAAAGTGGTAGAGGCAATGGTGCCGCTCTATTTTCTCTAATGTTAGGTTATGGCTCAGTAAAATGGTGGAGATCATTGCTCCAGAAGAATGTGCCGCCCGGTAAATCGATTTGTTTGCTGTTTTACCCTTCCTCTATTTACCATTGAATTCACAACTCAAGTTGATCCTTTCAACCTGAATTATCGACTCATTTGAGCCGACGCTATATCCAAGTGATCATCGTTTTCGTGTTAGCATTTTGGGCAGTGTTGCAGTAAAAATGGAAGTTGTTATTCTTGGTGTATCACAAATTTCTCTTTGTGTACTTTACAAATTCTCTTGTTGTAGGAGTTCCTCTATTGAAACCCATGTACGGCCAAATGGCTGTTGATCTTGTGGTTCAATCATCTGTACTTCAATCCATTCTTTGGTTGACAATTTTTTTATTCGTTTTGGAATATCGAAGGTCTGCTAGGACAGATTTAGAGGAAGGTCATGGAAGGCCTTCATTTTGGCATTTGATGAAAATTGTGTGGCTGAAAATGGCCAAAAACCCTAATTCATATGCATGTATTCTTGGTCTACCTTAGGCTTTTGTGGCACACAGGTACGCAATTTTTTATTTTCTTTTATTTTTTATTTTATTTAAATTATGCATGCATGATTATGATAACTTAAAGTAATTAACATGATTTTAACTATTAATGCAGATGGCATTTGAAAATGCCAGGCATCATAGAGGGATCTATATTGATTATGTCAAGAGCTGGAACTGGCACTGCCATGTTTAGCATGGGTGACTTTATATTTAATTTCCAATTAATAAAGAAAAAGGAATAGTAAATAATAATTACTGATTTTTTTTTTTTCAATTA